>OX101825.2:12032200-12517670 GCA_944452925.2 Chrysolina oricalcia | reverse complement strand
TTGAGAGCAAAAATGGACAGTCAGTTCGTGATACAAGGATTTTATGCAAAAATATTTTTTCCCAAATATTCAATACGTTTATATAGAGAGTTGACTTGATATCTTGAGAGCAGTTGATCGTGTGGAACGCCACGATTTGGATAAACTCCATCACATCTGAAACTCATGTACTTCAAAAATCGCCTCTGAATATTTTCTATGTTATTTATATAAGTGCTGTATCCAGGATTCCATGTGATTATGTTGACAAATGGCCGTAACTTTTCAACGTATGCTCTATATGAAGAAAGCAAAATACTGGATCCACATCAACTGTATTTTTATAAAATAGCAATGTACTGCCAAAAGAAAAATAAATTCTTGCTCATTTTCCACTTCCATGAGACCGGGAATAACACCCATTAAATTTTGGTTCCGGCAACATCAAATAAAACTCTTTTTCAAAAATGTTACACCTTCCTTCCTCCTAGAGTATTCAGCTATCTTCCCAAACAACTGAAACGTATAACTCACTATAACCTATTGAAATCAATTCATTTCAAGAGTAGATGGAAGAAAAATACGCCATATAGTGGAGAATAAACTAAACGCGAAGGATCAAATTCAAAATTTCGTATTTCACTTCCTATTTATGTATGTTGACCACATTAATATTAAAACCTAGGTTGACACTTGATGTTTCATTACTCTAAGTGAAATGTGTAGACGTAACACTTGTTGTTAGTTTAAAAAAACATAATGTACTATAATAACTGAATGTTTATCTCATTGTCTCGATAATGTTTTGTATAATTCGCAAAATTCCTACGCAGACAGCCTCTTATCTTTGCGGTTTTTGCGAATGAGAGCTGAACATACTTAATATGTTTCATAATGATGTTTTGTTGATTGTGAATATTTTTTTATTGGATACGCAATCCTTAGATAGCCATTTAGGCTTTGCATCTTCATTTTGTTCATTTCCTATATACTATTTATGTAATTATTTGTATGTATTGAAAAAATTAACATTATGAATATTATTATCAGTTCAAAATCTGTACACGTTTTTTTGATTACGGAGCCAACAAACATAACTCAACCCCAAATTACTCCAAATTGACAGGTTAGTGTCAAAGATTGGACATCTGTATTCCCTTCTTGGAAACTCAGTGGACCCAAATATATTATCAAATATGGAGTTTCGTTGTCACTCTGTTATCAGTATCAATATAAATGTAATATCGATAGACACACATCGGACTGACATTTTATTCCCACCTAGCCCTAATATATATTCAGCGACATACGATTACAGTCATTATCAATAATCATTATTCAACCGATGTGAAATGATAAACCCCTCCGGTAATGGCACAAACCTATTTATCCACCATAAAATATTGAATCGCTATTTTCGATGTGAACTCAATATATTACCAACAATGAGTGAACATTGCGCTGACGATGGTATATTATTAAGAACACGCAAATGCGTAGAAACAAACCAACCCCAATGTATGTGAATCCGCCCAATCAAACTAGGAAACATACAGGATGATTCTTCTGTCAATCAGCAAGGCACATCATATTGGCTGAATCTTAGTTTCATAGGTATATTGTGAGTGAAATAGTATATTGTGCAACTAGTGCGGAAAATATCCAATTTTTGCACGAGTTGTACAATATACTTTTCTGACGACCAACTTCAAAAACATAGAGAATGTCGGATTTTAATTTCGCATGACTGTATTATACCTACTTACAAATCATTTTTACAGTAAAACAATTCAATTACCTGAAGAAGCATATAAGAAACATGTATCGCACAAAGAGAACACATTTTATTGAACATTCCACAAAAATATTTGGGTACATTTTGGTCTGTATTTATGAGATATTAGAAAAATAGTTATTGATGGTAATATTTGAACAATTGTTCAGTACTAACGGAATACTATTATTTTCTTTCATCAAACCTTGAATGGCTTGATATTAATTCCTGTCATATTATCATTAGTTTCCAAAACTGTAGTGGAGGTTGATTATCTCGCAGTAGGGACTAATTGTGATACCGAGCTAGATCCGAATAATTCTGTTGAGAAGGTTGTTGCATGTTCAATAGATTGGGTTATTTGATTGGATATTTCCATTTTTTCATTGATTGATTCATTAATATAACCCTCTGCAACAGTGCTGCTTTCTTAGCCGCCATGCCTTTTCAGAGTCAATAAATCACTGCCACTATCCACTAATATTGTGGATGAAGAACGCCTAAATGAATAGCCAGTGTAGTTTTCTGAGTTTGGTAATTTAAAAAATGTAGCCAATAAAACTACCTCGGAGAAGCTTTTTGCGTTATTTCCCTTTCCATGCCATAAAATTATCGTACGCCAAATCATACCTACTTCTGTTTTGATCTTTCTGGCAGCAATTCCTTCGTTGTTTCGTTTGCTAAATTGCATAGTTCTGGGAGAGTAAAATCTAACATTTCATCGTCAGATGACATTGTACCAAAGAAAACTGAAGAAATTTTACGATTCGGTAACTATATTTGGTAATCGCACCAATCGCCGAGCGAGGATACCGTGCGCAATTTTTCATTTCACACCAGTGCGAAATGGAATATTTCGCCCTAGTGCGAAATATCTAATTTTGTGTAATAGTTTACATTGCGAAATGATACGTATTTCAAGGAGGTCGTCGTAAAATATTTTTCTGGTGTAATATGAGTGAATATTGAAAAAAAACAATAATATATTGATAATATTGGTGGAATATTGATGAAACCTATTGTGAATGTAGATTGTTACTTATAATATTGGGTTAATATTGGCTGAATAATTTCCAACAATATCAATAATACAGTATTGTCTACATATTGTTTTCAACTTCTAGAATAAATATTATAATCTCAATTTTCCACTCATCGATTCAAGGGATAAAAAACTATTTTTGATATCTTAGTTTGATTGCACATTGGTTGGATATTATTTCGCCAATAATTAACAAATCGTATTTATTGGGCCAATATTGGTTCAATAATATCTACCAAAATCATCGAAACAATATTGTCTTCATATTATTTCCAACCATATCTACCAATATGTGAAACCAGCAGACGGTCACAAGCTGACTGGTTTCAAAAGCGCCTCCCCACTCCTTGACCTTGAGCTGGAGAAATTCTAAAAATACATCCAGGCAACTTGGGGAAACACCAAAAAGGCTATGTCATGTCCAGCAGACGGTTTCCTGACCTGTCAGTAAATCATATAGACAGCTCTTTAACTATATGGAACTGATGGAAAACTGTATAGCATAATTATATTAAATATTCCAAAGACCTCTTATAATATAACCATTTTTATATCTCCAAAAAACCACAATATAACACTCTGTACATTCACATCTTTCAAGAAAATAATCTTTATCGCTCCCTTGAAGCGAACGAATCGCTTGTAGTTACGTGTAAAGTCCTAACGGCTAAATTGCCGTAATAGATATAATGCATTGTTATCCTAAAGTACCAAAGCTAAGATATTAGCGCAGTATTTCTCTTCTTACAACATCCTCTTATCATAATGTCTCTTCCGCCGGGAATATCTCATATCTGCGTAATACCAGATTTAATTTCCAGTTTCCTCGATGCTGAAATGACTGAATAAATATTCTTGTGGTTTGTTTCAACGTAGTTGTCTTTGTATTGATAAGAGCAATGGATATTCTTACTTTGAATAACGTTTCATCAAAAACTAAGAAAAGAATCTATGAATAGATTAGTAAACATACTGATAATGAATACTTTATTATGTAAAGTAACAATAACAAAGTAACATCAAAAAAAATATATATTGGCGCTCCAGGGGGCTTGAATTAATTCGGTAGTGCATTCGCTTTTACAGCTACAGGGAAACCCAGAAAAACCTGCAACACCACATCATCTAAAGAGTTGGAATAGGTTGAATAACAACTCCTGAAATAATTCTATACATCTGCGAGATGCTAAATCATAACTAAAGAGCTTCAAAGTCACTATCAAATTTGCATGCGTTTCAACAATACTTGTCATTTTATTTCTATTGGTTTGTTTAGCGCAGAATTGACAATACACACAGAGAGAAAATACTGCAGCAGGTTCATGCACAACGTTGTGTAGATATTTTACACAATTGTCCATTCTTTCATCATACGCGTTTTGTGAAATTCAATAAATATTTGTGCAAGCCATTTTGTATAGCATTCATGTACTTCCGCATTGCCTAAAAATACACAAAAATATGCACATCTACCATAACACAATTTATATCGAAATCATCTACAACGCATTGAACTCATCTTACACTCGTTGTGCACTTTCTATTAGAGATTGTATATTATTTCAGCACAATTGTGTAATTTGCCACAAATGTCACTCCAAATGTCCAGTCCATCATTGTTTGATTGTTTTATGCTGATCGAAGGGCGAAGCTGGTTAAGTGTACTCACCTATTATTTATTATTTGCTCTTGTGTATGTGGTTTTGTGTCAAATAATACTGCAAACTGATACCAATATTTGAAGGTTAGTAATGCTATTATTTATTATTTAAATATAGTTTGACACGAAGATTACTTTAAACTTTATTATTATTCAACGAGTTCCAAAATAACACAATGTATGGGTTCATTTATGTTATGTTATGTTTGGTATTTTGTGTTTCTGTTATTTTATTTGTAATTAGAGTTTATAGCTCAGTTATTTTTGTTATTAGTTCTTTGTAGTGAAATAAACATTATTTGAATGACATTTAATATTATTTCAACATTCTGGAAAATGAAGCTTATAATTTCTGAACAGAATAAGATATGAAGAAGCGAGCAGGTTGAAACTGATGCTTATTCTTAACTTATTCCGTTTGGATGGTACGTGCCTCAAGTGTATCCTTTCTTAAAATTATAAATGGTACCTATAAAATTTGGCCTGGCTTATACACAAATATGTACAATATACATACACAATTCATGTATGCGGAGTACACAAATTTCTGACATAACTTGCATCCTATATTTAAAATACCCACACAATTTGTACAAACTAGGTACACAAATTGTTGTCATTCATTACAATTTATGCATAAACAGTACACAAGTTGTTGACATTCGTTACACAACATACCGATTAATTTTGTAAATTTTGTGTATAAAATTAAAACAAAACTATTCAGACTAATACAACACTGTAATATATCGTATATACACAATATCTCTAATACAATATTATAGAAAAAAAAATAACAAATTGGTGCTGTCAACTTTTTAGAAACAAATTGTGCTGAAATTATTTACGATTGTGTAAAAAACATACATTTATTTCTCTCTGTGCAGTTGTCTATCATCTGTTAGGTGTTCGGTTCTCAAGTGATGATTGATTAAATTTTGCACGGACTAGATTTACAAATGATTGGGGAACGTGAGCTCTCATTCAAAGAACTTACTGGAGTTTCTGCTCTTCATTCCGCATCCGCTGCAACTCTAAACTGTAAGGATTTTCCCTTCAAAAGATGTTTTTACTGAAGAAGCGATAGTAAATGATTCAAAAACATCAGCGCTTTCTCGAGAATTGATCAAATTATTCTCCTGCTCAAGAAGTGTACTGAACAGGTATCCCAAAAATTCGAAACTGTCTTGATGAAAAACTAGTTGACCCCAAAGACTTCATAAAATTAACAGTAGAAATTGAAGAAACCTTTTCGGCAGATTGAAGTTGGTTGAACATTTGCTTCAGTTTGGAAAATAACTAGGAAATATCATTACTATTGGTTATCATTTGTTCCCTAAAAGTCTCCGTCATAAATAGCGCTTGTAAAAGACTTTTCATATAGCATGTATTTTCCAAAAAGTTCAATCCAACTCTACTCCTATGATTTCTAAGGTAACTTGTGAGCTATCTGAAGACTTGACTGGCAGAATAGCAATATCTCCCCAAACTCTGCACGCAGCAATCATTCCTTCCTACTGAAGTGGAATTTCCTCATCGGCTTGTGAATGAATGGACTTTTCTGAAAAGGAAATTGGATCAACAATCTGTGTTTCGTAATGAATAGGAGTCTTCAAATGCACTCTTTTCTGTTTTATCCTGAGAGATTCGAGTTTCTTACCATGCTGGATAGCAATACTTAATCTCTCTATCAAGTTAAAATTGAAGATGTTTTCAAAAAAAAATCTTCTGATCTCCGGATATAGTATTAATTGATTTTTATAACAGGGACGACATCAGATATAGCGTCCCAGGTGTCAGCGTTTTTTCGAAAGAGAAGTTTTCTTCAGTAATTTCCAGGTCATATTTTCAGATAGGCAACTTCAGAATACAATAAGTTACTGACAAAATCAGATGATTATTTCCAGACAACAGAGTGGTTCTGTTCCAGGTAAACATGTCTTTGTCAGAGCACCACCATAGGCACCATGAGCAATTCAGTATGTACCAAAAAGTTCATACCGCTACTAGAATAGCGAAAAACAAACTTCCGTAGATAAACTTTAGAAGATAATATTAGAAATACCAGATTAAAATTAGATTTGAATGCATCGAACAACCTGTAACCAACACAACTTATAAAACAAAATCAATAATGCAAAAGCTAATAACACAATTATTATCTTCTTGCATAAATATTATCATGAATATTTTATTTAAATAATCACAGAATAAATACCTAATTAACATTCGCAGAATCGGAGTAAAATGAGTCGATCCCCTAATGATTTTGTTTTGAGTTCTGTTTGTCAAAGGATACTCGATGCATTTAAGACTTATTTTACTACCCAGAGATGTTTCATTTTATGAAACATCAAACGTAGTTTTTTAAGTTTTTTGATGAAATGTTGTTCAAAACCTATAAGTGTGTGGTATCAAATGAATCGTAATAAAATGACTTATTTTCCTAACCCGACTAGCCACCATGTTACCATTTGATGAAAATTAGTAATTTCAATTTCAAAATTAAATTTTACATAGCACATACATTTAGAACGAAAACAGTGAAGTTGTATATTCCCCAAAATTTTAGGGCTGTAATTAGTGATGTGAACGTATCCATAGCAATCTGGATTAAAAAATAAAATTCAATATACTGGGTGTCCCATTTAAAAATCGAAAGTTTTAGTCACTTCCGGTAAAACCGAGAGTTGCATCAACTTGAGTTATTCGTCAAAAACGCAGTTTTATTTCTTATACAGATCCTCCAAATTTCATTCCATTATCTTCAAAAAAAAAAAGTTATAGGAAAGAGCCACTAAAATATGAAATGAAACGCACTAGAAAGTATAAATTCATTTCTCTTATAATCTACATTAGTTATTATAATAAAAATAATAATTATAATTTGATTTCATTCATATTGTCAACTATTTAGGAATACATTGAATTAGAGTGAATTAAATTACCAATATGAAAGGGCGGAATTCAGTCGCCGTTATCCGGAGATAATGGTTCAAATCCGGAGATAATGGTTCAAATCCTTTTTTTTTTACTAGCGTGCGGAATAGTCCACTTTTCCGCACTCATTTTAGTGTTGAAAGAGTTAAGTTTTTGGAGACTTTACTGACATTTGAGTATTTGAAATACATATTTGTATGGTTGTAGCTTACAAAATGACTGTAAAATGAAGTTTATTAGAATTCTGCTATAATTTTTAATGAAAAGAAGAGTATGTTTCCATAATTTTTTAATGGCCCTGGTATAAGCTTTATCAAATGAATGTCAGATAGTAATAAACATCTGACATTTTTTATTAGTCACTTTGAATAACCGTAGCAATAAAAAAAAATGAACCTGTCAGTCAAAAGACTACCTTGTCAAAACCAATTTTACTGTCGCAGCTTTTTCTAGGTAGATAATTTTCCATGTATTCTTCAGACGATGATCTGCCAGAGTCAGTTTTGGAAGCGGCTAGAACTGCAAACTTGGATCTACTACCATCAAAATCCCGTCAAAGGTATGAAAAGGAGTATATTTTGTTTGAAACCTAGTGCCAGAATAAGGAAACAACAACTTTTAAAGAAGACGTTTTTTGGCTTATTTCGCTGAAATTTCCAAAACATGCAAGCCAAACACTCTTTGGTCCAGGTACTCAAGTTTTTCAAGGTCACGGCATATATAAAATAACAAAACATTGGATTTAGTCCAAAAAGGCTAACATTTTCTTGAAAGAAGAAATTTTTAAGTTTATAAATGAAGCACCTGACGAAATTTATCTTCATATAAAAGTCGCAACGATTTTTGGTTTGGCGGGCGCATGTAGGCGAGAAGAATTAAAAAAGATGTCTTAAGATCATATTGATGACAAAGGAAATATTTTATTGATAAATATCCCGGCACAAAACACCACTATTTCAGAAGCTTTGCGATTTCTGAGGAAGCTGAAAATGGAAAATTGCCACAAGAGATTTTTTGTGAAATATAAGAAAAGAACTCGCACTGTACAATGTATCGGAATAAACGCCTTCGAAAAAATGCCATCAGAGATTGCAAGTTATTTGAAGCTTCCAAATCCTGAATTATACCGGGTGGCTACGGAAGTATTGCCTACGGAATATCTCAGTTATTGTATGAAGTAGGTTTGTGAAATTTTGAGCGTCGATATAATGACATAAGAGCTAGAATTTGAGCATATTGACATGTCGAAGTTAACTTCCGGTCTGACCGGAAGTAACATCAACTTTCTTATTTTAAATGGAAACCCTATTTTCTTTCTTTTCGCTTTATTCAGCATTCAATTCCCTTTCTAATGACGTATCACAAGTTGGTATCTAACCAGAAACTAGATCAGAAAAAAATTATTATTGAAATTCACCGAGTAGGCTGTGGAAGCAAAATGAAAGACAAAAATTGAAAAGTTGGCTATGGAAACCATACGTCACTTGATAACAGTTGCTACTACTGTGATATTTTATTTTCATTAGTCGGCGTTAAAAAAAGCCGCCAAAAAAATATAGGAAAAATTGGGAAAAAAACAATACTCTGTAGGTCCATAACTTGAATAGGAACATACAACTTTTTCTTGCCTGTACTATTCAGCATAACCATTCCTTTCTAATGATATAATAGAAAGTAATTTTTTGAACTGAGATACCGAAAAATCCAATTATTATTCTTCAAATAACTAAACAGATTATCGCCATACGCAAAAATAAAATTAAAAATAATGTGGAATGATAAATTATATCCTGTAGGTTCTAGGTTAAATAGGAACATAAACGTACTTGGTCTGTGCCATCGTCCATAGATATTCTAATATCTACCTAAAGACGATGTTTGTGCTATTCAGAATAATCATTCCATTGCAATAATCATTCGAACCAAAATATTAACAAGTAGGCTGATTAAGATGTATTTTGGAATGAAACCAAAAAGAAATGAGAGCTGTCACGAACGCTGCTATCCATATTTTTTTGACGTTCGAAGTAGTGTTTTTGATTCTGCCATTTTAAAAGGGTTTGGAAATCGAAATCAGTTAGTGGAATATTCAAAAAGTGCCCCGTTATTCACGAACCGAACAAATTGACATGCTTCTCATTTATGGTGAATGTTTAAAAAATTCTTATGCCGCTGAACGATTGTATTTAGAGCGATATCCAGGGAGGCAGCAACCGTCAAGAAGGTATTTCCAGTGGCTTGAAGAAAAATTAAGAACTGAGCCTGATGTTCACGAAGACCAAGAAGCATTTGTTATTAATGAGGAAACTGAAATTAATGTATTAGCTTTAGTACAATATGATAGCACAATTTCCTCAAGGCAGATTGGCGCCGAATTAGCTATAAGTAAGGACTCTGCTAGGAAAATTTTGAAAAAACATCGATTGAAATCCTTCAAGTATCAGTTGCATCAACATTTGTATGAAAATGACCGTGAAAGGCGCCTGGAATATTGTAATTGGTTTCTTCGACAAAATGCTGAGAATCACCTATTTAACTATTATATCTTGTTTACGGACGAGTGTACTTTATTTGGATTATTGTCGATAGTCGAAGTGTAAAGTGCTAAAAGTGTGAACGGTCTTTTGTTCCAGGTACTGGGCGATAGCAAACGAGCACCGGTTTCGACAAGGCGGCTTCCAGGAGAGATTTGGTGTGAATGTTTGGGCAGGAATAGTTGGAACTCATATTGTTGGCCCCATTCTTTTTCAAGGCCAACTAACCGGAGAGAGATACTTTGATTTTTTAACGAATGAAATTTCGGAATTCATTAACAACCTACCAGAGGAAATAACTGAGAGAATGTTCTTCCAGCAAGATGGCGCCCCTCCGCATAATTCAAGAATAGCGAGAAATTATCTTCAAAATCGCTTTCAAGAGAGACTTATACCAACCCATGGTCCAGTCAGGTGGCCACCAAGGTCACCTGATCTTACTCCGTGCGACTTTTTACTTTGGGGGCATCTTAAAAATAGGGGGTATTCCACACAGCCTACAACTCTACATGAGCTAGAAGTAAAAATTCGTAGAGCTTTCCAAGATATCACGCCCCAAATGTTGAGAAACGTTTTACATGAAAATATCACCAGAGTCAATAAATGTATTGACGCTGAGGGAATGCATTTCGAACATTTGTTTTGAATTTATTTTATCTTTAATCCTATCAATTTGAATTTTTTTTTCGATAAATCTGTTTTTTTGTTATTTGAAGAATAATAATTGGATTTTTTGGTATTTCATTTCAAAAAATTACTTTCTATTATATCATTAGAAAGGAATGGTTATGCTGAATAGTACAGGCAAGAAAAAGTTGTATGTTCCTATTTAAGTTATGGACCTACAGAGTATTGTTTTTTTCCCAATTTTTCCAATATTTTTTTTGGCGGCTTTTTATAACGCCGACGAATGAAAATAAAATATCACAGTAGTAGCAACTGTTATCAAGTGACGTATGGTTTCCATAGCCAACTTTTCAATTTTTGGCTTTCATTTTGCTTCCACGGCCTACTCGGTGAATTTCAATAATAATTTTTTTCTGATCTAGTTTCTGGTTAGATACCAACTTGTGGTATGTCATTAGAAAGGGAATTGAATGCTGAATAAAGAGAAAAAAATAGGGTTTCCATTTAAAATGAGAAAGTTGATGTTACTTCCGGTCAGACCGGATGTTAACTTCGACATGTCAATATGCTCAAATTCTAGCTCTTATGTCATTATATCGACGCTCCAAATTTCACAAACCTACTTCGTACAATAACTGAGATATTCCGTAGGCAATACTTCCGTAGCCACCCGGTATACAGTCCACAGTTTCCGACGTTCCGCCGCCACAATGCTTGCAGATTCCGGAGAAGAAATAACAAATATTAAACGCCTTGGAGGTTGGAAATCTTCCAGCGTCGCAGAAGGTTATGTGGAGAGCTCACCAAGTTTCTAAAAGGGCCTATCCAATAAAAGTATCACTTTCCGCACTTGTTAGGTAAACTACTATTTCGGCAACTATCCGGGAAGTACCCACTTTTTTCTTTGAGGAAGTGGCATTTTTCTAGCCTAGTCCGGGAAGTCCATAATACTGTTTCAGATTTCGATTAAGAACCCTGGTTTAGTAACAATTTCAGTTCAATGACTGCAGAGAGGATACTGAAACAGATATTGTTATTTATATTCATACCTAAAAAGGTGATACTTTTGTGAGTTACTACTTTGGTATCATTGAAAATAATTATTGATACTAATAGTTATCTTCGGCAGGTTATGATTTTGAGAAGAGTGAATAATCAAATCGTTAGTTTCGTGTGATTCAAGAATTATCACTTTTCCAAGAGCATAAGGACGTTGTGCGGTTTATTTTGTCTTGTATGTCTAACTAATTTTTACCAGTGAATGATAATGTCGTCTGCATACATACACATAAATGCATCTGGAGTAATGCATGGGTCGTGGTGGCCGTGCTGGTAAAGCGTTTGCCTCTAGAGCGAAGGGTGAAAGTCGAATCCCCGCATGGTAATCGGTCTCGTGCATGGCATCACACTTTGAAAAGTAAGAACTTCGTCTTCCCTAGCTCACACAAGTCTCTCAAAGACTTCTGAGAATTGCGCGTAGGGCGGCAATCGGTTGACGAAAATAAGAAACGAACAGATGGTAATTCGTTGATATACAATAGAAATAATATTGGACCAAGAATTGGACCTTGAGGAACCTCAATATTGTTGTGCAGAGTATTTGAAGAAAATCAAGATTTGGTATCTTTAAAGACGTTATTGAGATTGAGTTTGAATAAGCGAGCATCTGTCTTTTCTAAAAATGTGTATTAGCAAATCATACGAAAATTAATGTTTTTCGGATCACGAAGATCCCATTTTGGTACTCCTCGGATGTTTCATCTGATGTTTTCTCGAAACGTCACTGGAATGGAGTGAAGGAATTTAATTACTCGCTCGAAGCTTTTCTCTACGTATATCGATCACCAAGTAGGTAGGTGAGAATCTTCATTGCGGCCTTTTCAGAGCGATACGAGCTTCTTTGGGTATCGTTTTCAGCTCGGGGTCGACTTCGTCGTCAACTTTATATGCCAGCGAACACGAACGTCTGAGTTTCATGTTTATAGCGAAAGAAGGCCGGTAGCAATTTGATCTATTTCAGTCAGCAATAAAATTTCTGCTGAATCTTTAATGCTATCCTGAGATCGTGGAATCTCGACGCGAGGTTTTCTACGATGTGCTGCGATATAGGAAGTATACTAAATTTGGCGACTTCGTAGGAAGTGTGTGTATGTGAGAAAGATTCATGAGTCGATGTTTGATGATTTTTTGCGGGTGTATTGAAGTTTCTAGCGGGTGGGGTTAAATGAGATAGTCGAAATAATTTCACTAGTAATACCACTAAAGGTCAAATTATTCCCGGAAAGTTTTTCGTGCTCATGAATATTTTAAAAATTTCCCAAGTCGCAGACGAGAGAAATTTCCTAAAAATATTCATGAGCAAGAAAAATTTTCAGGGTATTGATTTGACTTCGCGTGGTATTAGGTAAGAAAATTCCACACCAAATTGTGGTGGAAAATCAAATATTTTTAAAAATTTTTTTTTTCGATTCGCAACAATGCAAATTATTTTCTTCATCAAGTCACCAGCGAAACATAAAATATGACTTGATTGTTGAGTTGCCATGTTAACTAAGTGGCACGACGTAAAAAAAATGTTTCGCTTCGGTCAAGAAAGTAAAGAAAATATTTGCCAGGAGATTGAGCAGTTGACACCCGCGAATACCAGGAAATCGATGACAAGCGTATGGAGGCAGTTTACAAACTTATGCGCACAAAAATCGTATGATTTCGGTAGTGCGGATAAACTGTGGAAGAACTGGCGCTCATTCTTGAAGACTATGGGTTCAACATGCGAAAAAGGAGACCTCAAGGAGAGTGTTATCAAAGTTTTAATGGACTTCCACAGCCAAGCAGTTGCAGGAATATTTTTTTTTAAGTATAATCGAAAATTTAATCCATTCTTTGATATACATTTCTTTAACGCAAGAGCTGCAAAGAATGCTAAGCGCCGGAAGCTACAAATGGATCCAACCAAGAGAAGGGAAAGTTCATCAGCAGACGAGCTGAGAGAAATTATTGAGCTTCCGGAAGGACTGCAAAAAAAGTTTTTCCACGTTACTGGTCATTAATTCGCCTGGAGAGGAAATGAAGGAACGGCAGCACAACTCGAATATTTTGTAGGGGGAATTGACAATAGAGGAGAACCAACGGGCCGCATTGAGTATAACCTGGTTTTTTCCAAAACCACCCAAGGCGGTTCAAAGAAAATGGCTGACAGTAAGTGGCTAGTACCGAATACACTCAACGAAGAAATATGCCCAGTGAGACTGTTCAAAAAACTAACAATTAAGCAAGCGAGGCCCCATCGAAACGAAGCGTTTATTTTTGACGCTAAATTCAAACTGGAGGAATCCCAGTTCCAAAGGCTGATACAAGAACATTCCAGTTGGACAGAATACAATATCTTCCTGGTTCAAATCCGCTGCATCATTGATTGGAATTGATGTCAAAAAGATCGAAATAATGAATCATTCTGCAAGGGCCACTGCTGTTTCAACTTCAGCTCAATATCTGCAAATAGACTCGGGCCATCATCAGGAAATAATTGACGCATCAATGAGGTCTGCTTTGACTTCGGCAAAGACGATTTGAGAATCTCTGAATCAAGAACAAGCTTCCAATCAACCTGCCATAGTTTATAATAATTGCGTTTTCCATATAAACAATAATTACAATAGTCAAAATAATATAAATAATTAGTTTTATTATCACATGTAACCATTCATATAAAATAAAAAACTAAATACTCATCTATTTGTTTATGCTATTTTTCAACTGCCGGAAACCTAGCTAGGCAAATATAACAAATTTACATCGCGTAGAAGTTTCGATACCATCCTCTATGTGTAGGTTACAAGCCTGCGACAATATTGAAATTTTTACTCGTTGTAGTTGCATAAAAATGGCAACCTAAAGCATAACATAATATATTCTTCTATTTTATATCAATTTTGGATACTACAAGTGCTAGAAAATAAGAATTTTATCAAATTTAATGTGCTTTGCAGTTTCGGTAATGGCCAAGTAATTGCTTCTCAGCCTACCCTTTAAGATATTGTTTTCTACTCATTGTCGTTACAAGGTAATACAGTTTTATAATGGAATATATTACACAAGTTGTAGAAAATGAAGATAATATCAGTTTTATAGATACATACCTACAGGAACAGATAACATAATAATATTCAGTTTGTCTTCACAGCGATGGACTCTTAGCCTATAAACTGTTGATTACTACTGATTGTAGAAGCTCAAAAGTGCCATTTAGGGAAAAAAAATACTATTCTTTTATTTTATAGTTACTTGAGCTTACTACAAGTGGTAGAAAATTATAATTTTAGAGGTTTTTCGGGAAGCTACATGAACAGATTCATTGCGCGTCATAGCTTTGTTAGCAATTATTTAGGCCTTTAAATTGTTAATTTCTACTCATTGTATTTGCATGGGAATACCATTTCAACATAGAAAATAGTATATCTTCGATTTTACATAAGTTTTGAGTAACTACAGGTGGTAGTAAATTGTTTTTTTGTGTTTTTATTAACGTGCGTTATGAGCGCTTTAATGGTATGGAATTTATAACCAGTATCAGCAAGCATCATAAAGCATCATAGGAGGCTGTGATCATCGTATTTTGACAGTTCAAAACATCAAAAAAACTTGCGTTTTGTTCCAATAAAGAATATTGCACAGCCAGTAAAACCAATGAAATATTTTGTTCAAGAAATGAAAGATTTGAAAATCATACTAAGCAAAATATGCGTGAAATTGTCTGATGTAATGATCATTCATCGTACCATGACTTATTTATTCGCATTATTAGAGGATTATGGCTCCAACTTGGAGAAGAAGATTTGTTCCAAATTGTCCACAAATATTTGCATCTAAACTACGCAAAATTGAAAGTACTGAATTTTCGTAGGTGATACCACAAGTGTATCGGTGATTATCGAAATAGCAATTCCTTTGAATTTGAGAATCAAATTATGTTGCTTGGCTTTGACTTTATTGGTACGTACAACATTAGTTATGGGCTCAGATTACTGTTTACTTCTCTCAGTTTGTAGTAAGGACTTTTATCAAGAAACTGACAAAATGATCAATCACTCTGCAGGTCAAATAGGGCTTCACAGGGGCTGTTTCTGAAGGTTTGTCCTAAAACGTCGGGTGTCAACAACTTGACATTTCTAACTTCCAATAGGTTTTGTGGGTGAATAGAACAGGCCGCTGGAAAGAAAGCTGTACATAATGGAAGCTCAGTTATCTTTGTACCTTTTTCTATGAGTTTCAGAGTCCAAGTTCGTGTTGCTGCCAAACTAGGAGGGATTTTAATTTAGATTTACCTGTAAATTCCACATGTCAAGAGAGTGTCTATGGTTACGGGATTTTTTCCTATAAATACCCGGCTGGAATCCAGGAGAGGGTAGCTCGTCAGAGGCTTTCGAACTGAACACATCGAGCTCTCAGAAGAAGCTTCTCCTTGGCACCTTGACGACAATCAGATGGAGTTACCTATCCAAGAAGACAGAACACCCTCTAATCACGGAACCACAGGTCCGTAAGAATTTGGAATCAAACATTTAGGCTTCCTTCAATATCCTCCAACAGTACATTAACTTCATTCGGAATTCTAAATTCAGTTAATCAAAGTTATAAGTTGTAAAAGGGAAAATATCCAATCAATAATTCAATTGGAACTATTTGACATTATCATCTCCAGAGGGTAGAGTTTGACAACACACATTTCTATGAAATCGTATACGGGTACGTTTTATCATCTGCCGGTGAATTGTAGGATGGTTGAACTGAGTATGTTAACATTTACTGCAATGTTACTCATACACATTGATATGGAGCCTTCCTCACTATTGAAAATCAAAAAGAGGTAAAATGAGATACCCACATTTTGTTGTGCACAAATAATTCTAAAAGACGGGAAGGACGGTATCGGGTTGTATCAGATGGTGTGCACCCAAAAAGATGACTTTAGAAAATTTGAACCTGAACAACTCCACGGTTGTGTACTAGAAGCCCATTCGCATAACTGGCGACAATCTGCTTTCACCGAACCAATATAAATCGTTCAGACTTTTGCACTTTGGAGATGTTCTACTAAATTGAAGGCTTCAGGATATTTTCTCAAGTTGCTCTTCAGAATCTGATATTTTGAATTCGAGACTTCATATGAGATTCAAATGAATAAACTCAGTACACTTTTGATAATTTTCATTGATTGAGTATGTATCAGAAATTGTAAATAAAAAGGTTATGATGACTCCGCATTTCATTTCTCTTCAGTTGGGCAAAACTTTGTATCCTAAAAGAACCAGAAAAAAAACAAACACAACGTGGGAAAAACTGGCTGTTGAGTAAAAAGGGGGACTTTGCTTTATAGCTGTTTGTGTAAAGAAGAGTGAGCTACTTCCAGATACTAGACTGGGAGCTTACTTAGTGCAGGTAGCAGATTTGAGCAGAGCAACCAGAGGCAACAGGGCAGTCTTTTAGACCATCAGATAAGGTAGGTTTACGTTCGGTCTCAGTGCTTATTTAGTTTTGGTCAAAGTTTGGTGTTGTGTCATTATAGCAGCTTGCTAGTGGTAAGTTTGTGTTTTGATAATAACCAATCAGGAATCGAACTACAAAATTGAAAACACATCATATACATATCCAGTAGCCAATCAAGAGCCGAACTACAGAATCGAAAACATGATGTTTCCATTTATCAATACAAAAATTTCAACCAATCATAACACGCTATATTAGTATGAGTGAAATAATCGCCATTAAGAAGAGAGGAGGTGTCCGAAAAATATAGAAAACATCTTAGCTGTAATTAAAATGTATCAAATTGAAATATTATGTGAACAAATAAAAACCACTCACATGGTGGTTCTTCGGGTTGTAAGGCCGACGTATGTTTAGAGAAGATCTCGACGTATCGCCAACACGAGTAGTTATCATTTTCAAGAGACATTTTCAAAGTTTCTGGTTTCTTAAGTCGCTGTCAAATGCTTGACATTTATATACATATCTCTTGAAAATGCTAACTACTCGTGTTGGCGAAACGTCGAGATCTTCTCTAAACATACGTCGGCCTTACAACCCGAAGATCCACCATGTAAGTGACGATGGCCGCGAAAGCCTTTCACAAATAAAAACCAGTCAGTCAAAAATGGTCTGTTATTGTAAACGTCAAAAAATTTCCAGTATAATTCGCTTTTGGGTATTCCACAGGAAAAAAAATTCCACTAAAATGCCTCCGTTGCCATGGTGATCTGTCAAAATAACGTATTTTGATTGGTTCAAAATTACAGGTGTGGGATTTTTGCTTATAATATCACAAGAGCTTAAATTATTTCCGGAAATTTTTTTTAGGGCACGAAGAAAATTTCCAAAACATGGAAATTCTTTTCTAAACGAAGCTCACCGAATTTTTGATTTATTGTTGTTTTTATGGTATTAATGAGTAGTTCAATTATTGATTTTTATTCATTTGGTGGAACTGTTTTATTTCTGTGTTTTTGTGGAAATGTTATATTTTTATGTTTGAATCTAGACTGTGCACTGTTCGTATATACCGGGTGACACAGCAGACATGTAGCAGCCTGTAGTTTTTTTATTTGAATAGATAAGAATTTGAAATTTGCAGAAGTTACGTAATCAATGATAGCGCTTCATTTGAATCTAACGACAAATTTTTTCAACTACCTGTTTGATCGGCAGTAACTCCAACTTCTTTCTTTTGAATGACACCCTGTATATCTATCTAGCCTATCTTATTAGTCTTGTAATTATCTATTCAACCGTGTATCACAAAGTGGCATTCGTTTCTCAATTCGCAGATGAATTGCATTTTATTGAAAAAAATCAAGTTGGCTGTTACCCAAATTCGATGATCTTTCGATGCTTGGTTGGCTTGGAAATCAAAAGAGTATCAGTTAAACGATATAATTTCAGTTTTTTTAATACCTGAATACTTCCTACAGATTGTCAATAATTTCTTTAATAAAAAGAAAGAACATCTGAAAATAACTCACGGTATTGCGAAAACTGAGATAGGAACATATTTTTTTCAATTTGGCTACTTGTGAAGAAACTATCTGTCTTTCTCTTTGTCTTTGTCTTTGGCCATGTAGCCATATCATGATCTTTCCATTTGGAAACGTAAAATTAAAATTGTTCCCCTGATCCACCAATTCACAAGTCTAGAAGGCGGTGTACACAAAATGTTTTGTATTTGACAGGTAAACATCATTTGATTGCAATGATTATCTCCCGTCAGTTTTATGCTGATTGAAATTGCATCGTTTAATTAGATACTAAATATGTATTCAAAGAACGAAAAGGTCGATATGTTGTTGATATTCGGAGAGTGCAAGAGAAATTTTAGACAGGCTGAACAATTGTATGTCGGAAGATTTCCGGAAAGACGCCACCCACCCATATTTCGCTGGAGTAAATGAGCAGTTCAGAGCAGTTCTTTTCAAAACTCTTCTAGCGGTCTCTCGATTCACGCCGATTTCGTCCTTAATTTGTCTCAGTGATTTCGTCGGATCTACATGTACTATGGCCAAAACGTTTACTTCCATTTCCTCGTCGAAAATGTATTGGAGATTGTTTTGATTTTCCGGTTCTCTTCTGAACTGCTCTTCTACTCTAGCGAAATAATTATTAGGCGGATGACGTCTTTCCGCAAATATTTCGACATACAATTGTTCAGCCTGTCTACAATTTCTCTTGCACTCTCCAAATATCAACAACATATCGACCTTTTCATTCTTTGAATACATATTTAGTATATAATTAAACGATGCAATTTTAATCAGCATAAAACTGACGGAGATAATCAGTACAATCAAATGATGTTTACCTGTCAAACACAAAACATTCTGTGTACACCGCCTACTAATAATAATAATAATAGAGGCTTTTATTGACAAGACATATTTTTGTTATTATATGATTTCTATATATAGAATTGTGTCTCGTCAAATGGCAGAGTTCAAACTACTTGTTGACACAAGTGTTTGCTCTTCCACTAGGCAAAATATTATTGCAAATATCTAGACTTGTGAATTGGTGGATCAGGGGAACAATTTTAATTTTTTGTTTCCAAATGGAAAGATCATGATATGGCTACATGGCCAAAGACAAAGACAGATAGTTCCTTCGCGATTAGCCAAATTGAAAATAACATGTTCCTATCTCAGTTTTTGCAATATCGCTAATTATTTTCAGATGTTTTTTCTTTTTATTAAAAAAATTATTGACAATTTGTAGGAAGTAATCAGGTATGGAAAAAACTGAAATTATATCGAACTGATACTCTTTGGATTTCCAAGCGCTATCATTGATTACGTAACTTCTGCAAATTTCAAATCTTCATCTCTTCAAATAAAGAAACTACAGTCTGCTACATGTCTGCAGTGTCACCCGGTATGTATTTGTTCTCTGACGTATCCAATATCATTTTCAAGGTCGTAAAGGTTTTAATAATTTTTTGTTTATCATTATTTTTGAGTAGCGAATACTCTATTATCACTACCAGAACAACCTACTATAATAGTTTTGTAGCTCATTTTTTGAGATACTTTTCCTTTCAACGATGGTTATGCTTCGTGTAGAGTTTAAAATGAGATTGGGATACACAAATATTTCGAATAACTTTTTCCCTTCCTGATAAGGTTCTGAAAATATTGCAGATATGTCAGTATTTAATTAATCTGAAACATGCCTATAGCAGAATATGGCTTTCCACATCGAAAAATCTGAAAGCAAGAGTTTTTTAAGCTTGAAATGAATAATTCTGACTGAAATTCTGAATTTAAATCCTATGATATACATGTATTCATCGGCTGCAAATAATTGAATTTCTTTCATAGCCACACAACAACATAAAATGTTCGGGGTACGCCGGATTTTGGAGCACATGGTGTTGAGAAGATTTGGGTATTTTTAATTGAGAATTATAATGTACTATATTTTGTTGAAATTTGGCATCGGAAATTTCAAAGCATATAGGCAAATAACCGCAATGAGAAATGGTTTAATTATGAACTGTAATGGGCATTTGTCTGTCGTTCTTCTCTCACTTTTTAACTTGATATCTTTGACAGGAACCAGACGCTTTCTCAAATTCAATTAATGTAAGTATCCCTATTTCGGTGACGAAATTAGGGGTGACCCTAATTTCGTTTGGAATTTTATTTTATTGTATTAAGTATCAGTATAACCTAATAAATTTCTTCTGACTTTGAAATATTCTTCAAATCTTGTTGTCACTTGTTATTTCTTCTAACTGGGTGACATATATATTTACTGATATTTTCATAACCATTTCTTACGAAAAGTGGTTGTGAAACAGCATTCAAATGACTAAGGTAAGTTCACTGCAGGTTGTTACTAAACATTCAAAAATACTTGAGCAGGAATCAATGTTCGATAAAATATGTGTCAGCAATATAAGTACGAGCCTTTTTGTAGTGTCGGAGCTGGACATTTGTTATTATTAAAAACAATAGTGGGTGGCGAAATTTGGGTCACGAGAAATGTAGAATGTTCCTATTTACGTATTTACTGACGAAATGAAGGAAAAGAGCATGTTCTAATTGGACGGAGTTTGAATGAAATTGAGATACATTTTCAGGGTGAAAATTTAGGATTTCAAAAAAAATTAACTGCATTTTTGTGAGCCTCAATTTCGTCATATAATTCTTTCTGGTGTTGGAAATAGTAAAATAATTATGACGAAATTCAAAACCAACACGTGAAAACTATTGGGACACTGTTGACGACACTAAAGCCATATTTGTATATAATTTTTTGGTACCTTCAATTTCATTAATACCTACCAAGCAAACTGAAATGAATCAGGATAAAATTAAAAATTCACATCAAAAAAAGAGGAGATGATGAAAAGAAATGCAAACAGTTGTTTCAGAAACTGAAATCTCTGATAAAGTGAACGATAATAAGCTGGATAATGAAAAAGTGATGCAGAAAATTGATAATCCCAATTCGACTAAGGGAGGCTATATTTTATACGGGAATGTTGTCATCCAGGGATGGTAATCAAAGTGGATCGACTGAAGAAAAAACTATTTGAATGTTTTATCTTTCATAGTATTTCTTCATTTTAGAATTTACATTTTGTTTGTCTTTTGTTAGAATAAAAAACGAACAAGTGTTTTTCTCGTCTATTCCAACCAAACTAAGAAAAAATACGATAATTAGGACTCAGATATGAGGATAGTACGGTATCAAATTTACGAAATTAGAGACAGGTGGTATTTTCCATATATTTATTCAAATAGAATGAAAAAACAAATATTCTTGACATAAGTGAAAAATCCATTAGTGTTGAAAGTAGTTGAATATTACACAATAATAGGTTCCAACTCAATACATTGGTATGTATTTGTTATAGCATGGCGAAATTGAAAAAATGGTAGCCCTATGGCTTCTGCTGACGAAAATAGCGAAAATAGGGTCTGCATGTGATTCCATGACAAAAATTTAAAAAAAAATTTGGATGCCAATGTTATTTAAAATTTATTTCGACCTTCAAGACACTGTGGTATATAGTGAGGATATGTTACAAAATTGAGAAGACGTATAATTTGCTAATATTGCTCTTCAATAAATAACTACGGAATGGAAGTATGGAAATGATGCCGAACTCTTGCAGCACCTCTACCAAACCTTAACAAACGAAAAGTACAGTTCAAAGTTAACGACGTCAAATGAAGATCAAATTTCATCAGGAAATATCTGTTACTTTACCAGGTGACCCAATGGATGCAGCAAACAGTTTTCCTCAATTTGGCGAGGTTATGTTGAAGCACATATTCTTAAAAAGATTTCCAAACATAAGTATCTTCGGGTGAATCAGACATGAGCTTTTTCAGATAAAATAGCCTATTTATCAATGTTATTTCGTATCATACGTCTTATTAGTGCCCAAATCTGTATTAGCTTTCTCTCTCGCGGTTTTTGAGTATTTTGAAAAGTTCAAAATCATCTGTCATAGAGGGATTTCATTTGAGAAAACTTGATAACCCAAAAAAAGTGATCTTGCCTTATCAAATCCCGGCTGAAAGTAGAGTATTTTGATCAAAATGTTAATTCC
Organism: Chrysolina oricalcia; assembly: GCA_944452925.2. Lineage (NCBI taxonomy): Eukaryota > Metazoa > Arthropoda > Insecta > Coleoptera > Chrysomelidae > Chrysolina > Chrysolina oricalcia. The sequence goes on along the minus strand of OX101825.2, from coordinate 12,495,005 downwards.
AAGTATATGATCAACATGGCATCGGAAAGGAATGTTTCACATGTTGAAAATCATCATCAACAAAAAAAAATAAAAAAAATTTCATGAAAATTATATAATAAAACTTGCTTGTTATGTTCAGAATTTAATCTGAAATTAAAAAATGTGGAAATATAGAAGGAGTTTTGATTAAAAAACTGAAACTAGAATCATTTTCGGTGTGAACTAAAGTACTACCAAACTCGTTTTTATTCGAAAAAATCACGTTTGAGCTCTTCAATAGCGCCCCTAAATTTTCGTGTTTTGTGTCTAATCATTTCATCAATCATAGGCGTGCGTCATCTCTCAGACTCACCCGCTATATATTTTTCGAGGGTACACAAAGCATATACCTGACTCAGATTTCTTCATTCATTTTATATCTGTGTTATGTGTACCCAAATGCTATACGCCAATAGCACATACAGTAGTTATGTTGATCGAACAACATCGTGTTTATTTAGTCAATTTTGATAAATATCTATAAGCCGACGTTCACACAAACTAAATCTGTTTGAACGTGTCGCCATGTAGACACACAGTAAACATTAGGTTTAAATAGCAGCTCAACCTGTGCATTTGATGGATAGAATGATTGGTATTGTCACCTCGAACAAAGGGCCGTAATTTGCAGTTGCTTCTGTAAGACTTCGTCACCTACGCTATGTTTTTTTTTCAAATCAACAATGTTCGAAAATGTGTGTAAATGAAACAAATTATTTTGATGTTGTCGAAATACTCTTTGCCCCAGTTCACTCACATTCACACTCACAAATTAGAAGATATGAAGTGAATATCTACATATCTGAAGTATATGATGTATATGGAATCCAATAATTTCATAGACCAATGCCAATTTGAATTCAGAAAAAAATGTAGTACAACCCATGCAGTTTTTAGGATAGTGTGTGACATAGTGGAAGGTCTGAAGAGTGGTAAAAGGCATCGGTTACATTAAATGATCTCTCCAAGGCCTTCAACTGTGTCTTTCATGAAATACTGATCTGAAAGCTGATGTTTTTTTTGATTCAGGGGTTTGCCGCCTGACTTCTTCAGATCATATTTGAGTAATAGAAAACAATCTGTGAGCATCAATAATTCATCATCTGATTGAAGACCTGTCATAGATGGGGTACCGCCAGGCCCTGTCTTATTCATTATTTTTGTGATTGACTTGTTTCACAATATGTATCCCAAAATTTTTGCGAATGACAAACCTTTGGTTGATGCTAGCACGAATATAGAAGATTTAAAGATAAACAGACTTATTACTACTACAAAAGCTAGAAAATGGTTCACAATTATCTGAATCTTAATGACGATAAGACATAGAATTTCATCATCTCAACTAACAAATACATTGCTCAAGGTCATAGTGTGTAGCTATTTTTTTCTCAAATTGTTCAGTAATTGTTGAAACTTGATATTTTATTGTCAATCAGGGCGAATAACAGAATGGTTTGGTTGTAACAATGTAGGGATAATGAAATTGGTGAAATATTTTCATTCCAAAAATTTACATATTCATTAAATTTTGTAAAATATTTCAATGAAAATTATTTTTTCGTTATTACAAATGCGTTAATCTATCCTCAATGCCTGTATCGACATAAAAAACAATGATAAATGGCATTTAGCAATTACATGTGAATGTAATTATTGATAATTTTATTATTTTCGAGCTCTGACGATGGCGAAATATACGAGTATCGCCAAAACAATGACTTGATGAACAAAATTGATTTTTCTCTAATACAACCGAGCCCCAACAACATGTAAGTACTCAATATCACAGATTTTAGTTGAACTCCAAGAATTCTCTTTGGTATTCATCTTCATGCCATATACAGGATGAGTCAGAAAAAGACCGACCAACTCCGAATACAGATTCGTGACCTCATTTGGAGGTGAAAAGTTTTCAACAATGTATTTTTTGAAATGCATTCTCTCTGAGATACAGAATTAACGTAAAATATCGAGATTTAATTTTTTTTTCTTGCAAAACCACTGAAGGAAAAAATTTGAAACCTGGTAGACCAATCTGAGTTTATCAATGTGATAATTTGAAATTGAAATTTATGATTTCTGTATACCAGTGGCGTAGTTACAGTAGTATGTGGCCATCCTTTCCTTCATATTTTCTTCAGACAAGTGATTGGACAAATGAGTGTTTGACATCAGTTCTCCGTACACAAATACTATCCTGTGTACAATAAGCACATAATGCAACTTTCTTACAGCATAGAGAAATAAATGTCAACCTCCTGAACATTCTTTAATGTTGGGAGTATTCAAAACATGGTACAGGTATATCAGAATGAGAGCGAGAAACTCTGTTTTTTTATTCGTCATATTATTTGATCAAGCCGATGTCGTAAATTCACTGTTATGTACATGATTATTAATTTGAAAAATCACCTGATGAACAAACCCAGCTGCTCTCCTGAAAATTTTTCTTTCGATTCATGATAAGTAATTGCAAAGTCGAACATTTCAACTAGTTTATGTTTGTGGTAGGTTGTTCAGTACACCACTACGTTCAACGCATAACACATACACCCTATTTTTCATTGTTCTTTATCGAAAAATTGCTGATTCGATATTTTTCTAGATAAATCAATCAAAAATGGCTCTAAAAATGAAACTCTAACATAAAATTCAACTATTCAAGAGTAAATAAGAGTTCGTTTTTTCGCAAAAACTATTTCAGAGATCTTAACTCTTATCTGAGTGGAGTATTATGAATTTGAGGTTGGGTTTTTTCTTAGCTGATCAGTCAAAACTATCATATGCAAGATAGTATGGTAACATACCAGTGAATCCACGACCTCGATTCGATGAAATAATATGATGAATGGAAAAACGGAGTTGGTCTCATTCTGACTCACTCGTACTATGTTTCACATTCTTCCAACAGTTGGTTGACAGACATTTTGATATGTTGTCAGAAATTAGCATTATACGATTATTGCATAAAGGAAATTACGTAGCAACTCAGGACATATCCTCAGTATTTCTCAATTATCTCCGAAACCCTCACTTCTAGGCACATGGAATGTTATGTCTTTTGGGTTGAGTGAAGATGAGCCTAACTGATGTCAAACACTAATTTCTCCTTGCACTTGTCCAAAGGAAATATGAAGGAAAATATGGCCACATACTATAGTAACTACGCCACTGTTTTATAAAAAATTTAAACTAATACTTCAAATTTTCACGTTGATAAACCTTGAGCAGTGTACCAAATTTCAAAGGCAAGGGATTTGGAGAAAAAATTAAAAATATCAATTTATTTCGTACTTTCGGCACTCTGTACCTCAGAGGGTATGCATTTGAGAACATACCTTGATAAACACTTTTCACCTCGAAATAAGGCGAGGAATCTGTATTCGGAGGTTATCGGTGTTATTCTGACTCACCCTGTAGAAAAACAACAAAATGGATAAGGCATAAATGGTATTCAAAGGTCCCTGGATTCGCGTGAAAAACCTACTTTAGGAAGAGCACTACCCGAAAGTATTTCTAAACTCAGATGACAGCAACGAAGTCACATTCACAAAGCTTCCGTGAGTGAGATTATAATAACAAACATGAACTTACGTCTACTGTAACTCCTGGGAGCGGAAAAGTCTGGGTGGGCGGCAGGTCTCGGGGGACATAACGATAGAATTCATTGCCGTCCTTGTACCACTTGACGGAATACAGCGTCTCTCCATCCAAGTCGAAGTGACACTCTAATCTGGCGCTCTGGTTTCGGACAGCGTGTGTTGGAATTCGGAGGTCAACTAGATGAAGAGTCAGGCCACCTGAAACAAAATATGTATATGTAAATTTTGATGGTTTGATTGCTGATATTCCAATGAGTGCTAGAATAGACGATATTTCATAGAACATGAGTGCAAAGTAAAATGGTAGCTTACTGCTAGTTCCGTGAATAATGCTTCAAGTTTATTTTTGGTAATTAACAACTGGACCAATTAGGAAAGTATAAGTATTTACAATCCTCGATCTCACATCGGACTTCCTTCAAATATAAATTGACTCGAAAGATGTAGCCAAAACAGCTTCTTTTGTGGAAAATGAACACTACTAATTTATTAGTATGCCATTTGGCTTAAAGAAAGCTCCATCAATATTCCAATGCGTTATGGACAACATTCTTCTTGCCAAGTAAATATAAATAACTAAATAGCAGTTTTACGTTTGTAATTGAATTTTGAATCGGGAATAAGTTGAAAGTATAGCGGAGGGAAATATTAGAATGGTTTTAAAAGGATGAGGATCAACCAGAATTCGAGCTCGGGATCTCTGGGTTTCTGATGTGCTTGCGAGAATATTTCTTTCAGAATTGTTTAAACTTTCAAAATTATTTCTCAAACTGAAAATTAAAGTGCTTTTGTTGAAGGAAAATTGCTATCCATCAAACAAATATCTGGAAAACTCTAGTAGATAAAAGCTATGTTTTCATGTCACGTGAGAAATATAGTTATGGTTATTTTACCAACTATTCGTATATAATCGAGATATGAACTATTCGAGCAATAAACATTTAATTTTCTTTACTTGCTGTGCATAGTGTTATCAAGAGCTCTGGTTCTTAGGCACTATGTGTTCTGGGTAGGTCTTGTTACTGACCTACTGTACCAATTTAGAAAGTGTTAGTACAACCCCCAATTTCTCATCGAGCTTTTTCCAAATAGTAACTGACTCGAAAGATATAGTCACAACAGCGTTTTCTGTGGAGAATGGACACACGGGTTTGTTCGTATGCCATTGGGCATCAATAACTTTCCATCGACATTCCAACGCGTTATGGAGAACATTCTTCTTGGCATCCAAAATGAACAATGCTTTGTGCACATGAATAATATTTTCATTTATTTCCCAACCATACATGTACACCTTTCCTCCTACCAAATAAGGCTTATTTGAAGATCCAGCCAGATAAATGCGAATTCTTCAGTAGCAGCACTGCCACTGAATCGTGCAGGACACACAGTTGAGCGACGAGATTTTATTAATTTAAACAGTAAAATTAAATTCAAAGAATCCCAGCTCCGACTGTGACCTTCAGGTTGTTTATTATCGGAACAGTTTTCATTATCAGCAGTGAACTGTATCAGGGGATGTTCCCAATAATTTGTTAAAGTGTGTAGAGAAACTCTCAGGGGTCGAGCTCTTCCGAAATCTCAGGGAAAGTCTGTACTGAATTGAAAGTCCAATTCATTTGTCAGTTGGATTTTGATGATGTACTTTGCAGGAATGCTTGTTATGGTTCACAATGTTCGAACAGATATAAAATTAAATGTACAAGGTCAGAACCTGCTGGATATTGTGAACAACTTTTGCACCCTCAGATAAAAACCATCCTTTATAGTATTGACATATCAGATAAACCAACTACTGGTGCCTTACAAAATCTTGAACATGACCTTAATAGCGTGAATATGAGAAAAAAATATTTAGGAAATAAGGCAGCAATGTGAAATTCCATTCTTACACAAAATAAAATGCGGGTGCAAATAAAAATGGTGGGGTTTCCTTCAGAACCCAAAACAAACTAATCAAATTGAGACGTTCTGTTTGAGACAAACAAGCGAATTGGTCACACATTCAGCTGCTATCGTTCGCTCAGGAATGTTCACTCTCCGCAGTTCTCTTTCTAAGAATATAAAGACAATACCCTACTCAAATGGAAAAGTTCATGTTGAATAGTAGAATGGAGAGCGCCATCTATTCGAGAATACGCAAATACGTATACCGAGCACCACTAGAAGACCCAACGATGTACTTTCAGGTATGTCATATTGCATATTGCATATTCGTGAGATGGAAGCTGCTACGAACTTTCAGTAGTTGTTAACGAACTTAAAATTATCGGTTTTGCTAAAAGTGGAGTTGAACTGATGTTGATGTCAGAACGGATCTCTATGGGACGCCAGTATTTGTAGATAAAGTATTGGGTGAAACCCCATGGACCACAACGAGAAGAGAAGTGTCTAAGAGGAAGTAAGATGGCAAAGCCCATTTGATCTCTAAATACAAACACAATTCAGTAGACTGTTTACGATTTTTGAGAGATCCAAATGATTGAAGTGCTCGATTTCGATCGATTTTTGGAAATAACAATAGCTTCTAGGTAGAGTCTTCATGGCTTCTATAACGAATTGGTTGATTTCTGGAAATTATCCATTTGTATGCAGATATCCCCAAATATCAAAAGAGTTTGAATAACTTGCCAAAAACTTATGCTAGTTCTGGTGAATATTTCCTGATAGCCATGGATAATTTATTGAGACTAATGTCAATCAATTTCAATCCATGAAAAGAGTTGAAACGTTTTTATCACAAAGTATTCTTAAAATAATTAAAAATCATTTCAATATTTGGAATCATTCAATAGTAACGAGCTTACTCCAAAACTGTTTTTTACCAATTTGATTCATATTCCTTGTTAAAATGTCTTCATTTCATGAAAATCTGGTAGGCTTCACAATTACTTGTAATTTGTGACAATAATTTTTTGACCCATACAAGATTTCACTAGATAATTAAATGATTCAATTCGATAAGATAAGCCATATTCCATTTGTCAATTTGAGAGACATATATCATCTTTAAATAGAACAATCTGACAATGGAAAAATTGAATTCTGCATGCAATTTTTTTTCTAATTGTTACTTCAAATATTTCAGTTGTGTTTATGTTTCAATTTCCACTGACTCAAGAACTCCATTACAAAAAACTACCACCAACTATTTTTTACAAGTGATATCCATCATTCTTCTTCCTTCAACAGTCGTAAGATAACTAGGACTATGTATTTCTAGAGATACAGGGCATTATTTCCGGATTGATCTCTTTACCATGTAATACTTAAAGTAAAGTCCCTACATCTAAGTGTCTCCCCGAGAGTATAAACATATTTTCCTTTCTTATGTAAATCATTGTCCTTTTCAATTTTACTCGTTATATACAGCTTTTATGGAAGCTTTCTCGAAAGTCCCATTATCTATGACGTTCCTTTTCGTTTGAGTTTTATGGCGATGTAATGAATATTTCTCTGCGTTACAACGTCAACAAGAGTTCGACGTAGTTGACTCATGAAATAAGTGAGTTTATTATAATATATAATATGGCTTATTTGCATAAAAGAACAATTCAATTGTGATAATCGACGTGCACGGATAATAAAAATTAAACTAAAATTAGATTTTACCTCTTCGGTAATATGAGCAACTAATAAAATATTATGTGAATCAGGTAAACAATTAGAAGTTATCACCTATAAGTAACATTCATCACGTAAAAGGAGTTTTGTGAAAATTTCACCCCTTACATTTTCTTAACAGTTCTATCGATCCAAAATATTATCAGCATTAAAACGTTTCCGACTCTCCGATAAAAAATATCAGCAACTTTAATTTTTCAAATAGAACACCCCGTATATTAACACATTTTCAGAATCACCCTTTCATTATAATACTTTTTCATCTATAGGTTTTCGAGATAACAAATTATTTGTCCAAAACATAGCCTTAATTGAACATAAGTTGATAAGTACTCTCGAATTATGAAAAGTTGTTATGTTGATAGTTGTTTGGACAAACTTAATGTTTTTAATTTACACCAAAAAATCGACTACATATCATGCAGGGTGTGCTGAAATTACTAGAATTTCCGTTATGCACAAAAGTGGTCAAGAGAACATTTTCTCAAATGAAACTTCCTTTCTATAACTCGATGAATTGAAAGATGAAGGAAAATATAAGTGAATCAATAAATTTTCTTAATAAAGATGTTTTGGGAAAAAATATTTAAAAAAAAATTTAATTTCAGGTAGTTGTGGAAATATGAAGCTTATCACAGTCTGGCGACTTCTATAAATATTTAATGAATAGTTTTCGATAGTGTTTTTGAAAAAATCTCTCAAAATTAACGGAAATATTGATTATTCAAACATGAACTTATTTGAAGAAGACAGAAATCTTTGGGAGATCGTTTGCTAACGAACAGTCGTTACCGACCGATGATGAACCCTTTACTCCCATAAACACCTAACTATGTAGGCTTATTATGGCAAGAACCTGTCAGAAAACAACTACTCCCCTGGCTAAGACCACGACGGGTATTGAATTAAATCTAACAGCTACTTGTGCAACGTTCCTCAAAACATCAGAGGACGCAATTGCAAGTGCCTTCTATGACCAACCAGCAGAATTATGTTTTGATTTGGACGGGGTGACCACCTGCAGACTAGTTTCGAGGTTGTTGCCTCTCATCAGTGCAAGGTCAGGTCAACACAGACAGCACTGAAGCCATCTGTTCCTCGTCCAAACCAATACACACTCCGCTGAACTTATTTACTATACACGGACAATGTGATCAGAACTTGCAGACATTTCAACCAAATGAATTTACACCAATAAACGAGAGGAAGTTTTAGAGATTACAAAATAATTTCCCAAAGTATATGGCTCAATATTAAAAGCGCCTCGAACGTTACCCAAACTTGTTACCAAATGTTTTCAATATTGTCCACGTTTTGGCATATTTTTATGCATAATCCAGAAGCTTCCATTCCTAGTGCAGAAAAAGATAATGGTGTATCACATGTTTTGGTACTGCGAATTTTCACGTACCCTGTACCTGAATGAAAGTTAATATTGTACAATTTAATCTACCTTTTGTTGAATCAACCATAGCAGTGAATAATTTTTCGTAGTAAAAAACGACCTGTCAATTGTTTTCAAATTTTGTTTGAAATTATTATTTCAAACAAAGAGAGTCCAAGAGTCAAAACACGTTCATGTCGCATGACTGAAACTATTGTCATACTAAAATAGAACTTGTTGATATTCACTTCAATGTACTATCATCAATTAAATTAAAATTGTACTTGTTAAGATGTTTCCGTGAAAATATTTTGATACTGAATTTGTCTTATTTCGAATAAAAAACAGGTTTTTCTTTGTCAATCCAAATACGACGTTTTTAGGAACTTTGACCACTCATATCTCAAAACCGACCAATACCAAATCGTTTTAATTAACATATTTTTATAACAAGACATGCTACTATAACATAATGAAGTTTCATCCAATTAGATCGAGAGCCAATTTCTCATATGTTTTCGTGCAGGGTCCTTTAAAAAATCACCCAACTATACAGGATCTGCAGTTTTCAATGAAGTCCCAGAAAATGTAAGAAGCTCAAAATCATATCGAGCTTTCAGAAGAGCATTGAAAGGATACCAGAAAAATGTTTCCATCATTTTGCAAATTTTATATAATAAATTGCTACTGAGGCTACCATCATTTTCACACTGATTGAATAACAAATGATCATCATTGCATCAAGATAATTCACAGTACTCATCGATCTATGTATATCCATAGCTATATTTTATTTTCTATTTCAAAAACATATTTTGTTTTTTATGTACAATAACATATGTAAGAAGGGACATATAAATTTTTAGGTACATAATATGAAGGTGTCAGTTTGTACTTGACGAAACATATTGCATTCGTTTTCGGTAAATAAAGGATTATTATTATTCTTAACATTTTCATGTCGTTTTTTCGATTCCTGTTTCGCTTGTTCTTGTTTCATCTGCAGTTTGAATTGTAGCGGAAGCTCTTCTTATTCCTGTTCGCTCTTGAGTTCTAGTGCCTTTTGTTTTTGTTTTCTTTTGCGTTCTAGTTATTCTTGTTCTTGTGTTCGTTTGGTTTCTTGTTCTCTCAAAAACTGAAGTATTTACAATATGACACTTCAAATATTCCAATTGTCTCAATAGTCTTATCAATCAATGACTGTCAAAATGCTCCGCCCATATAGAAAAATATAAGTTCTGGAACAATGCAGAGAGCTACAAGAATATTCTACGTTATGATCTAGAACAATAATTGACAATATTCCACAGGATATTGGTGATCGTTTTTTTGCTGTCAGGTTGGTGAATAATTTTGTTTTCAACTGTTAATTAACTGAATTGATACACTGACATGTGTCAACACTGTCAAGTGTCAAATTCAATTCTTTGATTTGAATCTATGCACTAATATTTGCAAAAAAATCGAGCTTGTTGCAAATGTAATCCATTTTGTTGGAATGTGTAAGAATATACAAAAAAAGGACATCTAACAGTTTCCCGAAAACAAATGGACTGAAGATTGTGTTTTTTGTGACTCTGGAGTTGGTAAGATTTACTATCATAACTCTGATGTTGGCGAGTTAACTTAATTCGAGGCATTTTCTGTTAGTATCTGTTGATGAAGAAAGTAGCACTATTGATTATATAGAGTAAGATAGTCCATATCACACTGAACCCATGGATGGGACTGCTGACTTTCTGAACATGGTTATAATTATGCAGAGTTACTGGATCCCTGACACTGAGTGAATGAAGCACACAACATAGAAAATAACAAATCCCCAATGTGCTTCTCAAATTTGGAAAGAAAACGAATGACTAGGATTATATCTTTCAAACTTGGACCCATAATCGAACGAAAGGCCTAAATGATAGATAATAGCAGCCATGAAAGCTGGGTTTGGTAATGAGGATGATGTTGCAGCTGAATATGAAACAGAAAATGAAGATTTTACATGTTTTTCATGTTGACTTGTTATTAACCCAGGAATCCCTTTCATGTCAACATCTCCCATCAGAGTTTTTTTTGATACCAGTACCAATATCTACCATTTGTAGAAAATGAAATATTTGTATCTAGACGATTAAAAAAAACAAACACAGTAAAACAATGTGTGGAACAGGGGTATCTCTTGACAACAGTAAGGGAGTGTTAACCTAAAAAAAAATATTAATTATTTTCAAATTCTAGGGCCATTAGCTCTGACGAGAAAACAATGTTGTGGACTGGGCTTTAGATCCGGTACCAGTATCAACAAGATTCTATTTTGAATACTTCAAATTCAATCATGAGCATTATACAGTCAGCGTTCACTATGGTTTCGGAGTCGATTCTTGCCACTACTACATACTTTGGCCAAGGACACAACAGATTGGTACAAATTTGATGACAGTTGCTTGAATAGACTGTTATTAATTGAACTGAAGCCTCTAGAGACCATACATCCTTTTTACTGAAAAGCAGTTATTGATAATTCAACAGACCTCGTGAGCAATTTTCATTCAATTAATTCCAATTCTTCAAATGGCGTGGTGTTACAGGTTTTTCCGAGTTTTCTACAGCTGTAAAAGCCAATGACCACCGAATCAATTAAGGCTGCCCCGGAGCTCTTTTTTTTTCTCATTATTTTTTGTTATTGCTGTGTTCAATATTTTAATGAAACTTCTTTTTTTTACATTAGTTCCAAATGCTGATGTTTTTCAACTCCTGTAGTTGAATAAGAACACATTTCTTCTTCAGTTCTCCATCTTTTTCTCCTTCATAGATCATATGATCTATGAGTAGAAAAATTAGTTACTCAGGGCAATGCTGACTGCATAAATGTATCGATGTTTCTATAAAAACCAAGGATATCTGATACGATCAATTTTTCCTTATACAGGGTGTTTCATAATGAATGCGCAGGATTTCCGGATGTGATAGCTCGTTCAAAAATATGAAAAAAAGTTTTTATTAACTTACCTCTAAAATTCAACATTTTCGAGATACAGGGTGTTGAAATTAAAAAAAAAAATTATAGTTTTTTGCGAATATCTCTGGAACCGTTTATCGCACAAAAAATATATTCTGAATGCACTTTCTATTCATAATAAGCTATGTTTTGTACAGATTTTTTATTTTTTCAAATTCAAAATTGGTGAAGATTTTGAAAGGGTAGTGGGTGTTTTTTTCTCCAACTTCTACGCCACTGGAAAAAGTATGATTTTGAGCCGCCTAATTGAACCGCCAATGTTTTCTACACAAAAAAAATACACTTGGTCATAAGCTCTAAAGGTGACCGTTTTCAAGAAAAATCAACTTTCATGTTGAAAAACACACAAATTTTTTTAAATAATTTTTTTCCTAATTATACAAAATTTATTTAAACGTTAAAACAAATAACAAAACCAAACGTTGACTTCTTAATTGCAAGATAAAACAAAAACAATAACAATCATACTCAGTTGAATTGTTGGAAATGTCCGCCGTTAGCTTCAATACACGCACAATTTTTCGATGAAAAAACATTATTTAAACAACATGAAAGTTGATTCTTCTTGAAAACGGTCAACTTTAGAGCTTATGACCAATTATACTTTTTTTGTGTAGAAAACATTGGCAGTTCATATAGGAGGCTCAAAACTGTACTTTTTCCAGTGGCGTAGAAGTTGGAGAAAAAAACACCCACTACCCTTTCAAAATTATCACCAATTATGAATTTGAAAAAATAAAAAATCCGCACAAAACATAGTTTATTTATTATGAGTAGAAAATGCAAACAAAATCTATTTTCTGTGCGATAAACGGTCCCAGAGATATTCGCAAAAAACGATTATTTTTTTAAATTTCAACACCCTGTATCTCGAAAATGGTGCATTTTAGAGGGTAATTTAATAGAAACTTTTTTTTCATATTTTTGGACGAACTACCATATCCTGAAGTCCTGCGCATTTATTATGAAACACCCTGTATTTTCAGTTTCAATCAAAATAGTAAACAATTTGTTGAAGTTGACCGATGACAATTACTTGAATCAGTGTTTTCAACATTTAGAAACAAAATAAGTTATCATGTTTTAATGGAATTTTTTAGAAATTTCTAAATTTCCACGCCGTTTCTAAAATAATTCACTATGCATCTTTCGAATACCAGGTTCGTAGTAATACAATCAGGGTGGAAATAGATACATATTCAAGTTAAACAAGAAAGTCAAGTGACTCAGAACTTTTCAGATAGTTCATCGCACTGCGCAGTTGAGTTTTGCAGCAGATTAGCGACTTTGTACGCAGTAATAGAAAAATTATGAATTGTGAAATATCAGAAAAGCACGTCTTTAGTTGCCGAACCATATATCATCAAAATCACTCTGGCGTCGCGAGCAGACTCCACACAATTCTCCAATATACAATCCTATCGTTCAGGAACATTTCTCGAACGATCCCCGACATATGATATGAATAATTTCCTGGATGAGATTCGCGCTGAATCCGAGACGGGGCATTATATTACCCGGGCAATGAATCAAAGCCCACGCTCAATAACACAGATTGGATTGCAGACTCCCGTGGAATGCTATCACGTTTCCAAAGTGTTGTGCAAGATAATAGGTGAATCCTTTCCAAGTTCGAGTGGAAGTTTTTAACAATTGTTTGTTTCTTTTCGGTAGTTGGGAAAATACAGTTGATAATAATAATCAAACTTCTGCAAAAACAAATCTTTAATTCTGCGCTCCTATTGCGCTAGTATTACTTGAATATAGACCATTCCAGAACACGTGACTTTGACAGGTCGACCATATTTGAATTATAGACAATGGACAATATCGCGATCCGTACCAAAATCAACTGATATACAGGGTGTTTCTTAAGTACGTGTTGATGACATCAAAATAAGAAGAAAAGTTCCTATAAACATATGTCCGCAAGTTATTCGTTTCTGAGATACATAGTGTCAAAGTTCAAAGTTATTATTTTTATTTTTTGTGAATAATTTCAAAATAATTTTGAAATTTGGGTAGAGTTTGGTATCTAGGAATATTTATCATTTAGTTTGTGAAAAAAAAATATTCTTTGTAGAGGTCACTGCGAGCAACTGTTTTCGAGTTATTGAGATTTGAAATAATCGATGCAAGTGATTTTGAATGACAAGATTTTTTAATTTAAAATAAATTAAATTAGAAATTAGTTTTTCCCACAATTGACATAAAATTTGATATTGTCATCGAAAAATCATCTCAGATACCAAACTTTACTCGAATATCACAAATAATTTGAAATTTATTCAAATAAAACAAATATAATAGTTAAACTTTGACACTCTGCATCTTAGAAAAGAATAACTTGCGGACATGTGTTGATGGGAACTTTTTTCTTATTTCGACGTCAGCAACATGCTCCTTAAGTTACTACACGTACTTAAGAAACACCCTGTACACTAACTTTCTATAAAATGTCGAGAACAAGAAGCTGCAGACTCTGGTTTCCCACTTTTGTTGTAGCTCATATTTTGGGTAGGAATCCTGTCAGGAGGCATGTTTGCCTTTAAGGCACTGGGTTTTCCTTAAAATTATTTTTGAAACTCATTTATGTTGGAAAATTAACTGATACAAACTAACTAACCTTCGATAAAATGTCGAGAACACACACGCCAAGTTACAAGCATGGAAATATATATCATATACTTACTCAAGAATGCTGATACCATAGGTCAAAAGTGTTGTAAAAAGTTCAGACTAGTCAGCAATGCGCATGCGCATCATTAGTGATTTTTGTAACAGACCGGGTTTCAGTAAGATATTATGGTACTGGTGAATATTGATTTTAGTATTCAGTGCGAATTTCAAGCAAGCACTACATTGGAAAATAAATTGAAAGTACAAGAAACTATGAAAATTTATTTCAGCTAATATATTTTGAAGAGAATGACATACTATTTCTAGTTGTGTCACCTTAGTGCAATTTCCACAATGGGGGTGAGAAATATTGAGACAGGAGCATTTTCCATATCATCGAAGGAAAGCACTTCCATATCTACTTGACATTAATTTTTTGAGGCGATTCTATTTGTTTACGTGTTATACGTGTTTTCGTGTACTTCTTGAAGGACTCTAGAACTAATTTAAGAATATTCATTATTCAGAATCTAAAAGTATAAGCGGTGTGGCGAAATATTGTTTGCAGAAAGTTTTGTTATCATTCTTGTTCAAAAATATTATTGCACTTTGCGCAGACACAGTTTTGGTACTACATTAGGTTCCAAATTGATTATATTGGCCTTTTTAAATAAATAAGAAACGTGCCTGCTACAAATTACATTTTTCTCACTCCACTGTTCTGTATTGGGGTATCTTCCTAAAGCCCTCAACCAAGAATCATAGCTTTTTTTGTCAAGCTAAAATAATCAGCTCTTTTGAGCAAAGCCTAATAAGCACAAAAATAAAATCATTACCTACCATAAATAATTTATTCTAGGTATCTTCTTTTTACTACCAAACAGTTCTCTGTTTATATGATTATATGGGGGAAGAAACGATTTTATCAAAAAATATCTTAAATCGACAAAATTAATGCAAATTAATGAATGATGGAAGAACCTACAATAACAAACCATACAAAAGTACAAGACAAATTATAAAATTCTAAAAACAGTCTCTGATTTCTGACAAGAGTGACAGAGCTTAGTGACAACTCTTCCTGTTGATGAAAAAGTACTGTTGCAGGGTCATTACAATAACAGTTAGATGGGTACATTACTCTATTAACTAAGTTTCTTTCGCACCTCAAATTGAGAGTAATCCATCTCTAAATGGTTCTTTCGCTTTAAAAAAGTCTTGAATGCCCTGAAAACTTTTTCTCTTTTGAATGACATGGGTTTTATTGCCTCATGACTCATAACTTTGAATTAGAAAGACGAATGATTTTCAAACTTGGCAACGATTTACCCAAACTACACTTATGACGAGCATGCGCACATCGTAAACGGGTCGCATACGCGGCATGCTTTTCGCCGAGAAAATTAATGGGATTAGCATTCTAGAGTAACTATATAATATATTTCTATGGTTACAAAATGAGATTTACTGAGATGGCCCCGTTTTAAAGCATTTATCCAAGCATCGCGGCGTTGTGCCAATAGATCATTTGAATAGTCACCATGCTTCGTTAAAACATCCGGAAATCAAGAAAGATGTACCCGCCTATTTTCCTCAGTTAATGTGAGAGTTATCGGAAAAAAGCTAAAGGGTTTTTTACTCTGCACATTTCTGTGGATTCAATTATTTCTTAGATGTGCCATTTTTTCGAATGGAACCATATGCTATGTGCAGTATTGCTAAAAAGCTTGCTTTTTTTCTCATTTCAGTAATACTGATTATATTTCAACCCTTTCGATAGGTAGAGTGTGTTTTGTATTTTTGTGTCACCTTTGTAATTCACTTACTTATTGCCTAATTTGTATAAAATTGTTCCTAATCGAGAAATGTAACCAGTTGGCTACTTTTGGCGATATGGCAATTTGATTCAGACAGTGGTGTACGAATGTATAAGTTTCCCAGATGCTCATTCATCGAGGAACCATTCTAGTTATTTTTCTATTGGAAAATTTTAATGGAAAATTTTGTTCCGGAATAACTCAAGTGCCCTAATCGTAATTTTTTCCTAAATAAAAGGTAAGAGAAAAAAAACGGAAATAGTTATTAAATTCAATGGTTCAAAATATTTTTTTCAATGAAAAAGAAGGTTTCCGGACAGCATATGTTGAGCGGCTATTTCATTCAGTCAATTGTTAATACTGGGAACCTATTTTTATTTGAACCCATAATCTGAGATGTAAAACTGTATCGTCTCAATTAGCTGAGCCATTGAAGTTGATTTTGACAATATTTTATAACCACTACTTATTTTATGAGGTGAATATTAACCAGCAATGTTTATTTTTTCTTTATATCAAACAATTCTTCAACCCAAAAAATGAGAAATAAAACTTTCTATGTTTTATACCACTTCTATTTGTAACCAACGTTACTGCAGTTTCGTCCTATATGGACATTATCGAACAACACATTGTTGATGTATTGTTTGATAATATCCATATAGGACGAAACTGCAGTAACGTTGGTTACAAATAGAAGTGGTACAAAAACATAGAAAGTTTTATTTCTCATTTTTCGTGATGATTTCCTACCACGTAGTAACGGCAACATCCATCAATTCAATTCTTCAACCATCAATGAATTAATTTCAGTGTTCAATACTCAAACTGATCCCAAACATCGTAGGTGAATTTTTAAAATGAAACAACAACTGTCACTGTAGCATATAGAAAATGTTTTTTTTTTTATAAGAACTCACGTACGCAAATGTCTGAAACAGATTGATATATCGGTTAAAATATCAAACTAGCTACATTCTCTGATTGAGGAATAGTATATTGTGCAACAAGTGCAGAAAAGTGCTAATTTCTCACGAGTTTGAAAAAGTTGCGGCACGAGCGCAAGCGAGTGCTGCAATTCAAACGAGTGAGAAATTGCATTTCTGCTCGTGTTACACACTATACTTTTCCTACAACACCCTTTTTGCTAAAAATAATACTATACTATAAGACGGAATGAAATGTCAGTGACTCATTCTTATATTTTCCTCTTGAAGTTGAAGGTAGTAAATTCAATGACAATGAATTTACTTGTTCTCTTAGTTCTGGCGGAGTATTTTCAATTTCAGAACTGTCGCTATCCATTTTAGTTCAATCTCATTAAAAAATGACGGGACAAGAATATTTTACGAATATTTTATGCTTGACGTTTGTTGACATTCAAATGATTCGATAGATGTTGCTCCGTTGCCTAGCAATGGATAGTGTGTATGTTGGTATTTGATACAGCAGTAGTGATGTCTATGATTTTTGTTCAGAATATTATGAATTTGTACGACAATTTCCCTCATATTATTTAAACCAATAGACTTTGTCTATTTATTCTTGAAGTTGCCTGATCGAATATCCCTTCGAAATGCAGAATTTTCGAAATATACTTTCACCTTGCTGTCACGAAAACTGTATTGCTTAGAAATTAGGTACTGAAAAATTTTGGCACAGAAATGTCACTTTGTGGCACAGAAATGTCACTTTGCGGCACACTAATGTCAAATTTCAATTATTGTGAGAAATAATCATGTTTGCGAACGTAAAACTATGCAGAAAAGCATGTTTTGGAGTGTGGTTGTAGAAAAATTTTTAACAACTCAAGCAATAGGCAAGTGAATTACAGGGGTGGAAACAAAAATACGGAACACACTGTACTTATGAAGAGAGTTGAAATAATAGTATTACTACTGAAAAAATAACAAGCTTTCTGTAAATTTTTTATTTTTTTTTTGTAAAATTTGTTTTTACGAAACTCCCAGGTTTTCGGAGAAAACCCCTCAAAAGCAGAGCTTGTGCGAGCAAGGGAGATCCGGGACCTACAGTTTAAATAAAAGTGAAATCCGAACCACTTCAGCTCAGTGACACACGACCGGGGATCGAACCCGGACCGTCTGGGTGGAAGCCAAACGCTCTAAGACCTCGAACACTTCGCTGGTCTAGCGATACTGAACATGAAATATGGTTTTATTGAAAAGAAAAATCGATTTATAAAAAAGTGCAGACTAAAGTACCCTTCGACTTTCATCCAAGTATTTTATTATATTATTATATTAACTGAGAAAATGGGCGTGTCCATATATTTGACTTACTCTGTTTTTGATGTTTTAGCACATCAAAGACTGGTGTTCACATGAATCAGTAAATTTCTGTTGCTCAAAATGACTAATTATGACGTTATTATAAACAAAAAGAAATTGTTACAGATTTCGAAAATTGTCCACAATGACACACCTTGAAACCACATATTACTACGAACCAAGTTGGGGGCGGAATTTAGGAAAGGATAGCAGTGGAAGTGCAATGATGTTTCACGCCACTAACATACCCAGTAGCTCAGTAGGCGTGAATTCGACAATAAAAATTGATTTCGATGAGACTGAAATATGGGAATTAATTTTCCGGAGCGCCACGGATTTATTGCCTTCCCTTACGCTTGGAGAATTTGGACCAGAATAAAAGAAATAGGCATTTCCTTACTAATGAAATATATTGAATTATGTAACACACACGGTATGTGCAAAATTCGGCACACAATACAAAATGAAATAAAATGGATATGGCACCACCAGGATGAATTACAGTGTACGCTTTGATTGAGAATAGTGTATCGTTTAAGTATATTAATGTAAACCTCCAATGAGGGCTATGCCTGTGACATCGCAATGATAGCTAACAATTATGAACAGATGAACAGTGGAACAACCACAGTTGAGCAGGAACAATCACAAAAGTGAAAATACAATTCTGGAGCAACAGAACAATAGAAACAGCGGAGCAGTAGCAGCAGCGGAGCAGTAACAATAACGGAGCACCCTAGAATAAACCATACCAGTCTGACTTCTGATTATACACTCATATGGGGCCATGAGTAGAGCCCAAATGCAAATACTAACCTCTATCAAGTGGAAGGATTCTGATAACAGCTTTGATGGTCTGTTTGCTGTCTGATAGCTAGTTTCTTGTTCCAGTGGTTTTATCGATGAAAAAATGACTTCTAATTTCAAAATTTTCTCGAAAATGTCCGCTAGAACTATTACGGCAAACCTACTGAAATTCGGAACAAGCTGTGCATGACAACGAACAAGTTGTCATTTTAAAGCCTGATTCACATAATGGCAGTAGCAGTGGCGTCACCCCCTCTATTGATAATATAACCAATGGCAAACATGTTTAGACGACGCTGAAAATCAAGGTCACGCTGCTGAAAGTTTGATTCATTTAAACTTTTTGCAGTAAAATCTAGCAGTGTTCGCATTTCTTACCTTAAAATTATCATGAAATCAAGATTGCTATTATGATTTCTTTCTATTGCTTTTAACAAACAATTAGTTGACAATTTCCAACCCAATTCATTCGGATAACAGCATCAAAAGGGGCGGAGTCACTGACTCTAGTACCACTGCTACTGCCTTTATGAGGAATAGCCTTAAAACAGTGGCATACAGAGTGGAAAGTTCATATCAATGACAGATAATTTCTGATGTTATTGTATTAAAACAGAAAGGGTTTTCTAGTGCAAAATAAACCCGTAACAACCATAACCTGGAAAAATTCGACGATGAGTTGTAGTTATTATCCATATTACAATTCAATTGTTTATTCAATATATTTGGCACTGCACTACATTCTTCTCACGATACATAAATGAAACAACATTATTAAACGAAAGGATATACAGCCCTATAACAGTAAAATTTTCAGTGTTCAATCATGCACGCGGATAATCCGCTTGTTCTGTAAATATGGAACAATATTTATGTTGACGTAGATATAAACCACTCCTATCAATGTTCGATTTCGATGTACGCATCTCTTTCTGGAATATAACAGGTCTCAATGCATTCAACAAATCATTCGGAATAATGATGAATATAGTAGTCTGATAGACGGTTTTAGTATAAATCAATGTCCTAGTGTATTGTGGAAAGAGATAATACCCAGAAAGTGCATGTCATTTATTACAAAAAAGTTCTCTTCACAATTGAAGATATTCCGAAAATAATTTCACTTTCAAATCCGTTATACAGCGGTTGGTATATCCCAAACCACAAAATATACGAAGATGATTGAATGGACAAAAATTCAGTCGGAAAAATTCTGTAGGAACTCCCGCCATTCTCGAGTTATACCAGGAAAACTAAAAATGCAATTTTGTTTCCTACGCTTTTATTTCAAAGAATATCAAAAAATTAAAAAAAAAAATCATTCATTGTTTCTGAAATTTTCTATAATGGTGTATTGATAAATCTTCGATACGACGTTTCGTGTCTTAACGGCCATGGAACTGTCGTTTCATTGCAAAAATTGGCAAAACCGTTAGAATCCAAATTTAGTGATAAATCTCAATTGTTATTTCAACGACGTTTTATCTAAAATAGCTATCACCTTCAGAGACAATTTTCAAATTGCGGTTCTGTCGTAGGTCTTCTTTGAATTCGTTTTGATTCTGCCAGAACGAATATAACAATAGAACAATTTCGATAAAAAATCCAATACAACATAGATCGTAAATTGAAAATTTCAAATCTGATTTCTCCCATATCGATTTATTTTCAGAATTCTCAGAATAATTGAAGAAATATCAGTTTTTTCCAAAAAATATATTGGAAATTTCTCTATCACACTGATGCGATAACAGATTTCTGCTTTTCGAAACAAATATTCTCAAAGAAAAAATTCAGTCCAGTGATGGACACCAGTAAATTTGTATTGTACCAAACATGTATATGAGCAGAACCAGTAATGGACAGTTCAGAATGGGGTAACAATATTTTATTATTATCAGAAAAACAAAGTTACAAATATCACACTAGGAATAATCATCAGAATAATTCATTTCGCCGAAAGATTTTTCGCCATTATTCTCATCCATCTCATCGCAGATTTCTCACGAAATACTGCTTAGGAATGCACACATTATAGGCTTCAATGTGGCATGAGATACATTTCACCCATTTACACTTTTTTGCAGAAGAAATTTTGATTCTGCCATTCAACATGACATTTATAACATTTCCAGTCTTCTCTCATTTTACTGCTTGCTTTCTTAGCATTTTTCACATTCTACTCCATCTAGAAGCAATGAATTCGTCATACTCTAACTCTAACACACTTTCTTGTTTTTTGTTCAGCGGTTTCCAGTTTCTTCTCTTCTCTATGCAATGTTCTGGTTGTAACTTTTTTTTTTTTGCTTCTTTTCGTTTTCTGTTTTCACATTTGAGATGATAACTGACTGTACCTTTTTTTCGGCTTTTGATTTTTGTCTTGGTTCTTTTTCCTTTGGCCAAAATTATACCATCGTACATGGAGATAAATAAGAGTCATTCAAAGTTGAAGCGTACATTTCTTCAAATGAGTATTTTCGAGGAGTGCAGAATGTACATTAACACATAGTTCTTTCAATGAAACGGCAGTGATTTCTTAGGAAGTTGATGGTCCTTGTTCTTATCATGAATAATGATTTGGTACAATTGAAGAGCATCTCAGTTCTTTTACCGTTTGAAAACACGTAGGTTTTGCTTCGTTTCTATGACAGGAATAATAAATGAGTTGTTGATATGAGAGCTGTCAGAAGTTTATGCAATCAGTTACTAAATGAAAATATATTCAAATGACGAAAGTACCCGTTACTTGTTATTATAATCATTGCATCAACTTTGATTTGCTCTTTATATTCAAATATCGAAAACATTTTCAGGCAAATGATACTACTGCACCATTTTCTGAAAGTCACTTCAATGTAGTCCTTAATATTTAAATGCGACAGTAAGCAGGATGAGCTGGATTTTTATCTGGAAAAATAATGGAAGAGAGTGCTAGCTATCATCGTCAAAACATTATACTTCCATCGTACTAATCGAAAAGCAAACAAACAAAGACTATCTTCACAGCATGCCATCAGATTTGCAATATATTTTTCCTTTTCAGATTTCTCTTTCGAGAAATGAGGTAAATATTAATAGGACATCGTAGCTGACATAGCAGATCGGCTTTTTATATAATATTATAATAGATTATACAGAGTGGTCATTTAAGTGTGCAACATATGGGAATCTTTTTAATGAATTGCACAACCAAAATACAAATAGTGCCAAAAGTTGGTGCATGCTCGGTAATCATTTTAGGTGCACTTAGAATGGCTGCAAGTCAAATAGCATACAGGGTAGGTCAAAAAATATAAAAATTGCTCAAGAGTAAAGTACCCTTATTTCAGAAAATTCAGCAAAATGAGAAAAGTTGTTTACAATTGAAAGTTATGCCCAAATACCAAAACATGGCCTCCGAAGTGATTTTTTAATTTTTTAATTTTTTTCGTTAATAATTTCCAAATTTGTATTTTTTTTTATAATCACCCTAAGCACTTCCATAAAGTAACCACAACCAAATTGGTTGAGCATAGCTTTGTTCAAATTCAAGAATATTCGTGAAATTAACTTGGATTTTAAATTTTTTTAGGGATTCACAAACTTCATGTTTGTTGCAACGATATTCAGCTTAAGTTTAAAATTTCGCAAACCATATTTTTAACAAGGTAAAACATCATTAATGATAATATGCATATTCAAAAACTTTCATTTAATGTGAACATTTTGTGTTTGAAATGTTTATGAAAAAGCTGTACAAATTAATCGACAACCATTAAATCCTTTTAAAATAATCACGGATACCCAAAGAACAAAACAAATGAGTGTTGACAGTAAACATTATGACAGTTTGGTGACATTACCTTCTCATTCTCGAAGAATTATTGTTCGATTATTGAGTTTATTTGATTTCAAATGCCTCCTCCAAGACAGTTAACGTTAGCCGAGAAGGCAGAATTAGTTTTAATATGTGGAGATAACTATAAACCAGTGCGTGAAGCAGCAGATATATTCAATGAACGTCATCCAGACAAACAAGTGCACTATTCCACTGAAAGCAGAATTTTAAATAATTTCAAACAGACTGGCAGTTTGGATTATAAATATAAAAATGAACGTACGAAACCTGTATGTAATGAGGAAAATCAATTAGAAGTACTTCAGGCAGTTGTTGAAAACCCTAGAAGATCCACCCAAGAAATTTCCAGTTATACGGGTGTAAAACAAAGTTCTGTTAAGAATATTCTTTAAAAAAATAATTATCATGCCTATAAGCCTATGTTTATTTGCACGTTTCAAGAACGAGACTATGACATACGGTATGATTTCTGCATGTGGATTCAAGGACAAATAGAAGATCAACATGATTTCCATAAACACATTCTTTTTGGAGACGAATCTACGTTCACAACAAATGGCGTTGTCTCTTCCCAAAATTGTAGGTGGTGGTCGGACGAAAATCCGAATTTTGTCATTGACAATAAAAACCAATATTATCAAAAAACAAATGTATGGTGCGGTATTGTTAACAACAAATTATTGGGGCCGTTTTTTTTTCGCCACAACCTAACTGGTGATACCTATTTACAGTTTTTGGAAAACGAACTAACGGACTTTTTGGAGAATATGAGCTTACAAGAACGACATAAATTATGGTTTGTACATGATGGATGTCCTGCTCATTCTACTAGAATTGTTTCAGAATGGTTAAATGGGAAATTTAGTGATAAATGGTTAGGACGAAATACTGATCCACGATGGCTTCCTCGTTCGCCAGATCTCACCCCATTAGATTTTTTTTTATGGGGATATTTAAAGCAAAAGGTTTACAAGGATCGACCATTTAATAATGCTGAGGAGCTTGAAAATTCGATACGACATCATTGCAGAAATATTCCAGGAAGTGTGTTGCGATCTACTATTCGTGAATTTCATGATCGGACAATAAGATGCATTGAACGAGAAGGTGGACACACAGAGACCCGTCGATGAATCTTTCTTCACACATTTGATAATGGTTAAGTTATGATAAAAATAAGCCAATAAAAATTGTCAAAACCATCGGCACCGCTTTCAAATACAATTGAAATCATTGTATTATTCCTTTTTGATTATTTTGTTAATATTTATTAATAATAATGTTTCCTTTCAACCCTCATTTTTTTTGTTCCTTGGGTTTCCCGATTATTTTAAAAGGATTTCATGTTTAGCGATTAATTTGTATAGCTTTTTCATAAACATTTCAAATACAAAATGTTCTGATCAAATGAAAGTTTTTGAATATACATATTATCATTACTAATGTTTTACCTTGTTAAAAATATGGTTTGCGAAATTATGAAGTTGTGTTGAATATCGTTGCAACAAACATGAAGTTTGTGCTTCCCTAAAAAAATTAAAATCCAAGTGAATTGAACAAATATACTCGAATTTGAACAAAGTTATGCTCAACTGATTTTGTTATGATTAACTTATGAAACTGTTTAGGGTGATTATAAAACAAATTACAAACTGGGAAATTATTAACGAAAAAAATTGAAAAACCAAACAATGTCTTAGGAGGCCATGTTTTGGTATTTGGGCATAACTTTCAATTATAAACAACTTTTCTCAATAACATTTTGCTGAATTTTCTGAAATAAGGGTACTTTACTCTTGAGCAATTTTTATATTTTTTGACCTACCCTGTATGCTATGACTTGCAGCCATTCTAACTGCACCTAAAATGATTACCGAGCATGCACCAACTTTTGGCACTATTTTTATTTTGGTTGTGCAATTCATTAAAAAGATTCCCATATGTTGCACACTTAAATGACCACACTGTATAATGGATCTTGGATATTTGGTTCGACTTTCTACTTAGAAAATATAGGTTCTTCGTTGAAATTAAAATGTCGAAAAATATAACGAAATTTTTGTGTTATAATAAAGGACTTCTAGAATATTTTTCACTTGTAGCAAATCAGTACTAGGTATTCATTCAAAAATTGATCGACTGATAATATATTGATCCAAGCGGTATTGCTTTGTTAGGTCAAAACAAAGTGAATCATATTCCAATAATCCAATTTTAATATTCTCAAAACGCGTAAGTATTGATTGAAATTGTGATTATCTAGAAGAAATTTTACAATATAAAAAAAATAATGATTAAAGGAAATATGTTGGGGCGTGGCGCAGTGGTTAGAGCGTCCGACTTCGAGTCGAAAGGTCCGGAGTTCGAGCCCCAGTTGCGGCTGGGATTTTTTAATTTAATTTGACCGATTAAATTTTTTTAAATCTCGTGGTTCGACTGGGGTGAGTCCTGCACGATTCACTGTTGCGTTCCAATTAACAGTGCTGCTCCTAAGGTGGCGTATGGAGTTAGTAACAAGGCCTACACAGGACACATGCCTAATGACCATAGCAGTCGAAGCCAGAACACCAAGGAAAAAAATAAAGGAAATCTTTTGTCACAATCTAATGAAAAAGCCACTACTCTTGCGTTTGATATGTGTGATAATTTTGAGATTAATGTTTTCATTTCTACGAATGAGAATTTGTTATTCACAGGTATTGCTTTGTTGTTCTTTAAATGACATTGAAAATATTTCAATATTTGTTTGATTTTTTTTTCAAAAACTTTCGATTCGACTTGGTTGTTGAAAACTCTCTTCATTTCCTATTTGTTCATCTCCCTGGAAACTCATTTTAAATTGTCCAATCTCTGATTTTAATTTAAAACAAAACATTTTTGATTAGATTTTTTAACAATTCGTAAATTTTTTTTTGAAATCTAATTTGAACGAATTCACTGAATATTATCATACTTAAATTACTCTCTGCAAACATTGATATTATTATTATTATTCTTTTATTATTTTATTTTTAACTGTCATATTTCATTTTGGTATCTATCTGTCAAATTTGAAATATTTCAATCACATAATTGAAATAAAAATTATTGTTTTTAATTTTTTCCAATTTCTACTTCCAAACTCTACAGGTTTTTTGAAGTTTCTATCTGTGATTTCTATAAGCCATTCGATCAAGTTCAAGTTCAAAATCGTTAACATTTTAGACAATATATCTGCCTCCATTATCATAACTCTCAGGTTTGCAAAAAATAATATATTTTCTGACAAAGTCAATATAAACTCAAAAGAAATAAATTCTCTATGGTGACATTTGCAAACTCGATATACACAAAATATCAGTCAATCACCATTATGTTACTTCATTTTCCCTCCTTCACTTTTATAGATTTCCTTCAATTTGTTCCATATCCAGAAGGTGAAAATACCCAGAAGACCTTCTGAAACCTCCTAGATGTGCTTTTGACCTATATAAAATTATTTGTAGTTTCTTTAACACAGTTTCCAATTCACATACGAATTGATGATCGCCAAATATTTTTTTTCATCGGTGATATCGAAAATATAGAAGAGTTGCCACTGAAGGGTGGGTAGGTAATTTTTCTAGCTAGTAATTTGAACTCTTTCTATTTTTAGCCGATAAGAAGTCGGTTCTATCTTTTATTCACAAAGTTTCCCAAGTATCGGTCGGCTTCACGAAAGATGATCTCAATCGCAGCAAATCCAATAATTTTTCCATAGTTAGTTGATCAAAACAGTTCATTGATGTTCACCTTACAAGCTTAGTGTCTTGTGGTACACCATAATCTTTCGCTTCTACTCTGCTGAATACTCTGTCAACTGTAACAACCTGGTTTCTTTCATTTAGATGGCTCTGTAACTGTTGAGAGCAATTATTGTCAGTCAGTCCAATACCTTCACCTTTAAAGGGCAAATTGATGCAAATTGAAATTAATGCATTTCCCTTGTAAATCCCACTGAAGAATACCATATAAGATGGTGAATTATGATACAACAATATCATATAGCTTCGGACATGTTTTTCTCGGTGGTCGAAATTTCGACCAGTGTCTTATCAGCACTGCATTCGATTGAAGAATCAATCAAAACCAAATCCAAATTTTAGAAATATCTCAATCAGATAGTTTCATCTCTAATGGTAAACGCACGTCTAGCCGTCATTCCCAAAGTCACTCTTACTATATATAGTTTTATGTGAATGATAATTGAAAATATCATCCTAGCAACAATTGAGGGTTTTCGAGTATTGCTTTACTATGAACAGCATTATATAGGCTACATACCAGCACTAATGCTCTCCAGGAAAACGAAACGATATGCTAGAAAAAAAAACAGTAGCAGATTCGTAACCTCAAAGGTTAAAGTGATTACAAAGGATGCAAAGTACATCTGAGAAGGAGATACCGTCTGGTCCTGAGAGTGTTTCAGATGGAAACAAAATCCGTAACTTTACGCAAACTATATATTTTTCACGCGGTCAAAATATCAACCAGTAACCTAGAAAAGGTTGAGTAACAAGTTTCTTCAACAAGATCAAAGTTCTCAATATTATTTCTAATCGAAGTCAACTCAATATTCTGTCTACAATCATGAATATTTCAAAATTGCCTATAACCACCACATCCCTAGTGTACTTCGTAATTGCGAAATATTTTTCAGCTGTTATTTATAGCAACTGAATTAACCTTTCAACGGAAAAATTCACCTCATTGACTTTTTTTCATAATTCCATAGATGAAGGTGTAACACTTTTGATAAAGTGTCATTCCTTAGCACCTGCTTTAACGAGCATTCTGTTTTATCATTGTTTAAATATAACATAGTTAGTCAATGCCTGTGGAAAAGGTATTGGACACAAACGCGAGTGTCATCTAGCGTGATTAGTTACAAACATGAATATTTGACGTCATTTTAATGCAGGTTTCTTCAAAAAACCCGGATTTTAATGGTTTTCCATTGTTTTAATCAAGTTACGACATGACTTGGAGGCCAGATCACTGAAGTTACGACATGACTTGGATGCGAGCTCACTATCGCCATCTACATGTCGCATCCATTTTGATCCAATTATAATCCCATAAGGTTGACTAACTATCTTCTATATAAACAATGGTTTTATACATCACAGCAGTTAGGAGCACTTCAACCACTTGACATGAAATTTTCTCAACTATTACGCTACCAGAGCAAACAGATTTATGAATCAGTTTCAAAACACTCCTGAAGGCTATAAGATAAAACCATTCAGCATTTAAGTATATTTGTTTTTATGATGGGTTTACAATAGCTTATACACATACACGATAAATCTTTTTGGTATTTAAATAATCCACATAGAAACTTAGTTTTGTGATGGTTTTATAGCACTCCTCAAGTCCATGCAATAAAACTAACGATGAGGTTTTATTAAGGTTTTGAGATGTACTCTCGAGATCCGCTATAAAATCAAAGCATAAAACTATTTCTACTTAAATGCTAGTAGCTTCCCCTAACCGATAATAAATAAATCACATTGGGTAAAGATAACTGGAAAAAATAAATAGTAATTGAACGTTTCACAAGACTTAGACACCAAATACTTATCACATGAGTATAGACACTGAGTATACTGACCACGTCGATCACGAAAAGACGAATGTCAGGCGGGATTGACAATTGACAGATATTTGGGAAATTGGATTTATTTTGCGGAAAAACGATTTTATGACGGCAATATGTGTAGCTAAATAGAATAAAGGTAGGGTAGCCATATTATATTACAACCAGAGGGAACAACTAAAGAGAGCCTAATTTCAATTCATGTTTCTTGCAATTTGGTGTGTATGACGGAAAGGAAATACACAATTATTGGTATTCATTTGTATTTAGATATAGTACAAATCATTCCGGGAAAGATATGAGTCAAAATAATTTTTTAATTTTATGTGGTATTTTGTTTATTTTCTTAATTTCGTACTGTTATTGGGGCGCGTTGCAGATTTACCACCAAACTGATGTCATTTTGTCAAAAAAAATTCATTCGCAGAAGATATTCGACATTTCAGGTTGTTGAATACCTATATATTCTTCATATATCACTACCAGAACGACATCATTATATTTTTGCTTGTAAATTAGTAGCCCTATTTTTCGCAACTGAAGAATTAGATTAATTTAAGTCCGCTTGGCTGTAGTTATTTATGGAATATTTTCTAACCCAATTTCATTCAAAAAAAGATATTTTGATGCCAAATAGATTTTTTTAATGACACACAGGTTTATAACAGCCCCATGATTTGGTTTTATAATGGTCCTCAGGAGGTTATTAAGAATCCTGCGAATAAGGCAAGCAGGTTTTATGCTTGCATTTCAAAATGGCCCTGAGAACCTTCATAGGAGTGGGCCCTCGTAGATTTATAGCAGCTTTAAGGAGGTTTTATGGATGTCGTTACAGCAAAACAGTTTTATCGATGCTGTGATTGTTATGGTCTTCAGAACCTTCTGAGGGCTATCACAAAACTGAAATTGTTACTTGGGTTCCTCAACAAGATCAAAGTTTTCAGTATTATTCCTAATCGAAATCAACACAATGTTCTCTTTACCCACATACATATTTGAAAAATACCTATCCCATCTTCAGTGTCCTTCCTAACTTCAACACATTTTTCAGTTGTTATTTTTAGCACTGAATGAACCCTTTCACAGAAAAATTTGCCCAATTGACTTTCTTTCATAATTTCATTTCAAAGATGAAGATATAACACTGTGGATGAGGCGTGAAGTATCATTCCTTAGCACCTGGTTCTACAAGCATCCTGGTTTCATACATCCCAGTCGTGAAAAAAAATCGTTCACCTCACATAATTATTTTTAGCAGCCCTTCAACCACTTGACATGGAATTTTCTTACCTGAGATGTGATTCCCTGGAATATTTTTTTGCGTTTTATGAATTATATTCCTTTTTACATTCCGCTTCAAGGTACATACGCAAAGTGTTTAATCAAAGGAAAAGTTGAAAAGGAATTCTGAAAGAATGTTTTTCCTTTCCGCATCTTTCCGGGTAAGACTTTTTTTGTTCACGGACGAACAATACGAGTGAATTTGTTTGATGAAATTGAGATGATCATTTTCTAAAGATTCCAGGAATCATTCTTCAGTTGACTTTGTCGGTTAGCAGTGACGATCTGGTTTATTGTCTGTGTAGAAAATATCTGGAGCTTTCGAATGAACTGAGATAATTGTTGATTTTGGTAGATGTATTTTCGTACGGCACATTGCCTTCAGTTAACATAATTACAGAAATCTTTGAAAGAATTTTTTAATATTTTAAATCTGATAGTATCAATAAATATATACAGTTTGGCTTTTTATAGTCCCCCACTCTTCTCCCAAGTAACAATTTAAATGTTATTTGGATTTATCCTAGTTTTATAAAAGTTTTATGAAGGTTAGGTGTAATGCCCTA
Source organism: Chrysolina oricalcia (assembly GCA_944452925.2). Lineage (NCBI taxonomy): Eukaryota > Metazoa > Arthropoda > Insecta > Coleoptera > Chrysomelidae > Chrysolina > Chrysolina oricalcia. The sequence goes on along the minus strand of OX101825.2, from coordinate 12,464,525 downwards.
TTTGATTTATGCAGGTCATATATTATTCCTAATACGCTACCAAAGCAAACAGATTTAAGAATCAGTTTCAAAACACTCCTGAAGGCTATAACATAAAATCATTCAGTATTTAAGTATATTTGTTTTTATGATGGTTTTACAATGGCTTATACACATACACGATACATCTTTTTGGTATTTAAATAATCCACATAGAAACTTTGTTTTGTGATTGTTTTATAGCACTCCTCAAGTCCATGCAATGGTTCTGTAATAAAACTAACGATGAGGTTTTATCAAGGTTTTGAGATGTACTCTCGACAACCGCTATAAAATCAAAGCATAAAACTATTTCTACTTAAAAGCTAGTAGCTCCCCCTAACCGGTAATAAATAAATCACATTGGGTAAAGATAACTGGAAAAAATAAATAGTAATTAAACGTTTCACAAGACTTAGATACCAAATACTTATCACGGGAGTATAGACACTGAGTATACTGACCACGTCGATCACGAAAAGACGAATGTCAGGCGGGATTGACAATTGACAGTTGAAATATTTTGGAAATTGGATTAAATAATACCAAACCTACTTTTTTAGGATAAAATGATTTTAAAATGGTTTATTTTGAGGAGAAACGACTTTATGACGGCAATACGTGCAGCTAAATAGAATAAAGGTAGGGTAGCCATATTTTATTAAAACCAGAGGAAACAACTAAAGAGAGCCTAATTTCAATTCATGTATCTTGCAATTTGGTGTGTATGACGGAAAGGAAATACACAATTATTGGTATTCATTGGTATTTAGATATAGTTCAAATCATTCCGGGAAATATATGAGTAAAAATAATTTTTTAATTTTATGTGGTATTTTGTTTATTTTCTTAATTTCGCGTTGTTATTGGGGCGCGTTGCAAATTTACCACTTAACTGATGTAATTTTGTCAAAAAAATTTCATTCGCAGATGATATTCGACATTTTACGTTGTTGAATACCTATATATTCTTCATATATTACTGCCAGGACGCCATCATTATATTTTTGCTTGTAAAATAGTCGCCCTATTTTTCGCAACTAAAGAATTAGATTGAGTTAAGTCCGTTTTGGCTGTAGTTATTTATGGAATATTTTCTAACCCAATTTCATTCAAAAAAAGATATTTTGATGCCAAATAGATTTTTTTAATGACATACAGGTTTATAACAACCCCATGATTTGGTTTCATAATGATCCTCAGGAGGTTATTAAGAATCCTGCTAATAAGGCAAGCAGGTTTTATGCTTGCATTTCAAAATAGCCCTGAGAACCTTTATAACAGTGGACCCTCGTAGATTTATAGCAGCTTTAAGGAGGTTTTATGGATGTCGTTACAGCAAAACAGTTTTATCGATGCTGTGATTGTTATGGACTTCATTTCTTTTTATCTTTTCCACTATTTGGATCTGTAATAATAATGAAATTTATTTCCCAACAAGACATAGCAAATGTATAGGGATATTCAAATAGGAACAGCAATAGCAATAGCCCGCTGTCAAAATATGTAATGATTTCATAACGTATGCACTTCTAGACCAGTGCCGATGGACGACAAAAAATAAAAAAGCGGGAAAAATTATTAACAGCATGAGACCTACTGGAATAGAAGCAGAATATTGTTTGAATGACGGGAAAGAGAAATTGAGGTCGAAAAAATGGAGAAGGGTGGAACGGGGTGAACTTTCAGGGGTTAAAAGCGATATTTCACGGTTTTTCGCGATTGACAACGAAAGTTGACCTCCTGTCGTAAAAAATTGAATTGCAAAGTTGTTCAAAATGAAAAGATCTACAACTTTTGTGTATCAACATTTTTTCCACAACACCTCAAATTTTCCGTGAAAATCGGAAAAACCAATTTTTAAATTTTTTTCTAGCACAAAAATCAATTATTTTCATGAAATTTGGTGCCGTGCGGACATAAAAAGAAATAATTTCGTCAGGAATTGCAAAATCTTCTTTCATTTTGACTTCTAACTTTGACACATATATAAATTATTGTGATTTTATGACATTTACGTTTGTCAACATTCACCTAGCAACGATAGTGTCTACTATGATGAAAGGGCAATGTTATTAATTCAAACCAGATTTTTTAAAATACTGATTCGTATTGAGATTGGATTGCAATAACAAACTAGTATGACATAAAGTTATGTATGTACCGCGGGCATAAACAGATGTGTATACCCTCGGGCGACTTACAAACCCTCATGCCAGAAGCTCTCGGGTTCGTATAACGTCGCCCTCAGGGCATAAACATCTATTTATACCCTTAGTACATTAATAACTATTATGTGAGTGAAAGAGTGAAAATATCCAGTCATGTCAAATATTTATGTCTATATTCAAAAATGAATAGGGACAATTCATAAATATAAACAGATCCTAGGGTCAATTTTCTCAATTTTGACAGTGACGTTTTCAAATTATGCTATAAAAAGACCTGATGGAAAATAGGTTTCGTGTAAACTAGCTATGGATACATCATTATTCATCTGAAATCTGACTGGATTGCAATTTCTTTGATATTTGTGAAATCTTAAACTTTGGGTTTTCTGAGCATCTAAATGCAGATGCTCAGACTGCGCCAGCCCTGCATCAGCACTAAGGCTTATTCGGTTTCTGGATGCATAGGAATTTCGCTATTGTGTGATATTATCAATGACGTGTTATCTGCACACATTGTTACGTGAATAATTCGCAATTGCTCATCCAGATCGTTGAAATGAAGTAAGAATGAAATAGGCCCCAAGATGGAACCGTGTGATACACTAACATGAATAGGTTTACTCTTTGATTTGATGTAACGAACACTCCGAAATCAGACATTAGTTGCATATACGTACTAATGAATGCATAGAACGAAAAAGGTACGTACATATAATCAAAAAAGTCATCGCGGGAATAAATTTGGACATTAATTTTCAACCGATGCTCGATTTCATCGATTCAATGTATCACTACTGATTGCCTCATGTTCGAGTTACTATATCAATCCTTGAGAGGCATTAATTTCATCACCTGGATTTCAAAACGAAATACATTATATTAATGACCATTGTGTATGAGTCGATCATCATTTTTATCGTACCAATCCCATAAGTACATAAATATCAATCATGATATTAATGTTTTCTTTACATCGACCAACCAATCGCAGTCATTACATTGATGTATCCAGGACATTGACTCAATCACCTGAACATCATTTTTACCCATGCCCATAATGTCTTTCTGAACATCATTCAATGAAGCCACCGCATTCGTTCAATGTTCGAAGACATTAATATGATAACAAAAAACATCATTCTAAAAGTATGCGATACAGAGTTGTCTTTTAAAATTGAACCCCCTTTTAACTTTTTTGTTTTTGAACATTTGAAAGAAGATTAAATGGCTGAAATAACTTGAGTATTAATGTCAAGGTTTTTAATGGTCTCTTAGATTTCTGAAATGGGCACAAACTTTGGTTTTTCAAATATAATACAATGTACTTACCTATCATATTTTTCGTCAGATCGATAGCACTTTTTTCTGCTTCCATTGATATCAACAAGCTGCATATTTCGATAGAATATGTGATCTGGGTTTTATATTTTATACGCAGGGTATAATCTAGCCTCTTGCACTCCCGTGAAAGACGGGTGTATGATGCCATTATGATGGTATTATACACCCGTTCTTCACGGGAGTGCAAGAGGTTAGATTGCACCCTGTATATGTAACTTATGTATTGAATCAAACATGAATAGAAATTCCATCATATTTTGAATATTTCTCAATTTTCTTATTTACCACACTGTATATGATGATGATGGCATTGTGCACTACCGAAACGAGTATTAGGTATAACAAAAATATGTTCGAACAGAAATTAAAGGTCCATTGGCTTGATCTCAAAACGTTTATATATGATTTTTCAAATATTTACATAAGATATGCGTTTTACTATATACAGTCCCTGGATTGAGGTTGAATAGTTATTTGTATGCTAAGGCCGCGAAATACCTTTTTAACGTACCGAAAGAACAGTTATCGCCGAGGCCGCTTGCGGCCGAGGCATGCATACACATACACATACATGGCATACACACTATTTTTCGTGCAATCGTTAAAATTATTAAAATAGATAGTTGTAAATAAATATATTATTGCTCTAAAATCAACAGCAGTTCAATTTATTTAACAATATCACTGTGTGCTATGGAAATGATATGTTTCAATATATATAAAATATTTAGACAGTTCTTGTCAAAACGCAAAATGTCTGATACTAATAGCAATATTTCAGTACCTTCCACTCCTCCTGAACTCAAAAGCGTTGTAAATTCGGCGCTTTCCGTTTTAATACCCGAAAAATCTAAACGGCATCGGCAGTACGCAAAATGTTACGGCGAGTTTAAAGATTGGTCTGACAAACAGAATGTTAAGACGATGTCTGAAAACATTTTTGAAAGTGACGTTTGGTTTCGCGGCCGTTGCTATGGGTAACGGCCGCGAAATTAAATTTCGCGGACTGTGCTGAGAACGCGAAATACTGACTTCGAGTACGATTACACGAAAAAAATATTTTTCAATAAATAATCAAAACATAACACTTTCTGAAGGAAAACTTAAATAAAGAACATAAAATATTTTCAGACAAATATCAACTGCTCTCAGAAGTCGAAACTTGTGCAAGCGAAGGATTAACGAAGTCTTACCTTTTTACGTGCGATTCTTGCACCTTCTCGGGCCATCAGAAAAATTTCTGCAGTTGCCATGATTTGAACCATCGCCTACTGGCAGCCAAAGTGATTAAAACATGTCGCTTAAACCACTCGGCTACACTTCTTCAATTATTGTGATGTCATATTTTATTTTATTTATTTTTATTTCATTTAGTCATTTATTCAGTCTTACCGATTGCAAAAACAAAGGGTTGAATTGATGACTTCTTTAAATTCAAGAAGTCATCTTCTTTTTCTTGTGGCGCTTTTGCAATGTATAAGAACGATTGCTGTGAGTCTCTGATGGTGAATTTTGTCGTTTGAGATTTTCCAGTCATGTCTTTTTTCACCACTTTGTTGGTTGGCACGAAATATCCGTGCAAAGCCCACAATACTGCCGCATCTCGACCGTCTAGAAGTAAATATTACAAGTATTACGGTCGAGAATAAAAAGTAGGGAATTCCAGACATTTGGAAAATAATTTTCTTTTTTAATGAGAACGTTGTTTTAGTAAATAATAATGTAATGATCTTTACACACGGTGCATACGAAAAATAGACCAGGTGTCCGCGGAAGTTAGCTCGCTCCTACAACTTTTTTATTTTTGAAGATATTGGAATAAAATTTGGAGGATCTATACGAGACATAAAACTGCAATTTTTTACAAGTGACTCAGCTCCATACAATTTTCGGTTTTAACGGAAGTGACGAAAACTTTAAGCATGTACATTGTAACTAGCCAACAATTATTATGAAATTGTGTTTTTGCTGGAAATAGATTCGTAAAAATAGTTTCTACACAGCTCGGTTAACCCAAATTTGAAAAAATCACCGATATAATTTTTAGATTACACAAAAGCTTTCATTCATACGCCACAGAAAGTTAACAAAATAAAAATAAAACAGATACAGTACTAACCTGACATAACAATCTTCTAAAATACACTCAGGCCACGCTAGGTACCACAAGAATCGACTCGAACACAATCAAATCTTCCGTCTGGCCGTTAGAGGCGGTGGTGCAGGGAAAAATGTATCAACCGAAAATCCTTTTGGCCATCATCTCAATGCTCTCACACATTAATAGAATGACCAAATACCTTAGGCGAAGGACGTAGTGTATTGTTATAACGAACTAGACATTAGTCGATGTTTTGATGCATTGGGAATGAAACTTTAATGGATTAACCAATAAGGCTGTCACATTGATGTAATGCGTAATGAGCATAGCGTTATTAAAATGGGCATTATCACAATGCGCCGTAATGATCAAGTGTACACAAGTATTGATCAAATTGTAGTCATTAATTTAATGTAATTTATACATTGTTCTTATGTATATAACATAATATAGATGACTTTTCTCATCAGTTCTATTATGTAACTACATGATCATAATGGACTAGAGTTCATTATGTCAATCAAATTATTGATTGTCCAGTAACTAAAATTCATTATTTTTGCTCAATTTTTGGCATTGTAGTAATGAAAAATACGTTGTAAAAATGAATACGTGGCCAATCACTAGAAGTGATTGATATTAGACTCATTATTTTTTTCTGTGTGTGTTTAAAAAAATGAGGAAATCCATTCCAATGTTACACCTCGTATTTCATAATTATATAGTTTCGATGTTGATTGATTGTGATTGACACAGTCGCAAAAATTTGAGCAGGGCACTTACCTGCCTCCATGAATTCAATGACCTTTTCAAAAAAAGTATTATTGGCAGTATTGGTGGAACTGTTGTCTAAAAATCCGTATTGATTTTCCGTGAATATACTGAATCTATATAAAAATGTCATTAGACAGTTGAGGAATTAATTTTCGAATACTTTATAGAAAACCCTAATGATACAGTAAATGGACGATAATTATTTCATATTGTAAAGAATAGGAATAATTTTACAAACTTTTAAATATTGGGGAAACTCATACTTGATATTTCGAATGCATAAAAACAAGAATTTGATAATGAAAGCTAATTATTCAATTCATGTATATCAGAATTTCAGAAATCGCTTGCTACGAGTGACTTGAGTATATATTCTTCTCTGATATTGATGAACACGAAAACATATTTCAAACTGTATTTCTCACTCATATTTTCAATGAAAAATCTGTCTTCTTTTGTATAATTAATTTTCTATGAACAAATGAACTGGAAAACGTAATGAGCCATCTGTTACTGTTAGGAATTCCATAAACTATTTCTTGTTTCATTATTCTATTGAGGAAAATATAATATATCCATCACAACATTAACATATTATTTGTCTATGAAAGTATTCATTCAATATTCGAATTTATCACTTTTAATTTTTCCTCAATTTTTTTAGTTGACTGCTCCTATCACTTCATTCATTGGAAATAAAACTATTCATTTTTTCATATTGCAAATATCACAAAAAAATTGTATTCCGTTACCATAGCAACAAACAATAACTTATTAGAAGTGTTAGTGTAATGTTTGACGTCAAAAAAGTTAACCAGAGTTACGCAATAAATTGAAAGAAATCAAGCCATCATCAAGTACCTATATTTAAAAGAGTTAGGAGGTAAGCAGATTTACGAAGATATGCTTAATACCCTTGGTGATCAATGTCCTTCGTATGCGACCGTGAAAAATTAGCAAGCTTCAAAAGAGGTATATTTTCCTTTGAAGATGATGACCGATCGGGAAGGCCAGTTTCTGTGTCAGTCCCCGAAAATATCGATGTAGTTCATGACATGATTTCAACAGACCGTCGAATTGGGCTAAAACGGATATCTGAAGCACTGAATATTTCATACGAACGCGTTCGACATATAGTTCACGTCAATTTGGACATGGGAAAAATTGCTGCAAAATGGATCCCCAAATGTTTGAATGTTGACCAAAATCGTGCAAGGGTAGTAGCATCGCGTTCGATCTGTGCTCGATTTGAAAATGATGTAGACTTCTTAAACCGAATTGTTACTATGGATGAGACATGGGTACATTTCTACGATCCAGAAACAAAGCAAAAATCGATGGAATGGCGACACTCCGTTTCTCCAAGACCTAAGAAGTTTCGTGTCAAAAAATCTGCTGGAAAAGTTCTTGCTTCAGTTTTTTGGGATTGCCATGGAGTAATCATTATCGAATTTTGGGATAAGGGGAGAACAATAACTGGAGATGACTATTCGACATTACTGACCATTCTACGGGAAAAAAATTAAAGAGAAAAGACGCGGAAAGCTATCCAAAGGTGTTTTTTTTTAAGGACAACGCCCCTGCACGCAAATCTCATGTTGCCATGAAAAAAATTCGTGATTTAGGGTTTGAATTACAAGAACACCCCCCATAATCACCAGATTTGGCTCCGTCCGACTATCATCTCTTTCCTCCACTGAAAAAAAGTTTAAAAGGTCGTATATTTTCTAAAAGCTGTAGAGGTCTGGATTGCAGAGCAAGAAGAAACATTTTTTTTTTAAAGGTCTAGAGAAGTTGCAGGTTCGCTGTAATAAATGTATCCAATTAAGAGGAGATACAATATTTTGACATTGATATTTTGTTTGTTTCTATTGTAGGCTAAGAATTTTTCAATATATCCTCTTAAGAAGTGACGTTGAATATTTTATGAAGTATCACATCAGATATGACAATAAATTTATATTTTTCTCACGAAGTGTCATCAGATGCTACCACTTTCATTGAAATTTTCATTATTATTTGAAATTCGGCATCTTTTTCTCATAATGAAACCCTATTTTTATCAAACGCGTGCGCTCCTGCTGGTTGAGGAAAATCCCATTTCATTACCACCTCATATCTCCCCTGCAATCTGCATACCTACAAACTGGGCGGCTCCAAAACAATCCATAGGTATGGCAATACTAAGTACAATATTATACATCCATAATTGCAATCAATGAACAAATTTTGGAAAACATTACCAATGGACCATTTTCCTGAGCTATTTAAATAATAATGGGAAAAAATACATTAATTTTTCTTGCTCTCCCCACTCTTGGTTGACTCTGGAAAAACAGGATGTGCCTCTCGGACGTCGTTTCGATACAAGTTGATATTTACGAGAAGCAGAAAACAAAAATTTATTTCATTCCAGAAACAGTCAATTAATCACGAAACATTCGAAGTGCAACACGTTTACGGCGGAGAGGACCCGGTCCAAGAAACTTTCAACGACAACTTCCAGTTTATATTTCCCAACAGCAATTAACTTCTGCGTTCCAGTTGTGTAACCGAGTATAAGTTTCATTAGCGGAAACTGGAAGTTCTACGTAGCCGGTGCTCCATTCGCAACTCCCAAATCGAATGCTCGGATTTCAATAGGTTGTTCGGAGTGACGGAGTTCGGAAGAGAACATGACGAGAGGTACGGTGATATTTGAAATGGAGAGTCAGAAGAACTCATCGTCTGAGTTTTCCAACATAATGCACTGCTTTTCAAGGAAATTCACTCCTTTTATTTGAAACCTTTGTGATTATTTCAAAATATTTGATAGTTCCATTCTCATCCAATTCTGATATCCGGAACACCCACTTCTAATTCAGACTCAGAATCAAAATAAGACATGCTTTATTATTGTCATATGATATTGATCATGTTCACAAAGATTGCCTACAACAAAGTTACATAAAATATAATGAAAAAAATTGTCACTGCAGTAAACACAATAACAAATACAAAGACAAACTTTATCAGCATTTCCAAACTACTGGAGCCATCATCAGATTGGTATACTCGGCAAACAAACAAGAAAAAAAAAAGAATTAGTACGAAAAGGAATAAAAATATAAAAGACAAATCTACACGATTTACGTATCAAAATGATTTTACATAAATGAGACAGAGTACACACATAAAATAGTTCGACACAAATAATCCATTTATAGAGAATGCTAGTATCAGAAATGAATTATTCAACATAGCAGCTTTTTTTTTTCATTGTCGATTCAAATAAACTGTCGGAGTTCTTAGTTTTGCATATGAGTTGATAATTTAATGTTTATTTAAGAGTATCACCCGCATATCTTGGTGATTTTTCGAATTTGCCTTATTAGTATTAAAGAATTGGCATTTCTAGTTAAGTCTTTAGATATTTTTCTCTGAGTTTTTTTTTATTTTCTTCAATTTCACAATTATCAGTGTTCTATATAAATGTGCATGGTGAGGTTGGAACTATCTAATTGGAATAAAACCGTTTTGCAGCTTTCTCTACGGGGTGTTTCATAATAAATGCGCAGGACTTCAGGATGTGATAGCTCGTCCAAAAATATGAAAAAAGTTTCTATTAACTTACCCTCTAAAATGCACCATTTTCGAGATACAGGGTGTTGAAATTTTAAAAAAATTATCGTTTTTTGCGAATATCTCTGGAATCGTTTATCGCACAGAGAACAGATTACCTAGGCATTTTCTACTCATAATAAGCTATGTTTTGTGCTGATTTTTATTTTTTTAAATTTATAATTGGTGAAAACATAGCTTATTATGAGTAGAAAATGTATTCAAAATCTATTTTTTGTGCGATAAACGTTTCCAGAGATATTCGCAAAAAACTATAATTTTTTTTAAATTTCAACCCCCTGTATCTCGAAAATGTTGAATTTTAGAGGGTAAGTTAATAGAAACTTTTTTCATACTTTTGAACGAGCTATAACATCCGGAAGTCCTGCGCATTTATTATGAAACACCCTGTATATTTCAAACTAGATATCAACTTCTTAGCATGTTTTTGTTTAATGAATAATTTCCTATTGGGAATCGAGTATCCCCAGAGAGTAACATTAGGGGTTAGATGACTATAGACCAGCGAGTAGTATACGTCTAGAACAGTGTACCTCTCTAAGTATTCTTCCGCTGTGAAATAGAATGCTGAGTTGATTTCTCAGACAAATTCTACATGGCTTTAGATTTTGATCTATGTAACCAAAATTTTTATTTGCTCTTTATGTTCAATATCATTCAGCAATACGGTAGGACGATTCTGATCCTACATTTTTAATCGATGAATTATTGAATAGAATAGTTATTTGTGTACCATTCCATGGAAGTCTGTATTATTTATGTGGCTATAGCTCGTAGTTCTTCGGGAGTCTGTGCTGAGATCACTCTTGAGAAATCAACAGAGGAAAATATTACAGATGAGAATAAAGAATAGTAGTGGTCTCAATACAGACCCCTTACGAACTCCTATCCCAATATTGTAATATTATGAATTTTTATTAACAATCTATACATAACTTCTTTTCATGGTCAAATAAGATTTCAAAACATTGAATATTTGACCCCCTATTCCATAGGAATGAAGTTCTTCCATGATCATTCTCGCTTCAGGTTCAACCGTGTGCCAATTTCGGAATACTAACACAAACGCTGCCGAGTCAACTTTTTGGTAGGAGAGATAAATAATACAAGCATCTCCTTTGGAAGCGTGTTTTTCTGAATATGCTGAATCTGTTGCATAAAATAAATGTGTTGTTGAAGAGTAAATTATAAATAAAAATTGTGGAAATGAAAGCTGCATAATACCAAATTTTCATAAGAATCAATGGCACCGAAACAAAAACATGTGTTAAAAATCTTGGAGTACCCCAAGGATCAATACTGGTACCATTGGTATTTTTCTTGTTCATTAATGATCTCTCAAATTTTATAAACACTAATTGCCTTGTACTATATGCAGATGATGTATCACTGGCAGCATTTGGTGGTCAATGATCCAAGTGTACCTACATACAAGATCACCTGAACTGTACTATTATTATTATTATTAGATGGCGGGGCTAGCCAGTGGTTGAAGTGCAGGTAGTTTTGTATAGAACTTTTCTGCACCCCGCTATCAGGACTATCTTGTGAGTACCGCAGTGTCCGAAGATCCTCATACGAGCCAGAGCATCGCATTCAAACATTATGTGGGAGGCTGTTTCGTCCTCATCATCACAACATCTGCATTGTGTGGACTGTTGATGTATCCCCAACAGTTGCAGGTGTTTTCTCAGGTGGCAGTGACCTGTCATCAGTCCTACAACCTTCCTGAGAGAGTCTCGGCTTAGTTCAAGTTCAAGTTAGCCGGTCGGTTGGCCCCATCATCATCTTTTTTTCGTGAGTATTGCCTGAGGCACTCTCCCAGAGAGATTGATGGTGGGTTTCAACCCATTTCTTTGTGTCCTGCTTGATATCCCCAAACGGAATTCCGCCGGCTGGTTCTGGTCCAGTGAGAGTTGTTGCTGTCCCTGCTTTTGCTAGGGCATCTGCGCTCTCATTTCCCTGTATGCCCTTATGACCTGGTACCCAGACAAGTTTCACCCTGTTCTGTGCTCCCAGGTCGTTAAGGTTTTGGTGTGCCTCCCAAACTAGTTTGGAAGTGAACCTGCATGAACGCAGGGCTTTAATCTCCGCCTGACTGTCGGAGAGAATTGCTATGGGTTGGTTTCTAGGACCCCTTCTTAGAATCCCTCTCGTGCAGACGGAGATTGCCGTTACCTCGGCTTGGAATACAGAGGCTTGAGTACCGGGGCTTAGACTGATGTCTTGCCTCGGTCTCTCCCCGTATATTCCAGCCCCTACTCCTTTCCTAGTCTTTGAGCCATCCGTGTACCAGATTTGCCCTCTTGACAGCATTGGTATGGGCCTTGGTGTAACTTTCCCATCTTCCATGATGGTGGTTATGTTCCATCAAAGGAGTATGTTGGAGTCATTTTGTCCGACGGCATCTCAGACGTGTCGATTCTTATAACCTCTAGTATACTGGAGTGGCCTTGGTTATTGCCCCTCCATTGGTCCAGACATTTTAGCCTGGATGCTTCTATCCTCGCCTCTGCTGCAATATGCAAATGCAGGGGAGGGAGGTTTATGATTACCTCAAAGCTAATTGTCGATGTGCTGGACATAGCACCAGTGACTCCGAGCAAGGCCAGTCTTTGTAAGCTAGCTAGCTTACCCCTGGTTGTCACTTGTTCTACCTTTGGCCACCACAGCAGGGCTCCGTACGATATCGAGGGCCTAACAATTGCTGTGTATAGCCAGAGAGATTGTTTGTGTCCGAGTCCCCATGTTTTGCCAAAGGAGCGTCTGGCCATCATTAATGATGTCCTTTTAAGCACTTTTTCCAGATGTTTGTTCCAGGTGAGCTTTGAGTCCAGGTTTAGCCCCAAGTATTTCGTCTCTCCTGACATTTGTACACTTTCACCAAAGATTCGGAGAGCTCTGTTGGTCTCCAGGTTTCTTTTTCTGGTGAAAGGAACTATTGTGGTTTTTTGAGGGTTGACCCTGACGTTCTCCCTCGTGCACCACGTTTGTACGTCTGTGAGGGATAATTGCATCAGCTCCACACATACCCCCATGTACTTCCCGTTGACCATTATGAAGATATCGTCCGCATAGCCCTGGGCAAATACTCCTCTCCGATTCAGATTCAGAAGGAGGCCGTCCACCACGAGATTCCACAGTAGAGGGAATAGTACTCCTCCCTGAGGGCAGCCTCTCGTAGCTCCTACCTCCATTGTGTCCCCAAACAGTAAGGCTTGTACTGCCCTAGAGCCAAGCTTGCCAGATATCCAGTGGTTCAGGGTTGGATCAACGTTTCTTTTCGTGGGGGCTCATGTGATGAACGCATAAGATGTGTTATCAACGCCCCTTCTACGTCAAGAAATGCTGTGAGTGCAATCTCTTTATTCATAAGAGATTTTTCAATCCTGCCTACTAGGCTGTGCAGCGCCGTTTGGCAGGATTTTCCAGATGACTGACTGTACTAAATGACTTTACTTTCGGGCTCATCACAAGTGAAACTAATTCCTATGAGGATAGTTTCCTCCTTCAGTTTTTAAGTAACAGTCATTGCCCATTCCATCTCAGGATGATTACTTACAAAGAACTACAATCGTAGTAGTCAATCTACATCTATTGATTCCTGGAAGTCTTGCATGACAATTTCAACACAAAAATAATTGTCAGTAATGTGTTCTTGTGACATTACACATTTGTTCACTAAAGTATATGTATACATTTGAATAAACAACGAATAGTTTTGGTCCAACTAATGGTGGCATTGCTCATTTAGTTTGAAACGGAATCGGTCATTTCATTTCTTTTGTTCTCCTATGTGAAAAGCCATTGATTTTCCGATTTTCATTATCAATATTATGGAGGTGTGACTCAAGATGTGAACGATCATCTCTAGGTTCCAAATCATCCTCAAAAACTGTAACAAGTTTTTTCAGACTCAGCTCAAAGTTGTGATGTAAGATTCCACAGTTTAGAGATGGCACACAAATTTTCAGTAAACCACCCATGCTCATTGTAATTTCTTGTCTAACCTTGTCATTTGACAACCAAATTATTGAAATATGAGAAATAAATCAACACATAACATGAATGAAGTAAATTATGAGAATTAAAAATTATTTTACCATGTGTGGGTAACAAAATGATTTTTCTGACGAGTGTTGTATTGACGAAAATGAAGCAATGCTGTTTGTTTTTTACACAATATTTAGTGCTGTTTTTAAAGAATATCAACTTAAAAAAACGACTTTGCATGACTTCAATAGGATGAATGTGAGTATTCAAAGCATTTCCCCGCGCCACTATTCCACAACGTAAATACAATGATATAAAATATTCAGGTGCTCTTTGAGCTTCTTGAATTTATTTAAAATTGTATTGTATACTAAATAATGCAGATCATATTTCATTAGGATATCATTGATCAATTCCAAATATAAAAATTTTTGCTCAAGAAGATTATGGAGTGTTGTTTTAGTTTTGAACATCAAACAGTTCCAAATCAAAAATAATTGCGATGTTTCAACAACAAATGGAAACAATGTTTTCGACTCAAATCGTAAACGACGAATGTTCACTGACTCTCATGGTATCTCTTCCAGCTCACAATTTCCAGCACTAATAATGAACTCTTCGCATTCCTGTTGTGTAGCGGGCGTAAGTTTCATTAGCAGGAGCCCGAACTTTCCGTATATTTCAAGTAACTTAACTCCGAAACCACCTAACATACTGGATTTATTGATAATATTAGGAAGTTTAGCATAGTAGATTGTTTTACTCATCCAGCGTTATCTCTGGATCGTGGGTATTTTAATGTATTTTGGGTTCAGTGGGGAAGAGCAGAATATTGTATTTCATTATGTTCAGATATTTTTGTAGTTATGAAAGATACATGTTATCAAAATTCGAAACATGTATAAAATTGTATATAGTTTGAAAAATCTGCAGGGATTTAAAGAAAACTTTAGCTGTGTTACTTTCTTTACTTTCACTTTCTGCATATTCTATAGCTCAGACTGGTTTGCAACTTTGGGCGTCTTCCTAATATCAATGGTATCAATAGAAATTCTACCATGCAGAATGTTCAATAAATTATACTAAAATAATCAGAATTATATCTTTTTTTTATTTTATGAATCTTATGAAGTAGAGAATGATATTTCAACAAGATGGCACTTCTTTCCACTTTCATTAAGCAGTGTAATTATTTTTCGTGGTCTTTGATTTCTCTTGCGGATTTCAATAAAGAAAAGAACCTGTTGTTCACCAGAACAATTTTCAAAAATCATCCAGATATAGTTCCATTATAAATATCAACATGGATTTCCATCAAGTACCGGCTAAATCAAAAACAGGTACATAAATGATTAGATAATTTTTATTGATTATTTTGATTAATAATTTCCTATATATTTTGGGAAAAATAAATTACGTCTGGCAGGAATATTCAAATATACAATATTGGTCATATTTACGAATATATTTTCAGGATTATATTAAAAAAAAGGTGAAAGTTTGGTATTTATCTTGATGTCTGCGAATTATTGAAAAGATAATATTTCAAAAGATATGTACTGAAAAAAATATGTGTTGATGCAATATTCAAAGTTCTCATCATTCAATTGATATATTCGTGATCATGTAGTTTTGATCGTATAATTTGATAAAAAATTCAACATAATTGGAATGTGTTAAGGCAAACGTTTAAGTTGAATTGGGTTGATTTTAATATATCAAGTAGTCCTGGACTATGATCGATTTTTTAAGTTAGTATCGGTTGAGTTTATTCAACATAATGCATGAGACACCTGCTAATGACTTAAAATTGTGAAGTTTAATGTTTCTTAAATGCCCTTTTGACTGGTCCAAAATATTTACATCTCATGCTGCACCAGATTCTATCAAGATTGCGAGAATCAAATATTGATTTAGAATAAAAATGGTTTCAACAATAGGGGCCACCAACTAATTTTTTAAGAATGGTGCGTACCTTTCTGGACCATACATTTTCAAACAGATGGATTGGACTAAGAAGAAGCATAGAATGACGGCTCTCCCGATTTGACTCGTTTAGACTTCTTTAAGGGGGATTAAAAAACAGAGGTTCTGTGGAAAAACCAGCAAATTTTAAATTCTTACGAAATAAAATGAGCATAGAAACTTTTCCAATCACGCCTCAAATGCTAACTAATGCCTTAAGGGAGTTTTCTGACCGCTTGGGATATCATTCAACAACATTTTGAGCACTTAGTGAGATAGTTATCAGTTTATTATTCCATTTGATTCAATACTTTATTGAAAAAGAATTTAATTATTGAAAAGTTCATACATCAAAAACCATCTTGTATATAAAATTTCATGATAATTTTTCGAGCCCTTTTGAAAACATTGGAACATCCTCTTACATTTCAACGAGAATGCCCTTGTCATATTTCAAACACAGAATTAACTTAATATTCAATGTTCAGAAACATAGGTAATGATGGGGCGCTGAATTGATTGCAATGAAAATAAATGGGGTATTCCATTGAAATAAATAAATAAATAACCCTCGGAAGAACTATTGATTTGACAACATTACCAATATCACCATTGATTTGGACATCATCAAAGAACATCTTTTATAAAATTTCATGATTTTTTACCAATCCGTATTGAAAATATTAGAACGGTCCCAGAGTTTTCAAAGAAAAGGCCATGTTGTCATATTTCAAAAACTACACTAATTTGAAGTCTGATATTTGAAGTCATAAGGGCGCTGAATTGATTGCCATGAAATTCAAAAAAATTGGGTTACTCCCAATATCTGAGAAACTGGTAATTTAGCCACATTGACAATCTCATTGGTTAGGGCATCATCAAAAACCGTCTTGCAGAAATTTTCATAAAATTTCTCCAAAACTTGGTTCACTTGAAATCTGTCTTGTTGATATGTCCGGAAACTCTTCTTCTTTTTTACTAAGGATGCTCTGCACTTCGGCAGCCGAGTATACCTTGTCTTCTACAATCAGTTTATTTCCTCTTATGGTTGCTTTCTGTGAGTTGTTTCTCGCCTCTTTCAGACCGTCCAGTAATATCTGCCTCTCTTTTAATTCTTTCTTTAATAATTCTTCACTGACAAAAATCTTACTTCCTTTCAGTTTAGGGCCGTTTCTCAATATTTCCTGTTTCTTCAGGTAGGTTGTGAGGGACAGTGATATAGGTCTTGTGTGGTTGCTTCGTTTTCCTAATCGGAATATATCATTTATGTCTGTTTTTTCCAATGGAACCTTTTACTTCTCTATTACCAGTTCTCTAATTCTTTCCGCTATATTTTCTGGGCGATCGTTGGTAGCTTCGGGTATACCATAGAATACTAGGTTGTTAATAACAGTTTTTTTCTCTATTTTACTCAAACGATTTTTCAGTTGTTCATTTTCTTCTTCAAGATTTTGCACTTTTGCTTTGATATTTTCCACTTCTGCATATATAACCGTTGATAAATTGTTTGTTGCTTATTCAATTTTCTCGATTCTATGCCCGAGATTTGCATTTACCTCTTTTATAAGCATGTACACATCTTTTATGGTTACCTCAGATTTATATCATTCAGTCGAAAATATTCCGGAACGCCTATGGTTCATTCACATTCACTCGTACTTGCACAGATATTTGGGTTGCGTTTTTCACTAGTTCAAATAGTTTGTTGTTTATTTTATTGTTTATAGTTTTTACACTTGTAATTATTCGGTTATCATATTAATTGTTAGTTTCTGAATACATTGCACTAACTTTCGTATTATGTTTCGAGGTGTCGTTAATTGAAAAATAAAAATTTCACGGAGCCGACATCGACATGATGAACATTCTACTAATAATAATAATAATATGTATTCACCAATTAAAAGTTAGTACACAGTAAAAAAAAAACATGAACGGCAAATAAATATAGGAGACCCACAGGAGGACAGGACCTCGAGCGTGGGAACAAAGATTGAAAGTTAGGTCATATAGTCGCTTGGTTAAAATAGTGATGATATATAACTGATAATAGGAGATATACACACCCATACATACACACACATACATACACACGCATACAGACATTCATAAATATTAGTAATACTAATGCTAAAAGAAGACGGTACATAATTGTAGATAATGATTATGAGAACTACTACTTCTAGGACAAACGTAAAATTATAAAAGTAAAATACTAAAATACTAACGATAAAAAAGAAAATTAATATGAGAATAAAATATGAGACCATCAAAATATCATTCATGAATTCCAAATTTAATCAACCCTAATTGTTTTGTAATCTATGAATTGATGAATTCGAAGTCTCGGTTGATCAGTTATCCATTTCTTTGGATTTTTTTTGAAAAGATTATATGTGTTCGATAATTTGACTTCTAATGGGATAATGTTATAGTATTTAGGGCCCAAATAAACATACGATCTTTGTAGGGTCGTCTTATCTGGCTTGGGAACTTGCGTTGCATATTCTCTGTATCTTGTATTGTGTCTGTGATTGATACACTAAGTCATTCCGATGCTTATGTTGCCTTGACATTATTTCAAAAAAGTAAAGTTGACGGATATCGAAGATTTTTGTTTCATTGTATAATGAGTTCGTAGAGTATGTGAAAGGTTTGTTGAAGATACATTTCAAAATTCATTTCTGTATTTTTTCCAGGTTGTCCATGTGTATGTCTGATGCCGCACCCAAAGCAATGATTCCGTATCTTAATATGCTTTCTACAAGCGCAAAGTACATTATTTTCAGTTGCTCAGGTTGAAGAATTGTGGTGAAAAACCGCATTTTATATAGTACCGATCGATTTTTTTTGACAGTGTTTTCAATATGTACGTCCCATTTCAAATGACTATCGACATAGATTCCAAGATATTTCATATTTTTCACTCTATAGATCTCCAGTTCTTCATTATCGCAAGGCACTTTGATGCAAGGTAAGTTGGGTAAGTGATTTGCATATGAAGTGAAGGTGATATAATGAGTTTTCTGAAAGTTTAGTGTAAGAAGGCGACTTTGGCACCATTCATAGATAGTTCTCAAATCGTGTTTAGCCATTTCAAGTCTTACCCATGAGTTATCATTTAATAAAACCGCTGTATCATCTGCAAAACTCACCAAGTCACCATTCACTGTGAGCTTGTACAGGTCGTTTAAATACAAATTGAATAACATTGGACCGAGGACAGTTCCTTGGGGAACACCAAACTCGACCAGCATGGAGTTACTTTTGGAATCATTGATTTTCACACACTGTTTTCTATTCTGGAGGTAACATCTCATGAGTTCGTATGATGGGCCCCGAAAACCAATTCGTTCCAATGTTTCCAATAATTTCTCATGGCTTACTGTATGAAATGCCTTTGCGAGGTCAAGAAATACACAAAGAGATGGAATTTTTTTATCAACATTCTCATATATTTTTCCAATGAGATGGTTAATGGAATCTTGAGTAGACTTTCCTGATCGGAACCCAAATTGCTTAGGTGACAATATATTATATTTATCTAGATAGCTGACTAAACGTTTTTTCAATATTTTTTCAAAAATTTTCGACGGACTTGAAAGTAGCGAGATGGGTCTGTAATTGGAGGCATTATTTTTTTTCCTCCTTTATGTACTGGTACTACTACAGCTGTTTTAAATGCAACAGGACAATAACCAATCCGAAAACACCAATTGATTAAGTAGGCCAAAGGTTCGGACAACTCATGTGCAACCAATTTCAATATTTCTGGTCTTATGCCATCAATTCCAGGAGATTTTTTATTCTTGAGGGATATTATAGTTTCAATAACTTCATTTACGTTCGTTTCTTCCAGATATATAGAATTTGGTAACTCAGTTATTGGAAATCTAGGGTATGATTTTTTTTTGTCCAAAATTTTCTGGGTATATGTTTTTCCTATGCTTGTGAAATGCTGAACAAATACGTTTGCTATGTCTTCGTCATTGTGAAACTGACCATTTTCGGTATTGATTTCTTTAATATGATTTGACCTAACTGGTTTTGTCAATTTATTAACCGTTTTCCAAAGCCCACTCGAATTATTGCTATATTTTTCTATCTCAGATTGATAGTACTTTTTTTTTGCCCCTCTGATTAGAAAGTCTTATTCTGTTTCATTAATTTATACAATCGATTTTTCTCATTACATGTATTCACAATTTGGGTCGATGTCCAGGGATTTGTTTTAATTTGATTGTCTTTGATTTTCACTTTGTTAGTGCTTTCTTCGATTAAGGTTTTGATTGTTTCAATAAAGATATTTGTAGCGTTTTCAGGATCCTTCGCAGCATAAAAATCCGGCCAACTATGCGAACATATTTTTCTCCGTAGTTTATTCTCATCCACATATTTTTTTATATTGCAATTACTACCACAATTTTTTTCTTTTGTGGGTGATATTATTTGGAGTAAAGTTGAATAGTGATCGGTTATATCAGATTCGTATACTGATGACTTGTATTGTAGAGTTTGTTTCAAATCTTTAATAAATATGTGATCGAGGCATGAGTCTACACAATTTTCTTGGATTCTTGTTGCAACATTGATATATGACAGGAATCCAAAAGTACTCATAGTGTTTATGTAGTTGTTCGTAACTTCCCCATTAGCAAGAATATTAATATCCCCTAGCAATATATGTATGTCCATGGAAGCATTTTCATACTTCTCTAGATAGTATGATAGATTTTCACAGAATTCTCGAGGGCAAGTTGCAGGAGGACGGTATATGGATGATATTTTGATTTTTTTATTGTTTAATCTACAGATAATTTCTAGTGCTTTTACATCACCAATGTTTGTGACTGAATTTTGATATGGAATATTCTCTTTCAGATATAAAATTGTACCATCATTTTGATTTATATCACCAAAATTATAGAACAGTGTATATCCTGAAATATTAAATATTGAGGTATCCATTCTTTGATGAGATTATGTGAGAATAACCATGTCAAAATCAACTTTTGTTTGTTGTAGAGTTAACATGAGGTTATCAAGGTTTTTGTTGATGCTTCTTATGTTCATATGAAAGATGGAAAGATGTTTGGAATTCAATTCTTGATCTATATCAGTGATGTTCTCTATTATCTTAGTGTCAATGTCAGAAATTACAAAATCTCTTATATGGCTATCAATTTTTTTTTCTATTCAATCAAAGCAATATTCAAATTGTAAAATTAAAAAAATTAGGAGAAGAGGATGAGCAACATGTTTATGGAATCAGAAGAATAATCAAATGCACTTACAATGTCAATGAAAATTAAGGATGGGCATGTGTTTTCTATTCCTTATTTGCTGCCTGTGGAGATATGGTTTTGCTGCTTGTACTTTTTGTTGTGGATCGGAATGCATATGGTTTGCTGCTTTGCGCTTTTGGTACAAAGTTGCTTGGTTTGTTGTCTGCTACCTTGATGGACTGGATGATCCCTCTCTTTTTCTTCAGTTCTGTTTTTGATGTCTTTCCTTTTTCGGGGCTTTCGAATATATTTTTCTCTTCTAGTATATCATTCACTTCTACCAATTCTTGATAAGTGTGGGTTTCTCCATTAACGATAAGTTTATCCCTTACGATTTTTGCTTGGTAACCTTTTTCTCTAGCTTGTTTGAGATGTTTAAGTAATTCTTTATGTACCTCTTGGTCTTCCTTTATTAGATCATTTGTGATACTTATTCCAGTGCCCTTTAGTTTTTTTATGTTTTGAAAAATTTCGGATTTCTTGGCATTCCTAACCAATTTGACTAAGACTGGTCTAGGTTTATGCAGTGTTTGCTTCCCAATCCTGAAAGCGTCACTTATATCGAGATCATGTATTTCTTTTTCTAGTATTTCATGTACAACTTTTTTGAAGTATGTAACAGGAATTTCTTCTTCTGGAATGCCAAAAACAATGATTTTTTTTTCTTTGTTGCTCGTCCTGAAGCCTTTACTTCTCGTAGTTTCTGGTTTTCTTCTTCTAGTTGTCGCACTTTTCCTTTCACTTCTTCTATGGCTATCGTATGGATATTAATGTCTTGTCTTATCTGTTTCACTTCGCTTTTGATTTCTTCGTTGCTCTTTTTGATTTCCATCAATAATTTCACAATTTCTGTTGCTCCATATTCTGACTCCATCTATTAATCTATTTATTTATTCTACGCCACTGTCAATATCGGAATTCCAACAAAAAACTAGCACCTATGATAGTAGGATTCCCTGTTTGTATTCTCGTTTCGATCAAGTCTGTTTTTGTTTTTTTTGTGGTACAACTTTATAACATATACTTATTCACTTCGATTCTCAAGTATTTATTTGAATTATTTCGATATTTATTTTAGTGTGGTTGCTGGTTTTCGTGTATGAACTCGACGACGGATCTGACTTGAATGATACACAATAATAGATGCTGGATCCATATTGATTGTTAAAATACCTGATACAAAGACATATTGCGCAAGAAAATTTCAAATTCTGATTATATTGCGATATAAGTACCGCAAGTATAGAGCACAACGGCCGCCTCATACAAAAAGTATCCGACTGTTTTTAAATATTCTAGAGGAACCTGAATTAACCAACATGTGGGGATGAATTAAATAGGAGGAATTTCCAGCTTGATTGCAAAATGGCTTGGAAAAGACATGTAAAACAGCTACACAGGTCACTTTTTCCATGAAAGCTCTGTAACTCTTCAGGCTAATGCTGGGGGCAACATTACATCCATAAAACGTCACGTTGGCTGGAAATCTTCTTCAGTAGCTAAGCATACATAGTAGATAGTCTGAATAACAAAACTGATATTTCTAACAAAATATTGAATTGTCCATCTTCTTTCAAACAGATTAAAGTATCTGATCAGCAGCAACATGGAACGTCTTCGGGAATTTATGTTGGAAGTAATTGTTCAAACTTAATTATCAATTAATACTCCAATAAATGAAATTGTTTTATGATGAATAATCAATTAATAATAGACTGTTAAAAATATATCCTTCAAAAAGTAATATTTTATGTTTATTTTGTGAATTATTTTGGAAATGAAAAATAGTATTTTTTTCAGGGTGAAAAAAAGTAACCATTTACGCAGCAATAGAGATGCATAAATGACAAGTTCGTTTGACAGTTGTACAAATAAAAATGTACATCAATGTTTTGATTAACTTTTGTGAAATCGAACTGAAAATGTCTTAGTTGAAATTAAAGTGTTTATTACCTTGACAACCACTTGACGTCAATCCAGTTTGTTTGTGAACAACGCCTTTTGAGTAAATTTTTTTAAAAAGGTCATAAGTTCTATTTGTTTCTGAATTCATCTTCAATAAAACTGTATTGTGTAATGAAGTTGGAGTTGCGTAATGGGTTTCATTAGGCAACGCAAATAGACCAAAATGAATAACGTAATAGCTTCAAAATGAAGCAGTCGTAGATAAATAATTGTATTCAATTTTTGCAAGTGTCTTACTCCAATCGCCCCTAGCAGTCTGCTCCAGCGTAACACCGAGCCAAAGATCAACTGAAACGACAAACAGGCAAACGAACGCGTTTCAACTTCAGCTATCTCGATCGCACTTCCTCAGATTAAATTCGCTCGGATTAATACTGGCTACAAATCCGAGAAGTGAGTAATGCCCCTAATACAGCCCAGACAAAAGAATAACAACTTTGCGGAGTTCTGTGTTCCGGGATACGCTCCGACAATAACATCAAGACGGCATCGGAAGTTTATGATTTTTTCCCTGGGACTTTCCGAAGCGAGGAAAGTTCGAAATCCTTGCGAGTATTGCGCGTTCGGATTTCGGTTGATGCCTTCACATTTTCGGGCATGAATAAGTTATGACGTAAAAACCGTTGCCGGGTAAATTGTTGAAATGCCGTTTCGAGTTTTGTTTTTTCGTAAGTGCTACTTCATAAGATATGCTTGAGTATAATTCACTTTTCGTTCTGACAAGTGTCAGGTCGGGAAGGCATGATGCCACTGTTACATCGGGCCGCAAGCCCAAGTAGCACAGGCATTGATGAGATCAAGGAAAAGTTCATGACTGGATAAAGGACCACGCACTCATCTTATGGGAAGAAGGCTTGATTCTTGCAGCTGAAGCCATTCTGAGTATAAGTCTTCATCGATCGTGTGTCTAGATTCGGCGCTAGAGGGCGCCAAGTCATGAATTTTGTGATTTTTGGAGATATTAAACTGAATACAGATATATCAATCTCTCATTCATAATCAATATTGTGTTCGACTGGACATTGGTAAAACTCGTGAGAATAGTACCTATATTGTGCAACAAGTGGGAAAATGAATGAAGCGAAGTTTTGTATAGAAGTGTATAAATTCTCTTTATTGCAAAGCGCTTTCGACTTTCGTCATCTTCAGTGCTTCCTGAAAGTAAATACTCAGTTGAGAGTACCGAAATTGAATTTAAAAATGAGGTTATGAAATTTGGAAAATTACGAAAAATACGTGAGTACTTACATGTCAGGCAACAGGAAGTTTCGAAATATGTAAGAAACATTGTTTAAAATTACAATATCATATTAATCTGCATAAGAACTAACGAAAAGCATGTTAGAACTCAGACCATGTGGTTTTTGTAAAAGTGGTGAGGACAAGACAGAATGTGTCAAGTCAAATTTCAAATGTCAAAGTGAAAATACCAGTAACAATTTGAAGAGTGGTCTAGTAAATATTAATTAGGAAGTGTTACCAACGTTAAATTGATTATATTTAATCCTCTGATGGAGGGGAAGGAAATCTCTTTACATGTTTACTTACGTATTCAAACAGAGCTGATTTTTGGTGAGTTCTTTGGAGATCTCTAGTTCCTCGAACAAATCCAATCTAAGCAAATTTTTATTATCAATTTTGTGTAAAATTTTTGAATTTCTGTTAGGGCTAAAATTGTGGTTATTAAATTTGAGATGATTACCAAATATAGATTAATCTGGTCTCTTCAAATGTTCGTTAATACGAGTGAGAAGTGGTCTACAGGTTCTACCAATGTAGGAGTCAGAGCAATCAGCACAATCAAGCTTATGCACACCGCTACTTTTCAATTTACTAATTTTATCTTTAGAATTGACTAAATGGTTACTTAAATTGTTGTAAGCTTTGAAGGAAACTGTATTACCAGGTACTGTATCTTCAATGAAGTTGGAAATGTCAGTACACAACGTTTGTTTGAATGTTTTAGACGATGTAGTAACTTGATTACTTATATTTCGGACGTCCATCATCTTAATGGTTGAAAGATTTCTATCTCTTTCAAATTTTTTCACAACGTTTCAATTTCTTGAATCCGCAATCGTCTTCTGGTGAATATTGACGAAATCAGATGCTACGCGACCTTTTATAGGTCTATAATTAAAGTGTAATTAGGCGCGGTCTTGTGGCGCGCGTGATTTCGCGCTTTTTCTCCCTCCAAAACAGTCCATGAGCGGTTTCCATACGTTTTTAATTTCCACGCTTGGTTGACTGAAGGCACCATTGGCTTCTATGTAGGTGGTTTCCATAAATTTCCGTTTGAACCAATGTCTCTATGAAGAACACTAGCTTCGTCCCAGAGAATTCGGTGGTGTTTTGTCCAGGCGTGGTGAGCAATTCCCGATTTTGATGTTTCCCCTCGTTGAGTCCACTTTTTGTGTTCGGCTATTCTTACTGATAATGGCCTCTTGGTCTCTCAGATATAGGAATCTCCACATTCACATGGGACTTTGTAAATACAGTTTTTACTGGATTCTGTTGTGTTATCTGGTTTAGTCTTGGTGAGGAAGCTTCGTAAGGTACTGCCGGATTGATAGTAACTCTCGATGTTGTATTTATTTCCGATCCTTCTGATCTTGTCGGAGATACCCCTGATATAGGGAAGAATGAGAACGGGGTTTTGTGCTCTTTCTTCGGTTGTCTTGGTCTTTTCGAGTTGTTTCCGAACTTCTCCTATGAGCTTCTCGGAGTATCCGTTTCGGCGTAGGTCCTTTTTGATGTGGTTAATTTCCGCCTCCAATGACTCCTGGTTGTTGCAAATAGACATTGCTCTCTCCACCAACGTTCTTACGATTCCCCTCTTTGTGGAGTTTGGGTGATTAGAGCCGTAGTTGAGGTACTGTCCTGTGTGTGTCTTCTTCCTGTAAACAGAGGTGAGGATTCCAGTGTCTGTTCTTTCAGCTTTCACATCGAGAAACGATAGGGTACTGTTAGTTTCTTTTCCATTGTGAATTTGATTGAATTGATGAAAAAGTGGACTCAAAGAGGGGAAACATCAAAATTGGGAATTGCTGACCACGCCTGGACAAAACACCACCGAATTCTCTGGGACGAAGCCAGTGTTTTTCATAGAGAGGAACATTGGTTCAAACTGAAATTTATGGAAACCACCTACATAGAAGCCAATGGTGCCTTCAGTCAACCAAGCGTGGAAATTAAAAACGTATGGAAACCGCTCATGGACCGTTTTGGAGGAAGAAAAAGCGCGAAACCACGCGCGCCACAAGACCGCGCGTAATTACACTTAAATTATAGACCTATAAAAGGTCGCGTAGCATCTGATTTTGTCACTATTCACCAGAAGACGATTGCGGATTTAAGCAATTGAGACGTTGTGAAAAAATTTGAAAGAGATAGAAATCTTTCAACCATTAAGATCATGGACGTCCGAAATATAAGTAATCAAGTCACTACACAAGTTCTGATCAAAACATGGCAAGGAAAAGTATTTCACTGAAGGTGAATTGACTATAGGAGAGGTGCTGAAGGCAAGTCTTCTGTCTGTTCTATGTTTAAATTTATTAATCAATTCATGAATAATGTGAGGTTGATAGCCATTGTTGACAGCAATCTGTTTTAATATATTGACTTCACTATTGTAATTTGAATGAGAAAGAGGGATTTTCAAAAGCCTTTAACTGCTACGTTATTAAAGGTGGCCATTTTATGTTGCATTGGGTGATAAGAATTAAAAGGTATGACGTGATCAGTCTGAGTGGGTTTTATGTAAATAGAAAATTCTAATTTGTTGTTCAATTTAGTAATGGTGAGATCCAAAAAGTTTAATTTATTATCTGATTCAACTTCAAGAGTAAATTTAATATCGGAGTGTAAATTGTTTAGAGATTCAAGAATGTCAAGAGCATCGTTGGAGTTACCTTCAATGAAAACCAGGCGAACTTCGACGTAACGTAAAATTTTATTAATTTTGTTAATAATGTATGAATTTTCCAAATTTTCCATGAATATGTCAGCTAAGAAAGGATAGAGAGGGTTACCCATAGCTAAGCCATCGGGTTGATTATAAAATTTTTCATTAAAGACAAAAAAATCTTGCGAAATGCAAAAATTTACCAAAGTTAAAATATCCATCTTTGTAGAGTCAGAAACTGAGTGTAGGGAGAGTAAATTAGACACTAAAGGTAGAGTTTCCGATTTAGGTATTGAAGTAAACAGGTTGCTGACATCAAAAGATATCATAAGTGTATTGCTGTCAGGTTGAAATTTTTTAATTTTATTAATTAAATCTAAAGTGTTACTTACCGAATTGGGGAAAGTTCAACTTTTCTCACGAGTGTGGAAGTTTGTGGCACGAGCCTGAAGGACAAGTGCCGCAAACACACGAGTGAGAAAAAGTGCTTTCCCCACATGTTTCACACTATACTTTTCCAACAACTGCAAAAATTTAAAAATACAAGTAACATACCTCAGTATTTATTTTTTCCTACAACTGCACAACTACAATAACATTGTAGTATCCTACCTCTTCACAGATACATAATTTTTTCGTATGCCAATTCATACTTCTTTTTTTAAATTTCCGGCAACAAATCCAACGTAACTTTCGCAGCTTTTTCCAATATCTCTGGCGGAGTATTATTATCAAAATCGTCACTATTGTCAGAATCCATATTATTTATTATGAGTAAGTATGTCATATTGAAATAATTTTCAATAGAAATTCCGATTTTTATGAAAGCACGAATGAAAACTATCTGAAGAGTTTAAAAAACTTCTATTGTTGTTATTGTTGTTGTTGTTATTTCCGTCAACCGATTGCACCCCTACGCGCAACCCTCAGAAGTCCTCGAGAGACTTGTGTGAGCTAGGGAAGACGCAGCCCTTACCTTTTAACGTGTGATGCCATGCACGAGACCGTTGAATCGGTGGATCGAACCCACGACCCCACGCATGCGACGCGAACGCACTACCATCCGACCACCACGGCCCATAATCTTACAGTTCTGATAACTATCTAAAAATCAACAGCAGCCAACTACCTAGCCAACTAGTTTTTGTCGATTTTGTTGATTGTGGGCAAAGTGCCGTAAGAAAAAATATTTCTCACAGTATGAGCAATAGATCGTTTTGAAATTAAGTGAGCTATGAGAAATACGCTACTTTTCATAGCAGTTGTAGGAAAAGTAACTATTTTGAATGATTTTATCTTTCCGCACGATTTTTTATGCACTGAAATATAATGAAAGCAGAATTTTTTCATCGATACAATAGGAAACTTATTTGAAGAACATTTAAATAACAATAACGAAAAAATTAACGACGGTAAATATTGAAATTAAAATAGGTCCTAGTAGGAATTTAGGGGAAACTACCAATTTGATATTGACATTTTTGTGAATCAAACTTGCTCAACACTCCCATAAGTGTACCCGCTTTGATTTTTATGTGCTATATTACAAAGTATTAATTCAAGAATATGAAGCTTTTGTCTGATTAAGCAAGTTTTCTCAAGTTATCTTCTGAATTGCGTAGTATATTGCTAACATTATTGACGATATATATGTATTCCTTAAAGGATGCCAGTTGGCATAAAACTAGTAGCACCTCTGCTGGAGAGGGACCCTCGACAATGGATGACGATCATCAGGAACCTCCTGCCTCTATGACCACCTGCATCATATGCAATCAAGATTTAGATGTAGAAGATACTGTGTGTGTAGAACAATTAGAACGACAGTTCTCAACGATTATTTACTCACATTTATATCTAAGAGTAGTAGTTTCACATTTTTTTTCAAATATTCTCTCCCTTCCCTCTCACCCCAATGTTTCCGCGATGAGGAGGATATGTCCCGAATGCGGGGGCGGGAAAATAGTTTCTAATAATTTATACCTTTTATTTTTACAAATTTTCGCTCAGTTTCATTACTCAGGACTGACAATTTTACATATTCATAGAAAATACCCCAAAAAAACACGAATTCGAGAAGGGGTTGATGCCCCGGGAAGAGGTTTAATTGTTGAAAATAATTCGCCCCATTATTAATACCGAATTTCACTCATATTTATTCCCAGAGCTGAAATGTCAAGAAAATACCTTCCAGAAAAAAGTTTTTACGATTTTGGGGGGGTTGCACCCCTCCAGGGGTGATAACTTTATTACTAATTATTCAACTCTCCGTGACGACCGAATTACAAAAAAGAAATCGGCGGAGCAATTTAAATTGAACTTTTATTAGAATAATTGCTCTGTTTATTGGCCTAAAAGTGTAATTTGTGTTTGTTACATGCGGCAATATAGCACATGCCGCAACGTCTTGAAGAACGTCGTTTCTCATTTGAATTTGATTGGTAAGTGTTTGGTCCACTACAGAAATGCCTTCATCAGATTGCTGCTGAGAATTACTAGTGTAGTGAATGGAGGAAGGTATACTGGTCTATACAGGTTGTAATACATTACAAGATCCTTCTTCCTTCTGCGCTTCTTGTAACATCGGTACAGCAGCGGGCTCACTTGTTGAAAATGCATCTTGTGTGCTGGAGTATGGTTTTTCTAATGGAAACGATTGTGAACACGAAGATATTTGCATCTTGGACGTCGATACTGCATTGGAAAACGTTTTTAAAATATTCTCGGCGATTTTCCGTTTATTTTCTAATGGATTCCTCCTATGCAAGACTGGTTGATTTCCATCCCCGTTTCTTTTAATGTTCATTATATTGCAGCCAGAGTTTGCCAAAAGGGTTACCGATGACCTCCGGAAGCAGTGCCCGGTGGATAACTCTGGATTTTTCAATAAAAAATAACCAGCAATTTTGCAAGGCATTTAACCGGAAGTATTAACTCCAATGCTTTGGCTTGTATGATATAAAAAAATCTTTTATTTGGACAGTTCTTAGGACGAAGCGCTTTATATTTTTGATACAAGTTAATGTAGCTTGGTTTGTTCTCTCCCGGATCGCAAATAACAAATTCTTGGGGATTGTTGGTTTCTGTACAAGGTATTGTAACTATCAGAATGTTGCCATCGTCTTCTATATCATCGGTGGTAATCCTCATTAGCTCTTCACGACGACAAGCTCTAGTTAATCCAACGATAGTGGCTACTTTGGTCATTAAGTACGTGTTATCAGGAGCATCAAAGATGAAATTTTCGGCATCCCCCATTATTATTTCCATTGTATTTGACAGTTTTTTTGTAGAGTGCCTGACTTTTTAAGTTTAATGGTTGAGAGTATGAATTTTCGATGAAATAGCGAGTATAATAAATTTTAATACACAGATCTAGGTTTTTAGAATGAAAAATTGTACTTATAGATAGTCATTCAATGTGAAGTAGAAAATAGTATATCTTGAATTGAATTATTGTGCTTCGAAGAGAAAATCGTGTGTATAGGTAAAAATCGTGCGGAAAAGTAAAAATCGTACAGAAAAGTGAAATCGTACGGAAAAGTACAACTTTCACAACAAAAAATCGTAAGTAATATAAAAAATTCTCTCATAATTCCCAAAGAATCACTCATCACCGTGCACCAGAGTGTGGGGCGTTAATTTTGGATGAGTAGTAAAAATATAGGCATACTGTTGATATCAGAACACTGGCAATCTTCCAACAAAATTGAGGAGAGTAAGATTGACGCATTTTGGATGACAACATTTTACTCTCGCCAGCTAATTGGACATGGCGGTACAGTAAATTATGACTCATAACAAGTTCGTTGATAGTTTCACAATTTTCATAGATTTGTTCATTAAACACGGTAAAAATAGTATGGTAGGAGGAGACTTCAAAATAATTTCTTCATGAAGCCCTCTTATGCAATGTTAATTATACAGTAAAAACATGGCGGATATCATTCTATTTACATTGCTGAGATCAACATGCTCTGCCTTGAGACCATTAAAGGTAAACTGCAAAATAGTCAGAATAACTCCTCATTTTCTACTATGCAAGTTTTCACTTTCAAATTTAGTAGGGTACAACGGAGTGAGAAGTAGGTATAGATTGTGTAGGATTATTCATTTCACAAAAATCTGCAGTGAGAATCTTGAAAATACGCATTCAGGGAT
The DNA here is from genome assembly GCA_944452925.2 of Chrysolina oricalcia. NCBI lineage: Eukaryota > Metazoa > Arthropoda > Insecta > Coleoptera > Chrysomelidae > Chrysolina > Chrysolina oricalcia. Next base: position 12,433,223 of record OX101825.2, on the reverse strand, counting down.
TCGTTTGGAAATAATCAAATAGTAATTGTTGTTGAAACTCACATTGGATACGAAATATCGTAAATAACATTTCGTTATATAGAAGCATGATTATTTTTCTACAACATTTAAGAACAATTCACTTTCGGCAAAGCACTCTGCCAAAGTTTGTAAGGTATATTAGTATTGCAATGGCTGCGGAAACTATGATAACCTATCAGAAGTAGTGCTAAATATTTTAAATTTTTAAAATAGGCTTGAAAACTTCTAGGCCAAAAATAACATTTTTCTAACACCTCAATGGGCTTCTCCCTGATTTTAGGGAGAAAAGGAATACTTCTTCTTCCACTATAAGCAAGCATACCTATTGTCGGATCTCTTTTGTTCAATAGCTATATAAGTTTTATCAATTCTTGTTTTTTATTCACAAAAGTTCACATTCTGGTTTACTAATACTTTTTGACTTCAGAGAAACTATTTTAATGAACAGAGTTGAACATCAGAGTAAGTGAGTCATTGAGTGTTAAAGTAAATTTCGCAAAAAGTCCAGCATAAGAGTAGAAAGAACGAATGGGTTATACGGATGTAGAAAGCCAGAGATCAACAGTTGAGGCAGTGAAATGAGTTGAAAATCTCGAAGTCTGTGAGGTATGATTCCTAGTTCTCTGACAATTAGAGCCTAACGTTCTCAACTGGTATTATAATTTTGACCAATCAGCTCGGTCGAATCAGTTGATAACTCTATTTAGACAAAAAAATGCATTAGTTACAAAGTGAATAAAGATATAGACGAATTCAATGTATTTTATCATTGTGAAGCTTACGGATTTCATGAATCATTGCTGTTTAATATTGCTAAAACTCAAATACTCAGTTTTGTTCCAAAAATGTCTCATAGGATAGGACCTGCTTGGTGAAGTTAAATCAATACATCAAGTCAAATATACTAAATTTTTGAGAGTTGTGATTGACAATAAACTCACCTGGAATCCTCATATTGATAGTTTCAACCTGAAACTCAGTCTATATATATATATATATATCTATATATAAATATATATATATATATATATATATATATATATATATATATGCTATGTCAGTTGAAAGATACAGTTTCAACAGAAGTTCTTGAACTGCTTCATCATAGTTTGATATAGTCTGTTTTGGCATATGGTCTCGAACAATGGGGATTCTCAAGTAAGGCTCATGAAGTATTTGCTGTTCAGAAAAAAGCAATAAAAATAGGGAATATGCATAATTGTTTTTTATTTATGTAATCAATTTTTCACTTCGTTACAACATAGTAAAAAATATAAATACGGTTGAAAGTCTTGTAATTAATTTTTAAAATAATATATAAAATACCGATTGAATTTAACCTATTTGAACGCCTCCATTTTCGTGCGCTGTGGATGACGTCACATGGCGCTATCAGTGTTGTTCTTCTTCAGTGTCGTTCGTTGAGACGTACTCTGATTACTCTACTTGCTTGAAGTTGATATTTTATAAAAGAGTAAGACAAATGCAGTACAAGTGTTAGAGAGAGATGAACGTATGTGAAAGTGATCTCGATCAACCAGAGCAGTCTTCAATGAACAAACCTTTCTATAGTTATGGCCATTGACACTATTGACAGTTATTAATTAGGTTAGGGATTTGCAGTTTTAATCGCTATTACGATAATGGAAAATGCTAAAAAACCATTTTATAGGGATTGTCTAGTACCGGAATGTCAAAGCACAATTATAAGTACACCAAGTAAAGTATTTTTTTCTGTTCTAAGAGATGCAAAAATACGTAAACAATGGTGTAAGGTTATGAGAAGAGGCGAAGTATCTCCAATATCACATTTACATTGTCGTGAAGATCATTTCAATGTTAGTACATTGTATTTCGATAGTTAACATAAAGTGAATTGATCAGAAGTAAGTTTGGTATGCATAAATGTTTTGTATATACCTGCCTCATCTAAATTACAAAAGGAAAACTACCATTCGATAAACTATTACTACTTATCAGTTCAGGTATTGTCGGCTTGTGCTTTGACAAAACCGCTTTCAGTCATTGCTCTTGATAATTTACAATAGTCACTAGACCAAAATAGAACTATGTAATGAAAAACACTACAAATATATAAATAAAAACAAATTTTCTATGAAAGACGACTAGCACAGTATGAATATCAAGATAGTACAGTACTATCTGCTCTGTGGTGGGGGTGTCCTACTTCTGTTCGTTCGCGGACGACGGACGTTCCTTCGTGGAGTGTATTGTAGTAGCTTGTTTGTCTCGATCCCACTGGTCCTTCATTTCTACACAAGTGCTATCACACTTTAAGTGTGGTCATGTGGGATTTGTTCGATTGTACTAAACCCGCTCTAGTTCTGTGAGGATGTTCGGCCTTCGTGTGACGGTTGGGAGGTGGGTTTCTCACTCCATGGTGTGGATTAGAGTAACTATTCTGTGGTAATCCTTTCTCAGTTTCATAATTTTTTTCCCATTGTATGGATTGTTCCTCTTGTTATTGGTACAGTTGGGTGGCTTGAGATCCTTTTGCTCGGAATAGTATCGTTGGAATTTTTCCTTCTCTTGTTCTGTGAGTGATGGTCTCGTGCCACTGTTCTGTGTCAATTTTGACATAAGAGTAATCATGACAGTGGTTCCGGCTGTGCTGTCAGCTGTTACCCTGCCAGTTCATATTTCATATCCGTTCTGTTCAGTCAATAACAATGATCACGTGCATTGATTTAATTTTGATCGATGTTTAAATCATTTATTTCCCCTATAGGATTAAGGGGGCCCAAGGCCTTACAGCCTCCCCTACCTATACTTTTGTTGGTTCGCAAATTTTGGTTGTTCAAACACCATAAATAAATAACAATGTGGTTATTTAACCATATTTAATACTATAATTTTTTAAACAATTTTATATATATTACACAACATTATTTTTCTTCTCCATGTAAGTAATCTTATATTGGCCTTGTTTGTCTTTAGTACATAGTCTTTCTTTTATTGTAGAATTTTATTGAATAGCTGATGATGGTCCTATATAGGATCGAAACATGTACTACTTCTACTTTTGGACGGCTATCTGATTGATAACGGTCAGTCACCGTTTCACCATCCTATTGAACTAGATGGGAAATTAAATTGTGGAGACGACTTTGCGTTTAACTGATTTGTATATCCATACCACTCCACTTTGAGATATAATGTACTTCTACCACAGAATAAGTAATCAAGTTACTACATCGTCTAAAACATTCAAACAAAGATTATTTCTGTTCAGGAAAGCATACTACTCAGTTGATGAATCTCTCCATGATTCATAATTTGATTTGATATTCATTTAAATATGAGAAAATATACTCCTGGTTAAAATAACATTTTAATACTTGTAATACATGTAATGTATATTTTACTTTATTGAGTGACTGTCTTTTAGTGTTAATATTGAGTGTTTTAGGTTCTGTCTTTTTGAATTGTTGGAGTAGGTAATATCTTTCAGTTTTGTTAGGTTTCACTTAATATCATTGCGAAAGAAAACTGGTTCAATAAAATTTTGATTGACTGATTGATTCAAGTACATTATTATTATCATTACATCCCAAGGTACACCTTGAGTTATGGATACGTCTTGCAGTTCAGTACGCGTACCTCAGATATAATCTACTATCGCTTCCAAAAAGTGTGTATTATTTCAATCATATAGCCCGCAGCTTTTTCCAAATCAATTAGGAGACTAATCCTGGCTCATTTTTCTTCGGATACGAGCCCATCCTAATCTCTCGAACCTTTTCCACTATCACCTCTTAACATCAATAACAAACCGATGGGGCTTACAATTTTCGGGGGAATCCCTGGAAGGATTACGGGACCATATTCTGTCGAAAGTCTCGCCGAGGAAGTCTATCATAATTAATTCGTGTTGGTTTAGGTATGCTAAACCCAATCATAAACCCTTACACGGCTTAATTTGATGCCTGCCGAAAGGGGCGCGAATTTATCGGACATATAAATTTGATGTCGACCTGTTTGCTATGGCGGAAGTAGGGTGAATGGGAAACAGGATGATACTTGTTCATAAAAAGCTTAGTTGGAATATTGTATGCAAATTAGTCATTTCGCACTGGATAGATGAACAATATGGATAACATTTTATGATTTTGATCATTTTTATTATTTTTGCTTTATCCGCCAACCCAACGGATGTACTGGTTCGATTGAAAATATAGTAGGTTTCCCAGAATTTAAACTATTGAGAAGCCATGTGCGGTTCAAGTTTCTGGTTCATGTTTTTATTGATTTCTGGCAGCATTTTAGTAGAACTCGCAGTTTTTTTGTTTTCTACATAGAATAGATCTTTAGAAACAATACTGCTCTTCCTTTATTGAAAACTTGCATTACCAATTACAAATGGAGTAAACCTTAGCGATAATTGGACTCGACTCTCAATCCATTTTCGTATTATTGAAAACTTATAATTGGGAAAGAGCATGGGTTCTTCTGAAGATCTATCATTTCTTGAAATGAAATAACTGAAATGCAGCCAAATCCCAATGCCACCACGGTATTTTTTAATGAAAATGAAATACTGTACACGATGTCTACAAATGTTTCATTACGGACCTGATCATCTTCAAATTGAAACTCTTTAGCACTGAAATTGAATGAATAGTTCATCAGTTTGATATCATATACGTCTTGATGAGAGAGAATTCATCGTCTTTGATAGGAAAGCCTTCATTATCATCAATGAAAATCATAATCTCTCATTTTTAGCTCATATCCACTTCTATGTGCCAGTCGCCTTCATCTACATTTGAGATAGTGTATACCTGACAAAAATTCAAGAAAAAATTGAAAGTGATGTTCCTGTATAAGGACTGGATATGAGAAACTATGTAGCAAACAGTGTAGTGCTTGTCACTACATCCTGTATGCTTTTTCAAATTACAGCAAAACTACCGATTGTGAACACTACACGTCTCACTGTAGACACACTTTTGCTCACCAGTGGCATGAGTACAATGACTCTACTGTGTTACCTATCAATTCGAAATTAGTCACGAATGAATATGCATATGTCTTTTTTTACGAGCAGGAGGGAACTCAATTATATCTATATAAGATCTCTAAATTAATCAATTTGCTCTTTTCAAAGCAGTTTCAATATTCCTCTCTCTGTACTCGTATACCTGTTCTCCATAAAAGTCGTTCAAATAGTGAATTAATCATCGATATCGGAACGCCTGTAATTGCAACAAGTGCATTTTCCATTCCGAATAGCAGCGCATTCGGTCTCATGCTCCCTGAAAAGGTCATTAAACAGAAATAATGGAGGCAACGCGTCATTCAGGGAAATTTCAATTTACATCAATCATTTCTATTTCAGCCGCTTCTCGTGACATGAAAGGACATCTGTGCCTCGGTATAGATTTCCAGTTTCAGAGTTATATGTTTTGGAGGTATAAACATATAGTATATATCTCGATTCCAGATAGTAAATACTTAGGATCAGTTCAAACTACACATACGAGGTCGTGCAGAAATAAAAATGAAGTATTAATTTAATGGAAGCATCCAATGTTATGTAATGGTAGATCGATCAAAAATCATCGATCAGTTGAGTAGTATGATAGTATAATGTTTCAAGCTTATCTAGAAGAAAGAAGAACATTGTAACTATCAGTAATCTAATACAGTGTAATATTACTTACATGGAGAGAAAAAGATTGTTGCAGAAAACTTTTAATAAAAATGCACTGAGGGTTTTGCGGTCCACTTTGAAGAGAGCTAAAGGTGAGGTGTTTCATAATCATACCCATCCAAACTTTTAACTAAAATACAGTCGATACTTTGATATGTGTTCGATAAACAGCCGAAAATTGACAGAACAACAAAATTTGACAATTTTTGAGGTTAGCTTTAAGCTTTTACTCACATTTCAGTATTTAGTGTTGTGATTACTGTCATTTTTTTTTATCCGTTGATGATATGACTAAATCAAAAAGAGGTAATAATTTCTCCACAGAGGAGGAACTTCTTTTGGTGGATGGAATCGGAAAAAATCAGAAAATATTGGAAAACAAGAAATCCAACAATATTTCTTGCAAAGGAAAGGTATTATTCAGCACTATGCTGTATCACTTTCGTTACGTTTAGCGGTCAGACGTTATCCCAACTCAATGGTAATTTGCTAAACATAACGGAAGTGATACAGCATAAGACTGAATATCTCCACATTTTCATCATAACCATCCAATCTGTTCTCTTTTTCTATAAAGTTTTCTTCTCCTTAGAAATACTTCTTGATTTTCTTCATCAGAAGAACTTGAACTTGAAGATTATATTCCTTGGTACAGGTTCATAAAGTGGAATGTTATTGAAATTGAAAACTGACATAACAAAATACTGAGACATTGATGACTTGGTTGAGTCAATGTTTGAGGTTAGATCGGTTAATCAGATTAAAGTCTGATTATGAAACTGTCTGTAAGGGAGGCTAGAGCCATTATCCCTTTTTATTAAATGATAATTCTCTCCAATTCAATAAAAAGTTCTTCAGTACCCCTACATCTTTCACTTCAGTTACAGATTTCAGTTCATGGCTTTTTATTTTGCATTTAAAGTCAAATCTATTTCTGTTTCTGGTAAAAGTGATTGAGACACATTTGTCAAGATTCTAGAAAATGCTATTATATTCAATGATAATTATAAAACAAAGTGAAACGGTTTAGGTCTTCTTGTATCTTTCTGCAGTCACTCAGATTATTCACTATGCGATACAGCAAGTGGTCTTCATGGGGTAGAAGTGAGCAATATTTGAAAGACGCAATAATTTCATTTATGTAAATTATGAAGAATAACGGCCCAAGGCGACTTCCCTGGGGAACTCCAGCGGATGATTCAAATGAAACTGAAATATTTCCATTCATTGCTACCATCCGAGTTCTGCCATGCAAGTAGGGTCATATCCAGTTCAGGTAGTTCTGTATAGAACCTTTCTGCATCCCGCTATCAGGTTTATCTCGTGAGTACTCCGGATCTCTTAATGAGCTCCTGGAGATTCTTCGCGAAGTTTTCCTGCGGGATGGTATCTTCTGCACCGCAGATATCGATTCTCATACGAGCCGGTGCATCGCATTCAAACATTATGTGGGAGGCTGTTTCGTCCTCATCATCACAAAATCTGCATTGTGTGGACTCTTGATGTATACCCAACAGCTGCAGGTGTTTTCTCAGGTGGCAGTGGCCTGTCATCAGTCCTACCACCTTCCTGAGAGAGTCTCGGCTCAGTTCAAGAAGATGTCTTGATAGCCGGTCGGTTGGCCTCATCATCATCTTTTTTCCGTGAGTATTGCCTGAGGCACTCTCCCAGAGAGATTGATGATGGTTTTTAACCCATTTCTTAGTGTCCTGCTTGATATATCCACAAACGGGATTCCGCAGACTGGTTCTGGTCCATTGAGAGTTGTTGCTGCCCCCGCTCTTGCTAGGGCATCTGCGCTCTCATTTCCCTGTATGCCCTTATGACCTGGTACCCAGACAAGTTTTACCCTGTTCTGAGCTCCCAGGTCGTTAAGGTATTTATTTATTTATTTATTGCAAAACAAGAGTAGAAGCATAGCTTGTAAACTCTTTTTTGAAGAGGTATACAGTGAGTGGTTATACCTAGGTAATAATTATCAAGTAACAATTTACATTAGTACAAATCTATCAAAAACAATACCAGGGTTGGTAGAATAAAATAAATCTAGACCGTTCTTGAATGGTGTATTGGTGTATTTTGTAAAATTGTTGTTTCCTTCAACCGATTGTACCCTTACGCGCAACCTTCGGAAGTCTTCGAGAGACTTGTGTGAGCTAGGGAAGACGCAGCTCTTACCTTTTAACGTGTGATGCCGTGCACGAGACCTCCTCAGAATCTCTCTCGTGCAGACGGAGATTACAATCTCTATCGTGCAGACGGAGATTGCCGTTACCTCGGCTTGGAATACAGAGGCTCGAGTACCGATAAGGGTTAGACTGACATCTTGCCTCGGTCTTTTCCCGTATATTCCAGCCCCTACTCCTTTGCTAGTCTTTAAGCCACTCGTGTACCAGATTTGCCCTCTTAACAGCATTGGTAACTTGATGTAACTTCCCCATCTTCTAAGATGGTGGAGTATGTTTCATCAAAGGAGTCATTTTGTCCGACGGCATCTCAGACGTGTCGATTCTTATGACCTCCAGTATGCTGGAGTGGCCTTGGTTATTGCCCCTCCATTGGCCCAGACATTTTAGCCTGGATGCTTCTATCCTCGCCTCTGCTGCAATATACAAATGCAGGGCAGGAAGGTTTAGGATTACCTCCAAGCTAATTGTCGATGTACCAACTTTAGCCAGCCTAGTTATTAAAATTTTATGACTGATTTCATTGAAGACCTTGCTGAAGTCAGTATAAACAACATCTACCTGCACCTGATCATCCGTCGATTCAAATAAAAAATCTGTGAAACTCATCACGTGCGTTTACATTGATCTGAGAGGAAAATATCCTTGTTGTTCAGGGATTATTGTTTTTATATTTATCGAGAATTTCACTGTAAATAATCTTTTCAAAAAAGTTTGCCGAATACGCATAATTTATTGAAAAGTCTATTGTCTCTGATGTTGTGTCTATCACCGTTTTTGTGGATTGGAATGATATAAGAAGTTTTCCACTTGGTAGGGAAAATGCCATGTCGAAGAGATTAGTTATAAATATGTGCAAGAGGGGGACACCAAATTAGTTTCTCTTTGTTTCATTAATGACACCAGCACATTTTTAAGGGGTCTAGAGAGTTTACGTCCACCGCTAGGTTATTTTGAGCTACTTCGATTTCTTCGGGTGGCAGATGATGGGTTTTCTCTCGTAGGTGGTTGAATATTATGTACTTTTGAAAATGCTGTCGAAGAGATTGCAAATAGTACCATTCATCATCGAGGTAGATTATATTAGATTAATTGGTCAAATTATTGCACCTTAGTGCTATGACTAGTCCAAAATGTAGGTACCTACATACAATATAAGTGTTGTTACAATTATTATAGTATAATTATAGTATCACAGTAAATAATTTGTATAAAATTGAGTACGTTAAAATCACAAAATAATAAAGAAAAGTAGTGGTCCAAGGACGCTACCTTGTGGAACCCCATTCAAGATCGTTTGTATGCATTGAGCATTGAGTACATTGAGCCAGGAATAGTGACATTACAGTTTTTTTTTTGTTTTCGATAAATTTCCATAACATTTTTGAATTAGTGCATGATTATCTCAAGTTTTGCATAGGAAAAATGTAATCACTAAACATCAAAATGCTTTTTCTAAATTAAGAAGAGGTTGTTCACAAAAGCGATGTGGAATCATCTGCGACTGACAGATAAGCTTTAGTCGCTATTTTCTCTCGTTCAAGATTACCTCTCTTAAAAAGTATTCATGTTGGAAAGGGAAATATTATCAATTGTAAAGGAATAAGGCGCTCAAACAAAATATCCCAAACATCTCTGCGGTTTCCTGTATGTCTACTGCCAGATTACACCGTTTGTTTTTTTTTTCGTGCTTTGTATGATTAAAGTCGAGAAATTAATTTGGTCAATTTCCGTTCACCAGTTACTGATCAGCCCCATTTCAGTTCTGTACGTGATTGTTCCGAGTTCGTTCACCGCCAATGCGAAACATTACGCTCCATGATATCCCTTGAAATTTCAATTAACTGATGCGTCGATCGTCGAAAGACTCCAGCAAACCGTTTCAACTTTTTTGCTCCCCGAACGATAGGGAAAAATACACCAGTCACGACCCTCTATCTGAAATTAACAATACCGACAATTAAATTCTGATTATTTCACGATACTTGAATGAATTCGATCAATGTTTGAAAAGTGTACTAGAGACTATCAAATAAATGGAATGGCTCGTTTCGACGTAGTTGAAATAACCTTCTCCTCACACATTTTCACAAAGTGGAAAATACAAGGCAAATATCCTACACAAAACAACTACTTCTCCTCATGGACCATCAATTACATGTGACATCCAATTGTAATCAAGCATTGAAGATTATCCTTCATTTGGTTGGAAGAGACCACCTGCATACATGACATGTTTCAAGGTTCTTGCATTTCATGAGTGCTAGGATAGGCCAGACAACAGTATAATTTTCCTGTCCCACCTAACGGATGATTACACCCTAGCCTAAGAGTCTTCACCTACGAAGGAAACCGCGTCTTACAATGAGTCAGTCACAGCGTTATTTGCGAAAAAAGCAAGGAGCTCTCCACGGTAGCTCAGACTCCAGGAAGAGTGGAAAGGGTAAGATGACCTCCAGTCGTCTGACCTATCCTAGCACTACAGAGAGGCAAGACTTTTCATCGACAATATCTTTGTCAACTGGAAATATTGCTATTGTTTTCTATGAGAAATTACACTTCTACAACACTTAATCGCTGAATGTCTATGGGAATGATAGAATACTATTCCATCTAAATAGTTTCATAACAGAAACGTGCTGCAGCAGAAGAGTAGTTTGACCGATTCGAACTTCATCAAATCCGTACTTTTTTAGAATGCAATCTGTAGACTAAGAAATCATCAGAAAGGATGTGTTTTGATTGTGCGCAGTCAGATACACTGGTAGAAAACATTGAATGAAAACGAGGCCTATTATTCGATAGATAGCAACCTGCTATTTTACTTAAATTGTACAAACTCGGTGAGTATGTTTCATATAAACACAAATTTGAAAACAATAATTATTCCTGGATATGGGCTTTTTTAATTTATAATGTCGAAAAAATCATGAAATTGGGGTGTAGCTATTCTCGGAACAAAAAATTCAGACCCCTTGATTTGGGAACCTTCAATTCTGAAATTCATTCTGGATTTTGTTACATTGGGAAATTGAAAACGTTGATTTTCATATTATGTAAATATTTTCAGGAGATTTAAAAATATTTATTCGAAATTGGGATACCGGACGCTTGTGGTGTTCCATTTAGTGAAAACAAATAGTATTTTCCTGTTCACTAAATAAGTATTCTTGACCTCAGATGCGCATTTTGATAAGGAATACTACACTGTTTTGTAAAGAAAATAATGGTATGGGTTAAGTCTGAGGAGTTCGAAGAATAAATGTCGATACATCGTCCGTTTTCCTCTTTTTTTTGAATGATTTCCTTACCGGCTAGAGCCGAAATCTCTCTTACGAAAATCTTCTTATACTTTTATGGACGAGAAAGACTACATCAGGCTTATTGGCTTGTTTTTGAATGTAGTTCCAATAGGGGCCGGGGGTCCAACATGTGCCCTTGACGTCGGGCGAGGAGTGCCCACGGCGATTCCAAACACCGTTGGTTGAAAGCCGTGGGTCCTGGTCCAGTCAACATGGTAGCGGCTGAAAAGTCACGAACGGTCACCCATCTAACGTAGGCTGGAGGGATTCAGTCTGACATGGGTATGCAGTATGGGTGAAAACGACTGCAGACGGAGACCCATCAACGTTGTCGGAGGAATCTGACTAACATGGGTACCTAGGGGGAAGGGGAGCCCCGTCAAGGCAACTTGATACCCGTCCATGAGGTGTTGGCCTCTAGGAGGCGGGGGTTTCGCTGGATAGGACAATGGAAAACAATACCGTGATTCGGTAGAGGTGGTCAATGCCCTCACCCTCAGGGTTGGGGTGGGAGGCAACGCCCCCCCTCGGCGGGTGAGCAACGCTAAATTTGCTCAGGCACTGGAAAAACTTGAATCACTTCTATTTGAATTACCTCCAATGGCAACTGTTATATTGGCGGGAGACTTGAACATCAACTTTGATGATAATACCTCTGCTTTAGCCCTGCAACTACAGAATCTACTCACTTCTTTCAATCTTTTTATGCACACGAATGGGCCTACCAGAATCTCACCAAATTCTGAAAGTGAAATTGACTACGTCTGCTCCAATCTAACGGAACAAAAGGTTACTTGCTCAGTCATGCCAGCGAACCTCTCTGATCATGAGGCTATTCTCTGTGAAGTTAAGATTATGCATAACAACATCAATAATAAATTCAAATTTGGTAGATTATTCAGTGAAAGCAATTATAAGAAATTTTACAATAATTGCCTGATTGCCAAGTGGGATATGGTGCAGTTGGCCGAGGATCCCTTTCTTTTGTATCATAGCATACTATCCAACTGCTTCGAAATCTCCTTTTCCATTCAAAAAATAAAAATAAAAAATAGAAACAAAAAAGTTTGGTTGACTAAAGGAATTCGCATTTCTGCTAGGAATTTGAGAAGTCTCCATCATATTAGAAAATACTATAACAATTGCTTTATTAATCACTTTTACATAACTTATAGAAGAATTAACAGAAATGTCATTGCGGCTGCAAAACGAATGTATTACCATAACAGAATTTCTAATAGCAATAACATATCCAGGGAAACCTGGCGAGTTGTGAATGACCTTCGTGGAAAAAATCTTGTGTCCAATGATATTGCTTTAGATCCTAACGTCCTCAACGAATTTTATTGCTCCATAGCTGGTAATCTGGCGGGTAAAATAGAAGTGGCACCAGATCCCCTATTTTATATGAGTGGTAGTTTTGTTACTGACGCATTTGTTCTAGATGATACGGACACAATAAAACACATAAAAAATAAAACTTGCTGCGGTATGGATAATATTTCGATAAGAATCCTCGAGAACATGCCTATTTTCACTTTAGAACTTCTGGTCCATTTGATCAATGAGTTTTTTTCTAAAGGACTTTTTCCAAATTTTCTGAAAATTAGTGTCGTTATTCCACTTCACAAGGGGGGAAATACTTCGGATCCTGCAAATTTTTGTCCTATTTCCCTTATTCCGACTTTGGGAAAAGTTATTGAGAAACTGGTTAAAAATAGATTGATGAAGTTTTTATCCGCTCGAAAGGTTCTGAGTCCCCAAAAATTTGGTTTCCAACCACAGAAAAGTACAGGAGACGCTGTTTCCTCCTTCCTGAAAAAATTATACGGTAGAGTCAACCTCAAAGAGATTTGCGCGGCAGTGTTTTGTGATCTATCGAAAGCTTTCGATTTTGTAAATCATGGAATACTCCTGCGCAAGCTTCAACTTTATGGCTTCAGAAATCAGAGCCTTAGTTGGATTGAATCCTATCTGAGTAAACGTACACAATTCGTCAGAACAAACACCAATTCACAAACTAGATCGGTCAAACATGGTGTGCCTTAGGGCTCTGTACTGGGACCCATTCTTTTTTTTATTGTATTTCAACGATTTGGCTGATCTCAATATTGATGGCAGTTTTACTATATTTGCAGACGACATTATGGCATGCAGCCGATATCAACAGCCTACATTCTAGTATTATTAATGATATATCCAGCGTAAAAACTTGGTTCAATTCCAATTTGCTGTCGTTAAATATAGATAAAACGAAGCTCCTATCATTTAAGTGTAATTTACCAGATATCCTTTTAAGTAACGAAGTTGTCATTGAGCAAAGGTATACAAGTAAATTCCTTGGAATCCATCTGGAAAACCTTAAACCTTAATTTTGAGAACCATGTGAAGTCATTGAATGAAAAACTAGCATCTGGGTGTTATGCTGTGCGAATGGTCTCAAGAGAACTGGGAACAGCCACTGCGAAGGTGGTATACCACGCTCTGATAGAATCACATATCAGATTTGGTATACCATTTTGGGGTATCTGCAGCCATCAAAATTTCTATAGTATATTTGTTCTACAAAAACGTGCAGTTTGATAACTTTACAGGGTTGGACCCAGAGAATCTTGTAAACCACTGTTCGGTCAAATGAAAATCCTCACCTTTCCGTCATTATTCATTCTGGAAACGGTGTGTCTAGTACACAAAAACAAATCGTCATACGATGCAAATGTGGGTATCACTGGCCAAAATAACAATTTGAGACTTCCAATTCCGTCTTTAGATATGACGAAGAATTCCCTAATCTATGGTGCAATTAAACTATATAATCATCTCCCTCATACCTCCAAAGACATCGTTTCGCTTTCTCATTTTAGGAGATCTGTCAAAAGATTACTCATCGATGGGGTGTTTTATAGTGTCCAAGAGTTTCTTGAGAAAGATAGGAATAGGTAATATGTATATATTTGTAAAGACTTATATTTGATTATTTGATCCATTGAAAATTTTATTATATTTATTAATTGTTTTGATATAATATGTTTGTTCCCCTTTGTTATTGTTGTTCTGTTTTCGTAAATACGTATTTTTCATGATTGTGACAATGTTATAGTACCTGCTCCATACCATTTATTTTTATATATTTTATACGTTTTATCCAATTTTATATATATATTTTTTTATTTTATTGTTACTTTATCAATGAGATTCAAATCTTCCGATAATAAAGTATATTTTGATCGATTGACACTGCAGAGCCAGTAGTATGCTTCAGAATACGGCCTCACTATTGGAAATATGCAAATGGTAGCTCGACCTGTGTCGTCTCCGGACTGCACAGGACTAAGCGCTTTGATTTGGCGTATCTAAATCTCCACTGCGTCCGCAGCCGCAACGCAGGTAGAACGAAAGTTAGGTACTGCGGGCGGTGGTGGGGCGTAGTGGGTCTCGGATGACGATGCGTAAAATTGTTACAGTTCTGTAGTTCCTATAGATCCGGCAGTTCCCATTCTCTACAACAATATTCCTCAATTTCTCAGATGTCATTCAACACACGTAGTGCCGCGTTATGTCTGTGGATATAGACTGACACCGCATATAATTATAATAATAATTGATTTGATTGATAGTAAAACATACATGGAGTAGGTACATAGACAGATATTTAACAGGACATATATGAATAATATCAAATGGCAGGATTCAGTCTCTCACCTAGTCATAGACTAGGATTGAGCTTGCTCTTCCATCCAACCAGATATACTGACGGCAAATTTATTATAGTATCAGGCACTTCACGGCGGTCCCTGCATCTAGTATCGGGAACCTGTATACATAGGGTGGTATTTTCATCATCACTGAAAAAGTAAACATCCTCAATAGAAAATTGAAAAACACGACTCTCCTAGAAATGGAAAACCCTGTATATAATTATGCTATTTCCTGTAATATCTAACAAAACCAACTGCTTCCTTCGCTGAGGTCACGCTAAACATTGAACCACATCTTATAGATATTATGGAACGACCCTAGATTTCAGTAGACGAAAATCTATTTCAGAAGCAATTTCACTCTTGATTATGGAACTATTTCTTGTGGAGTGACACTTTGGAAAATGTTTTTTTGACATAGATCTCTCATGTGTAAAGCATGTGGATTTTTTATTGAAAATATGAACAGGATGTTCATGAAATCAGATGTGGATTCATCTGCGGCTGAAAAACAAACTTTAGTTGTTATTTTCCATCGTTCGATATAACCTCTCATGGGAGGTATTCATATGGAAAGGGGAAAGATACATTCTCTATGAGAAATTTAAAAAAATTACTCATTATTTTCTTCAAATAAAGGAATAACGCTCCCAAACAAAATATTTCGAACATCTTTGCGATTTCCTGCACCTGTCAACTGCCAGATTCCTTTGTTTCTGGTTTTTTCTTGTGCTACATAAGCCGCGTTTCATTGACCACTAGAGTTTACATCTACTAGTAGAAGTAGAGTATCATAAAAACGCAATTTCAGGGTTTCCAATAGAAGTCAGATAATTCTAAAATTTCCTAAATATCTGTAAAAAGTTTGAAACTCATAGTTTTCATTATTATAAATGATACATTCAATATGAATAATTTGCTTTCATTAACAACTGCCACATCCGAAATACACAATGGAGGAAGGCGCGAGTAGTATTATATATCTATTCGAGGATTAAATCTAGGCGATAATATTTCAAGAGCAATAAACTTATCATATATGCGAATTCCTTGAATAATTTTCACTCAGAAAACTTTTTCAGAATGTAAAAATCATTATGAAGAAGTGATTCCTAAACTTTCACACCTTCCACTTTCGAGGCAGCTTTGAGTGAAGTAGCAAATAAGCCGGAATTATCTTTAAAAAATGATAGCATATTTGTAGGTTGGGAACAAATAGGAACTGAAAAATATTTCTTTCACATTTATCTGGACAATTTTCTCAATTCATCATACAAAAATCGATTTGACTCAATGGTTCTATATCATCACACTGATGTTTTTGAACCTACGCTACTTTCAGGGTCATCGCATCTTCTTTTTTGGTATCCATTTGTATATTTGTTCAGGATATGATTTTAAAAAGAAGGTTTAACAGAGGTTTTCAATGAATTGAGAATCAATGTGAACCCACTATCTTTATTATATCAATAAAAGTCGTACGACCTATACGTATTTGAACATTTCCATCTTTAACTTTACTCACGTCCATAACACTCATTCATTTTAACTAGAGGCTGTTTACTTCCAAAATCGTTATAATGTGTGTAAATGAAGTTTTTTGAGCTTCAGAATAAAACCAAACTGAAATGTACAGAAATTAAAGTCCATAATATGTTTCAAACTACTGTCAATGTCAAAAGTGTCAATTTCTGCTACGATTTAGGAATTTTAATTTTTCAACAAATTATTTACTTTTGCTACCCTCAAATTTGATCGTAGCGAAAGTAGAGAAAGTAGATATATTTGGTGTCAAAAAAACAGATGTGTCAAATTCTACTTCTACGAGAAGAGCATTTCTGCATACAATAAAACGCACCAATAGATTGATTCAAGTTAAAAAATTAATTTGGTCCATTTCTGTTCTCCAGTTACCGATCAGCCTCATTCCGGTTCAAAACGTGCTTGTTCCAAGTTCGTTCACCCCCAATGCGAAACATTACGCTCCATGATATCCCTTGAAATTTCAATTAACTGATGCGACTCTCGCCGAAAGACTCCAGCAAACCGTTTCAACTTTTTCGCTCCCCGAACGAAAGGGAAAAATACACCAGTCACGACCCTCTATCTGAAATTAACAATTCCGACAATTTAATGCCGAATTAAACCCTGGAAAAAACTCGGGCCAGCTCACATTACGGAGAATGGAACTATATTATTCGACTAACCCTTCGTCTGGTTTTCCTCGATGAATGTCGGTCGTGATCCACAAAATGCGATTTTGTTTTACGTGTTGTGGTTTGACCGTTTTTTTTTAGAACGTGGTTGGTAAATTGTGTAATTCGTGGATGTAGAGTTGGTGGGGGTGGGTGTGTATGAGAATAATGTTATACTGTAGCATTAGTCACTGTGAATATTGTTACTTCAACCACTTTGAAAAATAGTTATTTTTCGCACTAGTGCAAAAAGTAATTGAAAGGAACAAAATAATTCATAAGGTAATCAGCTTCGTATTATGTATCCACCTCTAGCCGTCGATGGTGCTCACAGAATATTTTAATCAATTTTTGTCAGTAAATCTCTAAACTTACTGATATCTGCAATGAATTATGGTAAAAATAACAAAAGTTGACAGTTGGCCTCCTATCGAAAGAAGTTGAGGGGCAAAGATGTTGATAATGAAAAGATCTTGAATTTTTGGATTCAACAATATTTCACATAACCTCAAAGAACCCCGCACCATTCTTATGGAAAATGGTTCCCGGTGAAATTC
Source organism: Chrysolina oricalcia (assembly GCA_944452925.2). Classification (NCBI taxonomy): domain Eukaryota; kingdom Metazoa; phylum Arthropoda; class Insecta; order Coleoptera; family Chrysomelidae; genus Chrysolina; species Chrysolina oricalcia. The sequence goes on along the minus strand of OX101825.2, from coordinate 12,415,590 downwards.
AATGAATTTTTGATATGATATAGTTCAAGTCAAGCTGATCAAAAGTGTCCATGGGCCCAACTCAATCCTATGGCTAGTTTTCGAGATACAGGGCGTCGAAGTTGGTATGTGGCCATTTCTTTAAAGTAGTATTGCTTTCAGGAAAACATCTAAAATGAAAATGTATTTTGCGAACGATATTGCTTACCCATACGGCAATACTTCTAGACTGGTTTTTGATAAAAAATATTGTTGGATACAGGGTGAGTCCAGCATTATTCAAAATGAAATTATCAATCAACCCAACGAAGTGAAGATGTGACCAAACCAAGTATCACACTGATATGCTCATCATTTGAATATGTCAAAATTGATAAATTCAACATTTTGTACTGGGTGAGTAAAGATGTGACAGTTTTTATGGTGACATTTTGTATATTTTTATTTTATATTTTGAGCTTTAGGGATACTTGACCACCAACCATTCAACATAGTTCTTGAACAAAATTGATATACAGTATGAGACAAACACTAGGTGATGACAAAAATTGCGAAAAGAAGATTTTTTTATAACTCATCCTGTAATTGATTTGCTGAATTTTAGATATAATGAAGTTCAGGTCAAGCTGATCAATAGTGCTCATGGTGTTGAAGGTTTATAGATAAGACTAACTCAGTTATCCACATATTCCACCGAGCTTATAATCATATTTTTTGTTTTCAATTCTCACTTCAAGAGTTTGGTAAAGGATGTTCATTATGTACAGGGTGAATCATTTTCAATGACCAATGTTGAAATAACGGCGAAAACCAGACACCATTATTGAACTGATCCATCTAAAATAATATTCTGTGATAATTATACTTACTTACCGACTGACCCTTCGATCATTACCAATTGAAAAAAAGTTGTAATTAAGAACATTAAAAAATCTGATATATTTTAAGCATTTATACTGATATTTCAATTCAGGAATATTTAAAAAAAAAGAAAATACTAACATAACATACATTTATAATAACATTTCAATTCCAAAGAAAACATCATCACGAATATTTGAAAGAAAAATAGAATAGGAAACACTGAATATACAAAAAGAATGAAAATAACAATAAGCAAAGTAGACCTGAAGCAGGGAGATCAAACTGTTTAAATATGACAAAATAAATTAGATGTCAATGAGCTCCGGTAGGTTGTATTGATTAACTTGCTCACGTCTATTAGCAGCATCAGATATAACATCTGTGAGTCTTGTAGAGGGGTAGCGAATATTTTGCTCATGTCGAGCATGAACCACATGAACCACAAAACGTTGATTATATGTGAGCATGCACCTACAGTACGAGCTCCAGACTTGCAAGTACAATAGTACCCTTGAATTTTTTTATCGTCATCATCTTCTGCATCGTCTAATTCATCAATGTTATGCGGGCGATACGAAACCCATAATTGATACTTCGTTGACTTTCTTAATCGCGAGAAACTCCTTACCCTGATTAGCCCATGTTCAGGAATTTTGTCTACGTTTGTTAACATTTGAAGTTGAAATTTTTCCTGATCTTTCTGTCTTTGGAGTTTATTTTGAATATAAGATGGAGATAATCGAATTTGATAAACACCTATCGAAAGTTCTCTCAGATAATCTAATGTTAAAATGGGAAAATTTGGCACTTGTTGAGAATTCAAACAAGCCCACCTTTGAGCATTCCTGGTGTTCAAGCTAGCACTATACGGAATTGGCATCTAGACAACTCACAATACACTTGATTTTCAAGGAGGCATATGGTCGTCTATCGATAGTTTCGTTGCGATAACATGAAAAATACACTTTTCCCACCACTTTGTTGGAAGTCTGAAGACCCACAGTAACACCCCACCCTCTCACCCTCTCTCTCTCTCTCTTTCTCTTTTCCTCTCGCTTTCGCTCTCTCTTATATTTTATTTGTTTTTGAACTGAACAACCCAGCATTAGAATTCTTTACCTAGATATTTGTTCCCTGAGAATTGAAATGTTCAAAAATTAAATATCAATAATATTTTTTTTGCTTGACTCGATGTTCCCTGGACGTAACAGGAATTTTCCTTTTGTGAGATGCTGGAAATGAAAAATGTAAAAATATTTTAATATAAATGAAACGAATCGACTAAAATAGATCAAATTGTTTGAAACGGTACTCTTCAACACCTTGTGTATTTTTCATGTTATCGCAACGAAACTATCGATAGACGACCATATGCCTCCTTGAAAATCAAGTGTATTGTGAGTTGTCTAGATGCCAATTCCGTATAGTGCTAGCTTGAACACCAGGAATGCTCAAAGGTGGGCTTGTTTGAATTCTCAACAAGTGCCAAATTTTCCCATTTTAACATTAGATTATCTGAGAGAACTTTCGATAGGTGTTTATCAAATTCGATTATCTCCATCTTATATTCAAAATAAACTCCAAAGACAGGAAGATCAGGAAAAATTTCAACTTCAAATGTTAACAAACGTAGACAAAATTCCTGAACATGGGCTAATCAGGGTAAGGAGTTTCTCGCGATTAAGAAAGTCAACGAAGTATCAATTATGGGTTTCGTATCGCCCGCATAACATTGATGAATTAGACGATGCAGAAGATGATGACGATAAAAAAATTCAAGGGTACTATTGTACTTGCAAGTCTGGAGCTCGTACTGTAGGTGCATGCTCACATATAATCAACGTTTTGTGGTTCATGTGGTTCATGCTCGACATGAGCAAAATATTCGCTACCCCTCTACAAGACTCACAGATGTTATATCTGATGCTGCTAATAGACGTGAGCAAGTTAATCAATACAACCTACCGGAGCTCATTGACATCTAATTTATTTTGTCATATTTAAACAATTTGGATCCAACAATTGATCTCCCTGCTTCAGGTCTACTTTGCTTATTGTTATTTTCATTCTTTTTGTATATTCAGTGTTTCCTATTCTATTTTTCTTTCAAATATTCGTGATGATGTTTTCTTTGGAATTGAAATGTTATTATAAATGTATGTTATGTTAGTATTTTCTTTTTTCTTAAATATTCCTGAATTGAAATATCAGTATAAATGCTTAAAATATATCAGATTTTTTAATGTTCTGTTTACAACTTTTTTTCAATTGGTAATGATCGAAGGGTCAGTCGGTAAGTAAGTATAATTATCACAGAATATTATTTTAGATGGATCAGTTCAATAATGGTCATTGAAAATGATTCACCCTGTACATAATGAACATCCTTTACCAAACTCTTGAAGTGAGAATTGAAAACAAAAAATATGATTATAAGCTCGGTGGAATATGTGGATAACTGAGTTAGTCTTATCTGTAAACCTTCAACACCATGAGCACTATTGATCAGCTTGACTTGAACTTCATCATATCTAAAATGCAGCAAATCAATTACAGGATGAGTTATAAAAAAATCTCCTTTTCGCAATTTTTGTCACCTAGTGTTTGTCTCATAATGTATAACAATTTTGTTAAAGAAATATGTTGAATGGTTGGTGGTCAAGTATCCCTAAAGCTCAAAATATGAAATAAAAATATACAAAATGTCACCATAAAAACTGTCACATCTTGACTCACCCTGTACAAAATGTTGAATTTATCAATTTTGACATATTCAAATGATGAGCATATCAGTGTGATACTTGGTTTGGTCACAACTTCACTTCGTAGGGTTGATTGAGAGTTTCATTTTGAATAACTCTGGACTTTGTATCCAACAATATTTTTATCAAAAATCAGTCTAGAAGTATTGCTGTATGAGTAAGCAATATCTGTTGCGAAATACATTTTTATTTTAGATGTTTTCCTGAAAGCAATACTACTTTAAAGAAATGGCCACTTACCAACTTTGACGCCCTGTATCTCGAAAACTAGCCATAGGATTGACTTGGGCCCATGGACACTTTTGATCAGCTTGACTTGAACTACGTCATATCAAAAATTCATCGAATTTCACCGGGACCCATTTTCCATAAGAATGGTGCAGGGTTCTTTCTCGGGAAAATTGGAAAAACCAATTTTTCAGTTATTAATTTTTTTCTCGCTCAAAATAAAATTTTTCTCACGAAATTTTGTGAAAATATAACTCACTATATTTCAATTGAGCAGTTTTTTTTTTGTAGCGGAATACAGATTTTTCCTTTTTTTTCGACAAATTCCGAAAAAACGACCTTATATTCAACTGAAAAGTTTCACCAATAAAGTTCTTCTTTTCAAGCTCGCCATCCGCCAGTTTGTTCGTTGAAGCATCTACTTTTAGATAATGTAATAAAAGGGTATCACTACTGTGGAATTTTTTTCCAGGAAACGCGAAACATTTTAAAACAAACTTTCAAAAATCAATTTTTTTAATTTTTGTTCTATACTCAATACTCATTCATTAATTGAAATTATTAAAATTAACATTTGCAATCTTTCGAGAATATTAATTTCATATTACCTTGATAGGTACAAAGAACAAACAAGGATATAATTGAGGATTTGATTATGATAGATGGGCGAAAGAAGGTGAACTTTTGTGAGTAAAAATGGTTTCTGACGATTTGCAGCGAAAACTAACCTCCTACAAAAAAAAATAAAGGGAAAAGTTGTTAACTATAAAAAGATCAAAAACTTTTGTATTAAAATGTTTCCACATAACCTAAAATTTTCATTTTGACGGTCAATTTGAGGTTATGTCGAAAAGTGTTAAGATCAAAAGTTTTCTAGTTTTTCAAACATTTTCCGTTTAGCCGCAAACCTCAAAAACCCGTTTTCAACCAATTAACTGCATCCCAATTTCACCATTTTGAGTATTTTCGTGTTTAATTTTTTTTTTTCGTCAAAGTTGAAATCTCTACAATATTCTCCACCTGATTTTTGCCTGTTACTTTCTTTCTTATTTTAGGAGTTTAAAATTTGTTATGCTAACTAGGAGCTGCCCCCTTTCCGAGTACTTCAAAGAGGTTCAAGAAAAATAAAAATTTCGCTGAAACAAAAAAAAAACTTCTAATTCAGAACATGAAAAGGTATATTTTCATTAGATTCTGCTACAAACATACAATTTTCATCCAAAAAAAAAATATTGAAACTGAATCAAAACGGTTTTTCTGATTATTCCGTAAAATTTAAAGTTATGTGGAAAAATTTTGGAAATAAATGTTGTAGGTGTATTCATCGCCAACAACTCTTTCCTATATTTTTTTTTGTAAGAAATTAATTGTTGCTGCAAATTATGAGAAACCATTTTTACAATCAAATCCTTATTTATGTTCTTGTTTATTTTTTGTACCTATTGCGGTAACATGATATTAATATTGAAATTTTTATTATCGAAAGGTTTCTTTCCACTATTAATTTCAATAATTTCAATATATAAATATGAGTTTGGAAGAAAAATTTAAAAAACTGATTTTTGAAAAACACAAATATTCTAGTCGCGTCGCTAGTCACGTACCTTGGCTCTTGTCGCGTCCTTCCACTATGCCGGTACATTACCACTTTTTTCGTTAAACGGGACACTTATTTAGGAATAAGTGTCCGACCGAACCATTAGTTCCAATGATTATCGATCGACTGATCAGAGTACATTATTTACAAGCACTCAGCTAGATTGATGCCTTTCTTAGGATGACATTGCTAGATACAAAAACTTCCTCAAGAGTTCTACATTCGAGATTCATAAATTCATCGTATAATTGAATCGGGTAATCAATCATCAGTTAAATTTACCCAGACAGACTCAAATAACTCATCTTTTGTTACGTTCGGGCGGAAAAAGATTTCAGCAGATTGGTTATATGATACCAGAGGTGGATTCAGGAAAAAATTTCAAGAAGTTTTGTCGATACACTGTGTCAAGAATACCTGAAAATAATTGGAATTATTATTTGTGGGAAAATTAATGAAACAATCCTGATTCTTGGGCAGTATGAATCATATAGTTGTTTTTGAAGATTGGAAAAGATTGAGAATTTCCATTATTCAATATTCTATCAGTTTTGCTGAGTAGATTAGATCAGTTTTGATTGGATTGTGGCTGTACCACGAACTTATCAGTATTTTAACCATCGAATTCTTTTCAGAGTTCTCTCTCCTAGTCCTCTCTCCGTTATAAGACTCCATAGGCCACTTTTGTAAACTCCCATGTATCTGGGAACTATTTGTTTGTCTTCTCCCTGCGTTAGAAACCTTGGCCTTGTCAATCCCTTGGAATGGAATAGAATGTGTTCTGATGTTTTCCCTTCTTTCTGACAGAACCTGCGAAGCCCTTTATTTTGTAAGACCGATTGCACGCACAGTTTATTGAGCCTTCAATGCCCTTTGGCCCTTCTGGCTCAGTAGATATTCGGTGAATGGTGGATGTGGTTAATTGAGAAATTTTTTGGCCTGTATGATTTGGTGTTTGAGTACAACTTTTGCTATAAGGCAAAAAGTTTTTGAGCCATTCAGGGCTTCACTTGTTCCTTCTCGTGGTGGTGAATAGGCCTCTATAACCTGTGTTTGCTGATAGCCATGCTAAGGTCAGTCTGTTGACTGCCCAGCTCTTTTAGAGCTTCTATGCAGTCACAAACTTGTTTAGAGGTAACTTGCATTGAGCTGAGTGGCTCATCGATACTTGGGTGAATGACAATGTTTTATTTTTTGAAAAACTCATGTCTTATCCATCTTAAGAGCGCAATGGTATATTGCGGCGATTTTCGCAGATTATTTGCCTAAGCTCTATGAGATTTTTATCTTCGGCTTGGTTCCATAAATGCTATAAATATCAATAATGTTGGACCTCTTTGGAGTGAAATAAAGTATTTTTTGATATTTTTCATGATACATCCGTTTCTGAGTAACAGGGAAGTGCAATATTTTGTTCTAGGTATGGAATGACTATTCAATCGTTCACAATAATTGAACAGCTCAATTTTTATCTCCTGTGAAACTGTGATAGATCCCTAACAAATCACTTCAATAAGGACTTTTTTCTTATTCCTAATAAAGAGTAGGCTATTTTCAAAAGCATTCACATATATATGTTTCTTCTGAATCTACAGAGACGTATTGAAATGAGTTCTTATGAATATGAGTGTTTTATTGAAATGAATTTTATGGAAATTCTGCACCTAATTTTCATTAGTTCGATGAAGGGTACATGGTTTCCTCTGTAGCTACTGTGCTTTGAAGAAAAATAGATTTTCATCTTTCTTGCATGTTTATATGAAAATATATAAATATATATGAAAATAGGTAATTCGTGACTGACAATAACTGTAGAATTGAAAATATTTTGAGGTTGCCGTCTGATATTGGAATTGAAGTAAACTCTTTGTCATCTTGCCAAGCTTTCGGAAATGTTTATTTCCTTCCTCAGGACAACTACAAAAGGACAATTCCATAAATGGAGAAAAAAAAATTTAATCTACTTACATAGCTTGAGTAAAAATAGAAATTAGCATCAAACGATATGTTGATGACTTGATTCTCTCTGTTCCTAAAAATGGTACACAAGAAATTCTGAGAGTTTTTAACAGTTATGATCAGAATATACAATTTACAATATAAGAAGAATCCAACAATTATGTTCCATTTTTAGATATGACACTTATCAGAACAACAGATAATAACATTATTACTAGGTGGTACAGAAAATTAATTTGTAGTAATAGATTTTTCAATTATTATTCTTATCACCCTACTAAAATGAAATTTAATATGAATAATAACATGAAACTGCGAGTTGCTAAAGTTACCCATCCCTCATTGGAAGTTGAGTGTCTGAAAGAACTGAGAGATATTCTCATGGAAAATTCATATCCAAAAAATTTGATAAACAAATTACTTTTCAATGAAAGGAGTAGGTACGTGTCAGGCAACATTAGATGTTTCTCCAGAAACTTCTCAATCAACTATAAAATACCGATCTTTACCACATATTAAAGAATTAACACCTAAATTGATTATATGATTGAAGAAACTAATATCAAAATAGGACAAAAATACATTAAGACCATTAGTCAACTTTTTTCAAAATAAAAAATTCATCTAGAAACAACCCAAAATTATAATGTTGTTTATAAAATTCCTTGTAACGATTGTAATAAAGTATACATTCATTGGACTCTTGAAAGGTAAAATAACATCGCATAAAAGTGATTGTAAAAGAAATATGAATTCATGTGCATTGGCTCAACATGTCAATCAATTTGACCATCGAATGAGTTTTGATAATATTAGTGTACTTGAAATAGAAAACAATATTTTTAAAAGGGCATTTTTAGAAATGTTGCAAATTAATGAAGAGAGTAACAGCCTAAATGAAAAAACTGATCTCAATAATTTGAGTAAAATTTACACTCATATTTTAAAACTCAACATAAATAAGTTGAAAAATTATGGTAATGCTGATATACCCAGTAGAGTTAATTGATTGTTTCTCATCATTTTTGAAGTTGATTGAAATTTATTTCAAATTTTATCTGTCCAATATTTTTATATACAACATTCTTTTTTTGATGCTAATTTCTATTTTTACTCAAGTTATGTAAGTAGATTCATTTTTTTTTCCATTTATTGAATTGTCCTTTTGTAGTTGTCCTGAGGAAGCAAATAAACATTTCCGAAAGCTTGGCAAGATGACAAAGAGTTTGCTTTAATTCCAATATCAGACTGCAACCTCAAGATATTTTCAATTCTATAAATATATAAATATTCCAAGTGCTTGTGGCAGCGATAGAGATTTACTGTTGTATTCTGTTGTACTTGCATCAAATTGAAGCAACTGTAGAGGATATGTTTTTCCTTTTACATGGATTACTTGGATTACGTGGACCACAATGAAGAAATAGTCATGTCCCGCACTAATAAAATATTTTGAATTATGATACACACCGTATATGCACGATAGAAGATGAAAATAATTCAAAAATGACACAACCAAGACATATGGAATGTGTACGCTATGATAGAGTGGTGAAGCTTTTTATGGTATCGATATTAAATCTCCGATGAGCGCTATGCCTGTGACGTCACGATGATAGCTAACAATCATTAATAAGCCTTAGGGGCACAATCTTAGGCTAGACTTATCTGAATGTACGAAGATTTTCTCAATTAGGCCAGTCCACCATATGTAGTTTCTCACTTCTATGCCTTGGTGAGTACAGGTTCCACAGTGGTTACGACATAATCAAACGAAGAACGATACGAATGTGTACAGATCCAAACGAACGAATAATGGGGAAAACAGAGAAGGAACCCCAAACAACAAAGTAATAACAATAGTAGTACAAAAACACCAGACAGAAGTGGTGCAGTGAAGCACCAAACACCCTCCATTCAGAGGGAGGGTTCTTGTAACAGCTTCGATGGTTTGCTTAATGTCAGGTAGATAATTTCTTGTTTCAGTGGTTTTACCAATGACACAACAAGCCCTAAACCTCAAAAATCTGGCTACAGCCGAAGAAAGATTTCCTCGAAAATGTACAGCGTCAAGTATCGCTAACAATATGAGGAAATTTCCAGAAACGAATTCTACCAAGATCCACCAGAGATGATGAAAATTTTATTTGACATAGGAAAATTCAGATAGAATTCAGATTCAGAATCACTCCCATCAACTTGGCACATAAAATGAAAAATGTCAGTCTAAAATCAAGGTCTAGCGGAAACTCCAAACTGACAATTGTGACAGAACACACAGAACCTCAGACTCGATAGGTAAGGTCATGGAATATTAATGTCATGCCTTCATGCATGCATAATATTTGTTTGGCACATTCAGGAGATTCAGTATTGCCAACTGACCTGAGACGAACTAAACACAAACAAGGTCAAGTATTCGAAGAAGAAATGTTACGGTTCTATATTCCAACCACAAAGTAATAGAGTCGTAACCATAAATATGTTTACAAAATAACAATTTCATACCGCGGAATGATTTTTGCATTAATTATTGGAACTTGAACATTGTTAATATTTACTTTTAGTTTAAGGTCAGTTCATGTCTGTTCGAACTAGGAGAGCAAAGGTAAGTACTAATATTCGAACAGCTGTGAATGAGAATGATCAGGTTATCATTTTGAAACAGTGGCGTACAGGGAGGAAAGTTTATATCAATGACACAGACTTTCTGACGTTATTATATTAAAACAGAAAGGGTTTTCTAGTGCAAAGAAAACCCGTATTATGCTACTTGGAACCGAACTGTATACTCTCTGGATTGAACCTTTATTCATTTTTTAGTTGAGTGTTGTGTACATATTAATTAGTAATTCAATTTTTTTTTATTCTACCTTATGTATCATTATTTGACCATTAAAATGTTTAGGAGACGTTCCATATACCGACATCAAAAGTTAAAAAAAAACTGAAACGGATAACCGCACTCTTAGTTTTATTTTCCAACGATCTCCGATGCTGGCGAACCGCTATATTTTTATTTTCCGATCCTCTCGAAGGATTACGAGTGTTTCAATTAAAATTCCGAAAATACGTGTCCCTCCATAAATACCCGCTGATGAGAAACAGGCACGATGGACACTCCTAATCCGTAAAGTGCTGCATCATGTAAACTCTTCAAATTTGCAAACGACCCTCGGTTATTTCTGCGGTAATCCCCTCCTCGAAATGCAAATTATCTGCGGAATTGATTAAATCAAAACGATCGGAGGTTCGTTCCGTGTGTACCGTTCTTATTAGCATGGCGGATTCCGCGGCTTTCTATACTTTGTAGTATTTTTTCGCGACGAGTTTCTCCCGCTGATTTGAGCGGGAAGAAAAACACGGAACCGTGAAATCATTTGAAGTCGAATGCGAAGTGGTTTTTCGGGAAGGCGGGAGTTTGATGGAAACGGGATGTTTTATTAATTGAAGCAGCGAGGGGTGCGAAGTTTCGAGGACACGTTTTTGCGAACGTCACGAATCGTTCTTTGGTCCTTGCGAAGGAAACATATTTTTCCTTGGTCTGTTTCATTCTCTGATTCTTGACAGAATTATAATTCCGTAGTGATCACAGAACAAGAGAAGGAAAGTAGGGCATGGTGATTTTTTTTTTTATTTCTCTGGGCTGTACAGTGCATCCCATTTTGGGTGAGACAGCCAGGTTTCTCGCTTGTTATTTAAGATAGAGCCTTGCGGTTTTCACGTTCCTGTCCTTTTTTTTTGTGAAACTCAAGTTGGCCTAATCAGATTTTGCATAACTGTTTCCGTTTATGAGATACAGGGCGATTTTGGAAATTGATACTTTTCGGACCCTTTCTTTATCTCCGAAGTTATTAGAAATAATGCTGAGCTAAAAACTACATCTGATACAGAATTCTACGTAGAATCCAGTGGCGTACTTATTTTTTTTTTTTGGACTATGGTTTTGAAGATACGACGCAAACCTATATTTTTTTCAATGGAACACCCTGTATTTTATTACTTCGTTCAATTCGCTATTTTTTTCCCTTCAAAATTATGTATAACACTATATAGGTAGGATGTTCAGAAATGCTATAAAACACTAAAACATCACTTAATGATAATGTTTTGTTAGTGGGCCATGGATTTCCCATATAAAAGAAGAATTAATTGAATAATTTTCATTTGTGTTTTTTTCATAGGAGAGTAAGCAAATAAAGATAATACACTAACACGAAAAACAAAACGTAGGTACCTACCTAATAGCAAAAAATAAATAATATAACAATTCATAATACAAATTAGATACAAAAGAAATACCCAATAAAATATTTATCATTAATAAAAATTTTCAACATTACATAATATCTTACTGATTAAACTGTTCAAATTGCTGTCCATTTTCCCTAATACATAATTGACAAACTTTTTCAATTCGCCTGAGTGCATTTAATATTATAAAAGGGCGGTTTTGTAAATTTCGGAAAGCTGCCGCTGTTGATGCACGAAGTTCTTCGGGACTGTTGTGTCTGTTACTGTATATTTTATTTTTCAAATAGCCCCACAAGAAAAAGTCTAATATAGACAGATCAGGTGACCTTGGAGGCCACCTGATGGGTCCATGAGTTCCAATCCAACAAACCTGAAAATTATTTTCTAAAAACCGCCCGATCAATCTTGAATTATGGGCATGGGCGTCGTCCTGTTGGAAATGTATGGAATGAAGAAAGGCGAGGGGAACATCTTCCAGTAGTTCCGGTAACACGTCTTCTAAAATTGTCAAGTACCTAGTTGCGGTAAGAGATCCTTCAAAAATGCGGTATATGATTTTTGTCCCCAATATGAAACATGCCACATTAAAACCAAATCTACCCTGTTGTTGTCGTTCAAAAATCAAGTGCTGGTTTTCATCATACCAATGCCTTGTATTTTGCCTGTTAAATATACCAGCACTGCTTATATGTGATTCGTCTGACCAAATAACTTTTTTTGCGAAATCAACGTCTCTCCGAGCATGGTTCAAAAACCAATTGCAGAAATTCACACGTCTTGCTGCATCACCAGGATATAAGTGTTGGACAATATTGACTTTGTAGGGTTTTAACTTATACTTTTTTAAAATTATGTGTACCCGTGATCTGGAAATAGCAGTATCATTCTCTAATTTTGCACAAGAAGTCTGATGATAGGCATGAACGCTAGCTAACACATTTATTTCATCTACTTCTTGATTCTCTTTATTATATACCTTGGGTCGAGGTTTAGAATATGCACCATAATTCAGTAAATTATACTTTAGTTTGAATATAGTTGCTCGAATAGGTTGATGCCTCTCAGGATATCTGAAAGTTTTTAAATCACGATGTAAGGAAATGTCTTGTGGTAAAATTCTCGACGTCATACCTGTTCAAATAAAGTTCCAAAGCTTCGCCAACGTTTTCATTGGATTGATTCAAACATTGTATAATGTCATATTTTTCATTGTTTTGAAAAACCAAATCTCTTCCAGCCATTATCAGTTCTCAATCAACAAATTCACAAACAATTATTTCTACAATACTCAATATTCCTTCAAACCCAAACACAATGAAACACAATAATAATTCGTAGCGATGACAGCTAGATCAGATTTTTTTTTCTTTTCTCTTCAATGCCTATTTGATAAAACAATGCTTCCAAATGCATAGTAGCCATAATAACAACAAGGGTGTTCGTATCATCCATGACCTACTAATGTTAATAATCAAAAGTAATAATCCTCTTATTGAAACTTGGAAAATCCATGGCTTACTAACGAAAAATTATCATTATGTGATGTTTTAGTGTTTTTAGCATTTCTGAACATCCTACCTATATAGTGTTATACAAAAAAATAGCGAATTCAACGAAGTAATAAAATACAGGGTGTTCCATTGAAAAAAATATAGGTTTGCGTCGTATCTTCAAAACCATGCCCCGAAAAAAAAAATAAGTACGCCACTGGATTCTACGTAGAATTCTGTATCAGATGTAGTTTTTAGCTCAGCATTAAATCTAATAACTTCGGAGATAAAGAAGGGGTCCGAAAAGTATCAATTTCCAAAATCGCCCTGTATCTCATAAACGGAAACAATTATGCAAAAACTGATTAAGCGAACTTGAGTTTCACAAAAAAAAAGGACAGGAACGTGAAAACCGCAAGGCTCTATCTTAAATAACAAGCGATAAACCTGGCTGTCTCACCCAAAATGGGATGCACTGTACACCCCGGGGAGCATAAATGCATAAAAAAGAAGCTCTGAACCATTCGGCAATGAACCAGTTTTTATTTTTTATTATGGATTAATTCAAAAAATTTAAGAAAAGTGAAACAAAAATGAAATATCTCTAGAAAAGAAATAGTTATAGGACTCATAGGAAGTTGCGCTTGGAAGAATAATTTCATAGTACGCAGCGCTCTAGTGTGTGACGTCACGCCACATGAACGAGGTAGACGAGACGACGTATTCAAATTTATCGGTGTACAATCACTTGCGCCGTTCATATCATGTATTGTTCATTAAATGATGGCTGAAATTAAAAGAAAAATATCCTACAAATATTGTATTGTGCCTATGTGTAAAAGCACGACAATTAAAAACCCCAATAATTTTTTTTTCGTGTACCAAAAGATATGAATAAAAGGAAATAGTAGTGCAAACTTATGAGGCGTGACTTAATTGGACCTAAAATTACTACATATGTGTGCCTTGGCGCGGCTAAGGGACTAATATGTAATTATTTGTGGTGTGCCGATCTCAGACATGTGGCGTGACGTTACAGACGAGTCGGACACCAAAGGCGTTCCGCGCTAAAATACGTAAATTAAAATAATCTATATCTCAGTTATTTATTGATGAATTAAAAAAATACAACGATTTACTAGTTGTCGCTATGTAACTCAATCAAGAGATAAATGTAAGCTGTATATCTTTAATTTGCAACAAAATGAGAATGATTATGCCCAGATCTTACCTTCAGCCTTTTCTCTGGCGTAGGGAATGGTTTTTCTTGTAGTAACTTCAGTCGGCCGACTCTTGTGGAAATTCAGGGTTGAATCTTGTGAGATGCTGAGATGTTGTGAATGTTGAGATGAAGATGAGATGTGAAGCATGAAGTTGATGTTGCACTATGCACTGTCACAATTGTAGGTAGGGGTTTGGATTTCACTCTACTACTCGTCAAAAGAAGCACTGCTACGCTAGGCCGTAGACTCGATATGAGATAGGTATAGTTTTGCAGGTGGTACAGCGGTACAGGGTGTACCAACTAGATTGATTGAGAGTGATTTTAATAGTTTGAGATTTGACCAAAAGTATCCATTTATATTTTAACTTATAGCTAACAAACAGGACAAAACAAATAGCGGGACGCGACACTAGTTCTGATCTATATTTTAATTCCATCGCGTCAAATGTAGTATTTTCAACATCACTAAACTAGTCCTTTCTTTAGGTCGTTAAACAGGGACACTATTGTAACAATTGTCATTGGAAGTCAATAATAAGGTATTTGCCGAATACTCTTTCCATGGAAAACAAATATTCTCCTGCTATCGTCAGAATTCACGATATGAATCATATCTTTTCAGACTCAGCAGACCTACGAGTTCGTTTGCTATAATGTATCGAATTCGATGACAGGCAGACATTGATAATAGAAGGAAGTAGCGTAGACTGAATATCGAGTATGTGTCGATTGAATGAAGGACATGGCACTGGATAGATACATGTGTTCCTGGGGCTCAACATTTTTTTTTTTATTTTTGGATATATCATTTAGAGACTTTTTCTGGTCCTACAGGGTGAGTAAAAAATTTGGGTGGAATGTCTAATGTCAATTGTGTCTGTAAATTGATTTTTCTTGATTTTTATAATATGATATGCTGTGAAAAGTATCAATTGACTTTGAATGGTGTGCATACTTACAGAATATGGCAGAATATGCGATTTTTCTGAAACCTGTTTTCAACTTCTCGCCCAAGAGTGTACTTTGTATAGAATTTTTGACGTAGAACTATGAAGCGGAGTTCGTATAAGTTTTTGCGTGCGGAAAAGGCACTTTGCGCGTGTGTTAGGAAAAAAATTTTTCCTACTAGCTTCATATCAGATAGCAACGAATATAAAAAAATTATAACTCATTGAATAAATTTTATTTGAAGTTGATATAAAGAACCGTACAACAAGAAATTACATGAAGAGAACAATTAATATCTCTGGCGGACTATTATTATCAAAATCATCACTATTGTAAGTATCCATATTATTTATTATTAGTGAGTATGTCTTATTGAAATAATACCTATTCAATAGAAATTGCGATTTTTATGAAAGCACGAATGAAAACTATCTGAAGAGTTTAAAAATTTTCTACAATCTGACAGTTCTGATAACTATGTAAAACTGAACAGCAGCCAACTACCTAGCCAACTAGTTTTTGTCGACTTTTGTTGATTGTGGGCAAAGTGCCGTGAGAAAAAATATTTCTCACAGGATGAGCAATACATCGTATTGACATTAAGTAAGCTATGAGAAATACGCTACTTTTCATAGCAGTTGTAGGAAAAGATTTTTTTTTTTCTCTGAAACCAAATTGTTGTTTAGATCAGTACTGAGAACGTTCTCAGAGCAAAATAATGAAACATCTAACAGGATCTGAAACAATTATATAAAAAAATGGAACCGTAAAAATCATTTGAAGTGCAAACGGTACATATCGTTCTTTGATCCTTGCGAATAAACATATTATTCGTTGCTTTCTTTCGTCTTTCTCAACAGAATTATAACTCCGCAGTTATCAGAAAACAAAGTGAGAAGAAAGAGAAGAAAAGTGGGGCATCATATTTTTTTTTTTTCATTTCTCTGGGCTGTACAGCCCGGGGAGCAACTCTTCAGTGCATAAAATCCAAAGCTCTGCCGGTTGTTGAATAGAGAAGCTCTGAGACTTCGGAAATTCTTCAAGTCTCCAAAATGCCAACAGTGGCACTATTGGTACTATTGATAGTATTCGTCATCTATGTCTGGAATCGCCATGAAATAACAGGTATATTTTACAAATTCAAGCTTAACATTCAAAAACTTCAAATCTCCATCCTTCGCATAAAAAATCTGTTTTCCTAGAAAAAAAAATCCATAATTCCTTTCATGGAAGACACATCTTACGATTACATACTCCTCTTGAATTAATCCAATTTTGTGGCCTTGAGAAAACATCGTGAAATTGCTGATCTGACATTCATTTATAAATTGATTCATAACGACATTGACTCATCTTGCCTACTATCCCTAAGGAATTTCAATGTACCACGACTGACTTCAAGAAATAATTTAACATTTCACATCAATACTCCGAATTCAAAGCATAATTTTCATAGCCCATTCAATTACATGTGTAGAAGTTTCAACAACTTGCATTCTGTAGATATTTTTTTTGTCTGCATAACAATTAAGAAGTAGGCTGAATCCGAACTAAAATAAGCATTCCTTTTTTTTGTTTCAATCTTTTTGTATTATTTTATATTGTATTTTGCTCTTATTGACATTTGCTTCTTTTTAGTTGTTTCTTATTCGTAAATAAATTTGTTAATTGTGTTGGAAAAGGTCCTATAAAATTGATTAAAGCCAATCCTGCTCAATTCCATGCCTGGGTTTTGTATAGCGGAATCGAGTGTGCGTATGTCAATATTATGTCTTGTTGATAGAATGCAAATATTCTGACACTTTTTTTTCACGTTTAGAAACTGCACTATTTTTGATTAGAAAACGTTTATAAATTGTAATAGAAAAGCGTTTCTGAATCCATAAATAGAGATAATGAATCAATGTTTCAAGATCCACGCAAATATATCACCAAAAAGCGGTAAAGCTGGATTTGGTATCCTCCGTTGTCAAACTTGACAAGTTGAATGTACATTGTCCTGCAAGAGCTGAGTTTTCCTGTAAGGTATTTATACAAATACGTATCACCATTTTGTGTCATCGACACTGCTTGTTGATTTCCTTCCTGTCTTGTGGACAGGTGGTCCTTTTTGCTGATGTAACCAGATTGAATGTTTATTGAAAGTTATGATGTGCGACTTGGCTGTCAATTTCTCAAATTTCTGGCACTCGATTTGAAACACGCAGGATCATCTATAGTCCAATTATATCGAAGCACAAACCAACCACTACCGAAAAGGATTGTTAGGTCAACACACACAAGTATAGCTCTCACATTATATACTCCTGTAATTGGTAAATCTATTTATAAAAGAAATACGAGTGTAATAAGAATGGGGAGAAATTCGTTAATTCGATTACTGACATATTTACGTCCATACATTGAATATCCGAATCAGTTAAACAATGAAATGAAAAAACTAGATGAACTTTGCAACAACAAAGACGAATTTCTGGAGGTGCAGTTTTTTAATTTTCTGGTAACAGGCCAATGTGGGTATTTTTTGGGCCATATATGATATTGAAGTCTCATATTCAACAAAATTTTGAAATTTGAATCATGTTTTGTTCCAATCGATAGAGCGAAAGATTCGAAAAATTAGAAAAATTGGAAAAAAGTGACAGTAGAAAGTCCAAATTTGGAGCAAATGTATAAAATTGGAAACTGAGCAACTTTTTTTTGGAATTGTTCTAAATTTCCAAAAAAAACTGATTTTTTGAGGATTTTCGAAAAAAATTTCAAATTTGACAGGTTTATAGTAGCACACGAAAAAAGGAAAGATGCTGTTTATCACTAATTTTTCAAGCACAAACTAACTGCGAAGTCAAATTTTCTTTATATCTATTAATAAAAAAAACTTCCATATGTCGCTAACTTTATGTGTGCCTAGAGAAAAAGTATTAAGTACACAAGAGATCATAATATTGGATAGAATTAAAAGGAATGAGAAAGACCAAGATACTACTGGCAAACTACAACCAGAAGAGATCAAATACTGCACCAGTAAGAGTAGAAACAAGCTCATAGTTCTAATGGGAAACCGAAAAGAACACTGCCGGTTGTCGAAGAAAAATAATGCTGATTATTTTAGGAAGATGACGAAACCTCTTTCCACATCATCTGAGAATGCATTTTCCTGCAAAATCTAACAATAATTATTAGGCTTTTGAACCACAAAATTATTTATACAGATATCCTCCACTTTGATTGATGGCCACAATAATCAATTATAATATATAATAGAATAGATGTTAGGAGAGAGGTAGTCTTTGCTGGACCAGTTAAGATACAAGCTAGGACCTTGTTGGGTACGCAGCATGCAGGAAGTATACTCTTATAACACTTATTCCAATATTTCGACAAAGTTTATTGTCATCATTAGGGAGAGCTAGAAAGTTATTGAATTATCGTGAACAATGAAACAATAAGTGGAGTCAAAACTACTAATAGTGTCATATAATACTCACAACCTCGTTGGACACTGTAAGTAGTTTTGACTCAACTTATATAGTGAACAATGAAACAATAAGTGGAGTCAAAACTACTTAAAATGTCCACGAGGTTGTGTGCATTCCCTGATGATGTCAATAAACTTTGTCGAAATATTGGAATTATTTTAATTGAATAGATCTCAAGTAAACCATTAAAATCTTTAACCCAAATGGATAAATCTGCACATTGATGGTGAGCAAAAAAAATTCAATCAATACAAATAATAATTATAAATAATAGTGATAATTATAGTGAAATTTCTTCCTGAAGAACACTATACACAACAAACATAATGAAACCATTGTTAACAATTACGAGAGGGTACATGAAGTTTCCTCGTTAAACAATGAATGATAAAATCCAAAAGAAATCTGGATTAAATGATAAATCAAATTAAAAATTAATAATAAATGAATCTAGGTAAATTTGGAAAATAATATAAAAAATGTGCTTTATCCTTGTGCTTCCCCACTGCTATACAAACCCAATACAATAAAATGAGTATTAATAAATGTGGATATAGAAAATAATTTCCAAATCCACTATAAGGTATAACAATTCCTGCACAGACTGACATATTATATACAATACGTTCTATTTCTCATGAAGCCGCATCCGTCTTGCTTGTTGATATATCCAAATACATGGAATACCGGATAACTTGGTGATAAACTGGATCACATATGATGGAAGTTCACTATGCAGTTAAAAAACATATACAGGGTATATCAAGAAAAGTGACAGTTGCTGATGATTTATTTGGAGTAGTTGGGATTCGTTTTATTGATGTATTTCCATAAACACATTCTTTCGGCACAAATATTCTGAAATGTTTTGAACAACTCACTGTGGAATACTTTATATATGTATGAATCTATATTTACTATAAGTAGTAGAATAACTTGAGTGATGAAGGTAGAATATTGCAAAAAATAAACAAAAACGGTGAACTACAGTATATAATAGGTAACGAAATATACTCATATTTTATTTCAAAAGATGTTTCATACCCATACAGAGTGTATCACAGCCAATTTCATTATTCCTATAAGAGAATTTCAAATGCTTCATTTTCAGATTCCAGATAAATGTATGTGGAATTCTAGAATGAACCATAATATCTGCGTTTACATACTGGAGTTATGCAAGAGTTGGACGAATAATTGTATTGTAAGCATATTTTTTTGTATTTTATTGTATTAACATTTTTCAACAATCTTCCTGACGAAGATATCTTTCATGCAGTAGAAAGTTTTTCCATAGGTACATAGAACCCTCCTACAAGTAATAACCTTTATTTGATTTATATGAAGATGTCAATTCGTTCGTCCTTACAAAAGTATAATTTTGAAAAATTAGCGTCCTACTTCCATATCGTGCAATATTATAATAGCAGCCGCATGATATGACGTATACTGTGCAGCCCTTGCGCATTCTCCTCCAACTATTCTAATCTTTATCTCTACAAAATCTACAGTCCTCCCTTAACCAACTTCAATAGATAAAAGTCAGGCATTCGAAACATCGTGACATTTGACCACAATTCAAAAGAATTCAACTTTGTAAATAAATGCATACATATCGATAGTAAGAAGGCATACTTCGATTAAAAATTCGATGGAAAATTTTTGAGCTTATAATTACCCACTTTCATCTCAACTCATAGATTGGCAATATTTACCATGTTCATGAAGTTTTTTGTGTACACAATTCACAGATTGTCACCTCTGTTGTACAAGTTACGCTTTCTGTTCTGAATTTCAATTCACAGTTCTGAATTCCAGTCTACACATTCTGAAATTCAATCAACTATTCTCATGTGTCCCCAATTCCTTCAGAATTCATGGTGAGCGAAAGAGCTCTCCTATGAGCAGGAGGGCATTCAAACACATCTTTGATATTTTTTTTTATGTTATAAATATTATTATTATTATTTATTTTTACAAATAAAATTTCATTTACACATTCTGATTCACCTTTCTGGATCAAAATTCACACATTCTGAAATTCAATTCACTATTCTGAATTTCAGTTTACACATTTTGATTCACATCTTGAAAGGGTGTAGTTGCATACTTAATACACAATTTTTTACTCAGAACTATAAAATTTTGGAAATAGTTGGTAGTCATTAATAGAATTGTCGTAGTATTTTTGTTAGAGTAATAACACTTATGCAAATTTTTATGCGCCCTTATAATGGACTCTACATTACACTTATGTAGTTTATAATACAGGTCATTTTTACATGAATTGAGTTCGTTGATCAAAAGAGGCGAGGATAGTCTTAACCTCAAAGAGATTGTTCTGAAAATTTGTGATTGTGAATTTTGATTAGTTATGAAAATACTTGGAAACAAAAAAATTTAGCCCATTTAGAAACGTAGTATAGCATAAAATTATCATTAAAATAGATGTTTATTTCACTCAATGTTGTAGGTACTACTCCCACATAGCCCGATTCCCTCTTTTATTTACATCGCAAACGATGCTATAAAAGAAGTGTGCAGAAAAGGGGATCAGCATTCTGAACCCACGTTAGCAACTTTTGGAAATCAACATAATTTAGGACCAGGCAAGCCGATTTCTTGGAAGACGATTACACTATCGAACGGAAAATATTCATGCTGGAAATAAGATTACATAGAGCGGATCCTTGCCTTTAATCTCCTTTCCGGACCTTTTCGTTCCATATCAAGTTCAGACCTCATAAATTTTGGATGATTTATTTGTGTTTGAGCTGTTATTTACCTCTTCTGCATTTGCGTCGTGAAGTGGTTGATAGAGAGTTCGTATATTATCAAGCTGCACACTTTTATGTTCGAGTTGTAGATTTGAATTGGACCAGAAAGTAAACGCATTGTGATTATACTATTTTTCTGGAACTGCACTGGTTAATTATTCATATTATGGAATAGCTAACTATCCAGTCGTTGTTGCTTATCCACTCCGAAGAAATCTTTAGAAAACGGTGATCATTGACTTCTGCCACATTACATCCAATCTCAGCATTCCTATACCAACCGTTTCGGTCGTCCTTCATTATGGAAAAGGACCCCGCACTTTTCTTATGTAAAGTGGCGACCGGTCAAATTTTCTGAAAGTTTGGTATGTTGTTGTACCCGACTCAGTAACCAAAAGTGTCAATGGGCCCAACCCAATCCGATGTCTAGTTTTCTACATGTTAAAGTTGAAAATTGCCCAGATTTTCGGATTTATTTTTCATTTATCAAAAGTTAGATTGGATTTCTGTTGCATGCAGACGTTTACTACATGTTCTACTAATGGAATTACTGGATACGTATGATTAAAAATATTTATATTCACAAGGTGATTCACGAATGTATGACGGTAGTTTTTTGCCAAAATTCACTTTTTCAACTGTGACATCAGGGAGGCATATTTTTGAAACGTTCTCTTCGATATAGCATTTTGACAAGAAAATATTGCACAGTACACATTTTTTATACAGGGTGTTTCACAGAGAGAACCACTAGACAAAATTATTTTCTTTTCGGATTAATTCGAAACCCTGTATTTACGAATCGATTTTTGGGAACATTAATACCACAAACATATGTGTGTCTTTAATATCCAAAATATTCAAGGTGGTTTATTCATAGGAAGGTGTTCTATTTTGGGAAAAGTACAAAAAACATGAACAACCTTTATTCAAAAATTTCCTCGGTCAAATGTAACTATTTTCTCACTATATATTGATTTTCATACCATCTTCAGAGGTATGAATTCTGAATCCGATACTATGACCAGTTTTCGAGATACAGGGCGTTAAATTGGAAAATTACTGATTTTATCAGTTTTTTCTTCAAATTGAAAAGCCGGATTGATTTTATGTTGTGCCTATGAGTTTAATATGAGTTTTGGTCAGATGTTAATGGAAAGGTTCACCTAAAAATATTTACTGTTACAGGGTTATTCACGAATAAATCACAATAGGTTTTTGCAAATAGTCGAAATTCTACAGTTCCGTCACAGATAAGTTATTCCATGAAGTTAATATCTAGTCGTTTACAATTTTGAGTCGGAAATGATTACTTTTCATACAGGGTAAGCCGTACAGCCAACCATACCAAAAATAATTATGCTTTGAAATAATTGAAATGAGAACTTTTTTTAGTGAATTTTGAGTAACTGTATAACATTACATCAAGTATGCATAACCGTAAGAATTTTAAATATACAAGGTGATTTAGTTATAATCACCTACCAAAGATATATTTTTCCGATATAAGTAATCGACAAGCTTTTATACACGTGGCAGCAAAAATGATAATAAAAAGTTTTTTCATTTTTTCAACAGTTTATAAACAAATATAATTTAACATTTATGATTATTTTATGATATAGGTACAATATCTACGAAGCATTTTGTTCCTGATCAGCATCAGCGTGCTGGTAACGGAACAGTATATAAATTGCTCTACACGTATATTATGAAGTACCTACCTATAAAAATAGGTTCGAATTATACCTACACGAGAAGATGGATAATTATCATCTTTTTGGGGATGATAGCGCAGTGGGTAAGCGCGCTCATAAAGTTACTCAAAATTCACTAAAAAAGTTCAAAGCATAATTATTTTTGGTATAGTTGGCTGTATGGCTCACCCTATATGAAAAGTAATCATTTCAGACTCAAAATTGTAAACGACTAGGTATTAACTTCATGGAATAATTTATCTGTGACGAAACTGTAGAATTTTGAGTATTTGCAAAAACATATTGTGATTTATTCGTGAATAACCCAGTAACATCCCTGTAACATCAATCAATCCGGCTTTTCAATTTGAAGAAAAAACTGATAAAATCAGTAATTTTCCAATTTAACGCCCTGTATCTCGAAAACTGGTCCTAGTATCGGATTCAGAATTCATACCTCTGAAGATGGTATGAAAATCAATATATAGTGAGAAAAGAGTTACATTTGACCGAGGCAATTTTTGAATACAGGTTGATCATGTTTTTTGTACTTTTCCCAAAATAGAATACCTTCCTATGAATAAACCACCTTGAATATTTTGGAGATTAGAGACACACATATGTTTGTGGTATTACTTTTCCCAAAAATCAATCCATAAATACAGGGTTTCGAATTAATCCTAAAAGAAACTAATTTTGTCTAGTGGTTCTCTCTGTGAAACACCCTGTATAAAAAATATGTTCTGTGCAATAATTTCTCGTCAAAATACTATATCGAAAGGAACGATTAAAAAATATGCCTCCCTGACGTCACAGTAGAAAAAGTGAATTTTGGCAAAAAACTACCGTCACACATTCGTGAATCACCTTGTAAATATAAATATTTCTAATCATACGTATCCACTAATTTCATTACTAGAACATGTAGTAAACGTCTGTATGCAACAGAAATCCGATCTAACTTTTCATAAATAAAAAATAAATCCGAAAATATGGGCAATTTTCAACTTTAACACCCCGTATTTAGAAAACTAGCCATCGGATTGGGTTGGGCCCGTTGACACTTTTGGTTACTGAGTCGGGTAAAAGAACATACCAAACTTTCAGAAAATTTGACCTGTCGCCACTTTACATAAGAAAAGTGCGGGGTCCTTTGTAAAATTGCTACTAAAACACGAACATGAAATACCTCCATTCTCCATACTGTTCAGAAGATTCAGCCTCTTGACCGTGTTTTGAACATGGATGATTTCAAAATCACGGTCGAAAGTATGTTAATAAATGTTGAATTTGTTTTTCCTCCCACAAAGCTGTTCTTATGTTCGGTTAGAAGCATTTTAAAGGTTGTACCAGTATGGCCAAGATAAAACTTGATACAATTACCACAGGTTAATTTATAGACTTCGTACTTTTCTTGTTTTTCCACTTTATCTTTGTTGTTTTCAATAAGTTTGAAGGACTACTATTAGTATTGATACTTTGAAAGAACTTGGAGAAAACTAATTCGTTCGAATAATATAGAACTATAATTCATAGGTTATGCAACACCACGCAGGTCCAACATTGTGAATGTTAAAATTATTTTTTCAAGGAAGTTTACGTCACACTGTCTAAAAGATAAATTAACTTTAACCCTTGAGTGCACGGGTTGGGTCTGACATACACAGCCTATCACGTTCGAGCGTTCCCCTCCCAAACGAGGCTCATTTGATTGTCGTCTTCTACAGTACCTTTCTATCTTCAGTAGAGCTGTATATCCCGAGAAGTTTGTATCAATTGCACTTTTAGTTCTCGCTAATTCAGACGATCGGTGTATATCAGACCCAACCCGTGCCTTCATGGTAAGATTTTTTTCAAACTCATTTTGATGAAATGTATTGAAACGCCTATTTCACAGCCTTCAAAATGAATGATCCTTACGAAAGAGAGATACGAGAGTTGCAAGCTATGTTTGATGAAGTTTTGACTGACGAAGAAGTCAAATCTGACGATGATTCTGAGACGGATGATATGGCGATGGAGGATGGATCAGACATTGTGAGTACTCATGATACAGATTCAGAACAGGAGCTGAATATGGACGATGAAGAGGAAGAAATGATTGTAGATGTGGATCAACGTCGTGGTACACAGCGTCACCTGTCTTATTATGGAAAAAATGGTTTTCGATGGAATAAATGCTGCTTTCCAAAAAATGTTAGAACTAGGCAACATAATCTTATAAAAAAACTACCAGGTGTTATCGGCAGAGCAAAAAACTCAAAAACTGCACTGGAAACGTGGGAACTATTCTTTTCGGATAACATACTACAGAAAATAGTTGAATATACCAATCAATACATTGACAAAGTAGCTCAATCCTATAAAGATAAATATGATGTACGTTACACTGATATAATGGAAATCAAAGCACTAATCGGCTTGTTATATTTAGCTGGTGTCCATAAAGGAGGTCGTACCAGTATTTACGAATTATGGGCAACAGATGGTACTGGTTTGGAGATATTTGCAGCAGTTATGGCTAAAAGAAGATTCCGCTTTTTGATAAGATGGTTACACTTTGATGATGTCGATACACGTGAAGAGAGAAAGAGAACCGACAATCTTGCTCCTATTAGGGAATTGTTTGAGGAAGTGAATGGAAAATTCAGAAATCATTATTCGCCAGGAGAATACGTCACGATAGATGAAATGCTATTAGCCTTCCGTGGCCGATGTGCCTTCCGAGTGTACATACCTAATAAACCGGCAAGATACGGAATTAAAGTATATTCGCTTGTAGATGCTAGAATGTTTTAAACGTTCAACATGGAAGTGTATACAGGAACCCAACCAGCTGGAGCATACCAAGTGAGCAATAAATCTCTTGATGTTGTTGTCAGAATGACAGAACCAATCCATGATAGCAAAAGAAATATCACGATGGATAATTGGTTTACATCTATCCCGTTAGCTCAATCACTACTGACTGATCATAAATTGACTCTTCTGGGAACTTTACGCAAGAATAAAGTGGAAATTCCACCTGAATTCCTGACAGTGAGGAGACCTGCTAAAACTAGTATGTTTGCTTTCACTAAAGACATGACTTTAGTATCTTATAAACCGAAAAAAAATAAATCAGTTGTATTACTGTCTACCATGCATCATGAGGATAAAATCGACGGAAGTACTGGAGACGAAAACAAGCCAGAAATGATCACCCTGTATAATGTGACAAAAGCGGGGGTAGATTGTGTGGATCAACTAGTAGCATCATACGATGTATCAAGAAACACCAGGAGATGGCCAATGACAATATTTTATTCCTTGCTAAACATCAGTGCAATAAATTCGTTTATCATATAGAGGACCAACAATAAGGATTTGGTTCTCACAAAAACAGGAAGGAGGAAATACCTGAAAAAACTAGGAATGAGTTTAGTTACGGAACAGCTAAAGAGAAGAGCCATTGACAAACATATTTCAAGAGATGTAAGGCTGAAAGCTGCGAAGTTTAGTTGTCAGAGTTTGGTTGAGCAAGCAGAACCACTACAAGGAACATATCGAAGATGTGTCTTTTGTCGAAATCGCAAAACAAGATTTTTTTGTCACATTTGCAAAAAAATTATTTGTATGGAGCATTCCAAGCATACATGCCCAGACTGCGCTCAAAATTAACGTTCTGCATCTTTGTAAAACATAATTTTCTTCAAACTTGTATATTTTTATGAATTTTCTTTTATGTTACATGGTATATGTAAAATATGAAATATTTCGAAATACTTGTTTTGGTTAATAGTGCGAGTTACAATAAACATAATTTTGCATAAACAGTCTCGATTCAATTTATTGAAAAAAAAATATATATATTAGAAAATGTGTGTATCTCAGACCCAACCCGTCCTTTCTAGGTATATTTTTTCACCCGTTCACTCAAGGGTTAAAAACTAATTTCTTATTTTAAATTAAATTTAAAATCACCTCAAGATTTATCCTCGCGACAAGATTTTATACCATTTAAAACGTGGCAAACAGAAGTCCAACAAGAACAATAGTACAATCCAACTTACGAGGGAATTTGTAGGAAGACTGGCAAAAGCGATTCAGATGAGCAGTATTAACAGTAGAGATATGGGTGCTGCCGATAAAGCTTTTTTCGTAAAAATAATTGCGAATCACAGGAGGCAGTTCATATTGTTATAAAAATATTCTTAACTGTTAGGTGGCACTGGCCGCATGACTGATGATTGTACTGTGATGTTGGCAACAATGTCTTGTCAATATTCTCCTCGAGGCTGTCAAGGACTGATCAGCGTTCTTCATGATATGATATTTGATAAATGTTCATCAGAATGCAAGGTTGCAGTTTCAATTTCTCATTCCAAATAATCAGTGAAAGTTCCATTGCTCTAACATAACATAAACTCATTCAATGTAGTAAAACTTACATAACATTCTGACTATGTGATTCATTTCGAATATGATTAACTAATTTATTCATTTCAACAAAGTCACACTTTATAGACTAACACTGCTAAGCCAACTCTGTATATTGCACTGGTGTCACTCTTTCTTCGGCTGATATGGTTTCTGATATAACTGCTAAGTTCTTCTCAAATACTCCTACATCTTCTTTCACGGTTCGGTGGTTCGATTTTAGATGTCTCGAACTGTTCGAGAAATACCAACTGGCATGTCTCGAACTGTCATTCTATAGCGATGGTACAAATCGGCAGTGACACTTTAGCACGCAGTCAGGTCAGGCTCCAATTCGTTACATTTTCCCCTTCGTTGAGATAATTCGTCCCGAAATGTCATCCTTGGAGTGTGTCTCTACCTGCATTATTCCCCATATCTGCACCGTGAGGTTCGATGGAAGTAACACTCCACAGTCTTCCGGTTTGGTCGTGAAAGATTATTACAGTACACCAAAATCTGGAAACCGCTGGATCTAAATATTGTCTCCAACATGTTTATTATTCCATTTTAAGATTGAAAAATCTACAAGATTCTGGTCCACCATCGCATCTTTCAGTTTGATGAGGCTTTTCCAGGCATCTCCATAGGACGGTTCATCTCGGAAATGCTTCTTGTTAACTAGGAAGTTAGATGTTTTACTGGCCACCCTTCAACTTCTGGGTTCTGTTCCCGTTGTACTTGGAGTTGACCTAACTTCTTGAGGAACACTACAGCAAAGCCCCTGGGCATAAGGAGATCTTCTGTAACACAGTGAGCTAGCGCGTAGTCAGTAGGTAACTTAGATGTGTCTCGTGGCTCGTCTCGACTTACACCATGAAGAACTTTCTGTACTTTTGATAAAATGAACTTCCGTAACGTCATCTCAATGAACCTATTGAAATGGGCGACTTATGGTTGTCCTCCGCGTAGCTTACGAATTCGATAGACGAACTCGTTTATTCTCTCAATGATTTCAACTCAACAGAATCAAATGTCACTTTATTTGTGCACGTAATAATTATGCTATTCAATAATAAATCAGCAGAAATTGGTTATAAAGTGAAGAAACTCGTAGTATTGTCAATTAGTAATTTGAGATTATTGAACCATATAAATAAATTGTCACAAAATGTTCACTCCACCTTGCTAGTTATTGATGATATCGGGCAGCATATTACCAAGGAAATGAAATGTGTATTCCATAATGTGGTCTTTATTGAATTTAAATTACGCCTATTCTGTTTCTGGACCAAACCTTTCCAGCCAGTATGAAGATTCAGAGAATTAATGACACATCAGGCTTGTGAAGGATTCAATGAATACAATTTCCAATTGTGAGATGCTAGTTGATTGAGTTTTCAAATGGACTTACGCTACATTTTAATTGATATCAATGAAGGCTAACGTATTACAAACGTGGGACTCTCAAGATGAGCCTAGTGCCCAATACCAGAAAAAAATATATATCTTGAGATACACACCATGTTCTTAAATGTATAACTGACTAGGAAACTCGCAGGGAAATATTTTGATATGAAATGAATAAAAATTCAGAGAAACATTTCATCTTCCTTAGATGTTTTCAGTGATTTTCATAGAATGAGTTTGATTTTTCAAATGCAATTACTTTGAATCAAAACTAGCTCTCTGCAACCATTCAGGAATTGAGAGAACTTTCTGAATCTCCGTTTTTCTGACTAGTGATTCATCTGGCACATGAAGGAAAATATAGATATTCTGAAGTCTGGTACAAGAAAGAACATTGGCGTTTGTTTGAAAGTGGTTGACAATGTTTCACTTTGAGTAAGGTTAGTCTGGACTTTCATTGTCTAAAAAAGAACAAAGAAAAATTCAATTCTCTGCAATTTTTAATCACGACGTTTCAACTGTTAAACGACTGTAGATTTTAACAGTTGAAACGTGATTAAAAATTGCAGAGAATTGAATTTTTCTTTGTTCTTTTTAGACAATGAAAGTCCAGAATAACCTTACTCAAAGAACATTGGAATTTGTCATCTACTGGCACAAACAGATCTTCCGCCACAAATTTCCTCGGAATTCCTTTTAATGTTCTCAATTCTACCATAACGGAGTCACATCCTGAAAGCTCCTTGAAGTTGAATTCTTCAATGTTATCCGTTTCTTTATAAGCCTTTTCTGCCTCTTGAAGCTATCCTCTTCAATCAATTCAACGTCTGAATATTGTTCCATATCTTCATCTTCAGAATTGGTTTCACTATCACTTTCTACTTGTTCCAATGTTTTTCTATGTACTGCAGCCTCAGAATTAGCCAATAATGTATCATCGTAAGATGTTTAATCATTCTGAATGATTTTTTTGAGGATCTTTTTTTTGCGCCTGTTGATTGTACCTTTTTCTTTAGATGCAGACGCTGTAATATCGGAGGCAGTAACACTTTGGCCAGGTTTGAAATTCACCCACACAGCACCAGACGTCTTAAAGACGTCCAATTTAAGTCCATACAATGCCTGAACGTCCAGAGGCATAAAACTGACGTCTTCAGTACGTCCCATATTGGTACAGAATGTTGATTTTTTCCCAATAAGTTTCTCTGAAAGGAGCAATAATTTTCAGTAAAAAATTAATCAGAAAATATCCGACTATTCAATTGGTGGAATTTGACAAGTGTCAGTTTTCAACCAATAATAAAATTGAAATTGATTTAGCATTTGATTCATCAGGCGTCGGAACTCCTCGACCTCCTTCGACTTTACTCACCAACGACTCCAAGTCTCCAACAGTTTTTAATTGCCGTTCTTTAATGTGTAATGTGTTTTGTGGTTTCGTTGTTTTGTTGAGTCTGGCAAATGTGTTATCAACTCATTAGTTATTGTGTTATATTTCAACTCGAGGTAAGTCTATTCCATACGTAATGGCGCTACAGAAATATTATATGCGTGCCAAGAGGCATAACAATTTTCGTCCATGTTGGCGAAGGCAGTTCAATCGAAATCGTGATGGCGGATAGCGTGGGAAGTATTGCAAACAGAATGTAACCCCTTGAAAATATGAGTTAAGGTGAATTGAGAGGTGCAGAAGGAGCAAATGATGTTTTTTTATCGTAAATAATGAAGCGACAGGTGTAGACAGTAAAAATGATAATATTTCCAATAATTCATGAATGTCAAGCTCAAGCTTCCTGATTCTTCACAATTTTTAGCGAAAATAAGTCCGCGTTTTTTTATGAAAAATAGATAACCTACTAACTCAGTTATTGGTTTTCTAAACATGATCTTTGTTGGTATTATTATGATTCCACCTGTATTTATTGGTCATCCTACCAGCAAAAGAACGTATTCAACTGCAAAACTGTTATCAACAATGAGTGACATAGTTTTTTTTTGTTGAGAGATGAAAATTCTCAAAATCTGGAATACTAAATACTATATTTTTTATAATTTATTAATGTCTGTTATTGTTTTAGGTGTCAGTGAGATGACTAAAAATTTTACCGATCGGAAGGAAACTGAAAAATATATTCAGTCGTGGCTGAGGAGAGCAGGAAATCGTAGATATGTATAACAGAAATAAAAAGATAGAGATAATACAAAAAGTTATAGAATATAATTCAATAAAATTCCTGCAATTTTGTTTTTTCAATTCAATTTCAAACCTTCAAAGGACTGAATACTAAATGAAGTCTTTTTAATTTCCAGAAAACGTTCCATTCATGCCCATATAAAGGTGCATTTAGTCAACATCATTTTAAAATTGTGCTTAAATTTACGTCAAATGCAAAAGTTGACTCTGTTATATCAAATGGCGCTATTTATTCAACAATGTTAAGTTTATGCTAAAAACCTTTGATGTTACCGCTATGTTTATGATAATGCTTGTGCTAAAGTTGACTAAATCCACCCTTAGACCTGAACTATACATTCGGAAGATGTCTGTAAGACGTCCTGATTATGTCCACATGGACGTGTTGAAGACGTGTTTGGGTCGTCCCATTTTGTAACAATGTACGTCTCAACGCCGTCTTTTGGATGCCTTTGAGATTTTACTGGACGTCTTGGAAACGTCCCGAACATCTTAGGGTGGACGTCTTGGAGACGTCTTCAAGATGATTTCATTCTGTGTGGGTATCTTCTTCATTCTTACAATTGTTTCAGCTCTCTTATATCGTGTTTCACAAGGAATATCCTTAAGAAAAAATGATGAGTTTCAAATTCAAAAATAAATTCTGCTAACGAGTATCATACATGGTTTTATTCATGATGTCATATGGGGATAAAGAAAGTGAAAATACAATGGGTATCACAATTAAAAATTCAAAGGTTACGTCAATTCTGTTGGAACCGGAGGTTGCATGAAACTGAATTACTTGTCAAAAAAATGCAATTTTATGCCGTATACAGATCCTCCAAATTGAATTCCATTATCTTTATAAACAAAAAAGGTATATAAGACACCCGTGTATAAACTTTTTATATTGACACGTGTTACCAAAATTCAGTTTGTGGCTCAGTAGATTGATTCAGGTTATTGAAGAACCCACTCGAATCAGCGCTACAGGCAGTACATTAATCGATTTAATCATCTGCTCAGAAACGTTAACCATCACCGACCGTACTGTGGTCGATTGCTCTACTTTTTCAGATCACGGGTTAGTGGCATGCAAAATTGGATCTGGACATCAAATTGTCCCAGAACTCATGTATACCTACAGAAATTTTAAGAACTTCAATACTGATGCCTTTTTGAGCGATCTCTTGAACTATAATCTCGAATCAATTTATCAGTTCGAAAACATAAACGACAAAGTACATAAGTTGAACTCCATGATTTTAAATAACTTCGATGTTGATGCCCCTTTGAGGACGGTGCGTATAACAAAAATCAATGCTCCCTGGTTAACCGAAAATTTAAAGTTAATGATGAAACAGCGTGACAGGGCATTAGTAAGATTTAAAAAAAGTAAATCCATACACCACTGGGACTACTACAAACAAATTAGGAATTTGACAAATCGCACAATCAAATTAGAAAAAAAAGCCTATCTAGAATTTCGTCTCAGGAATAATAAAAATATATGGCAGGAAATGGCCAAACTAGACATATATAAAAAGCCGAATAAAACACTTCCAGGACATCTCAATAATGCTAACGATCTCAATTCACACTTCCACAACAGTGCTGCAAACCTCTTGACTCCCGACATTGATGTGATGACATTTTTCTCCGAGAATACTCAACGTGACAATGTGAGCTTTTCTTTTCAATCAACAACAGATGATGATGTGTACAAAACCCTATTGGCAATCAAATCAAACGCGGTTGTCGCTGATAATATTAGCATTAAAATGTTATTGCACTGTTGTCCTATTATCATTCCTTACATCACCCACATCTTCAATTCATGTATTCAGCATTCTGTTTTTCCCACGATTTGGAAGCAATCTCAAATAGTACCCCTAGCAAAGATAGCAAATCCGCAAAATTTTAACGATCTTCGCCCCATAAGCATTCTTTGTGGAATCTCAAAAGTCTTTGAAAAAATTATCAACTCACAGATGCGGGTTCATATTGACAATTTCGAAATGATACCTTCTTGTCAGTCAGGTTTCAGGTCGCAACATAGCTGCACGACTGCGTTATTGAAAGTCATCGACGAATCCACACCTCAGTAGATAATAACAAATTATGTATCCTGGCACTGATAGACTATTCAAAGGCTTTTGACACCATCAGTCACCAACTTCTTCTGGTTCTTCTAAAATACTTGGAGTTTTCCACTCAGGCTGTCGGGCTCTTGGAAAATTATCTGCTTGGCCGGTCGCATTGTGTGGCAATGAACAAGATTAAGTCAGGTTATCTTGAAACTCTCTCTGGTGTACCGCAGGGCTCTATTCTTGGTCCCCTGTTATTTGTAATTTATATTTCCCAATTTCCTAATTGCCTCAAATATACAAACATGCATGGTTACGCCGATGATACACAAATCTACTTGCAGTTTGACGCAAATTCTGCCGCTATGGCTTGCCAACAAGTCAACGAAGACCTCGAATCTCTGAGTGATCTTTCAAGAAAATACTGTCTTTCTATCAACCCCTCTAAATCAATCGTTATGCTCTTTGGTAGACCAGCAACAAGAAAACGCTGCCTAGCTGACCTAAATATAAATATTAATATAGACAACTTACAATTACCTCTGAAGGATCACACAAAAAATCTTGGACTCATATTAGATTCTTCCCTCAGATTTTCACTCCATACCTCGCTCATTCTCAAACGTGGATACACCAATCTCAAACTGATTTATCGTAACAAAGATATTTTGAATCATAAAACAAAACTAGTCTTATGCGAAGCCCTCGTGCTTTCCCATGCTAATTTTGCTGATGTTGTTTATGGACCTTACCTACAACAAGCTGACAGGCGCAGACTACAAGTCTTACAAAACTCATGTCTGAGACTTATAACCTGTACAAGAAGGCGGGATCATATATCGCATCACCTGACTACACTGGGATGGTTG
Source organism: Chrysolina oricalcia (assembly GCA_944452925.2). Lineage (NCBI taxonomy): Eukaryota > Metazoa > Arthropoda > Insecta > Coleoptera > Chrysomelidae > Chrysolina > Chrysolina oricalcia. Next base: position 12,381,391 of record OX101825.2, on the reverse strand, counting down.
AACATGGAGTCACGGCGCATTCTTCATGCTTCTGTATTATTTCACAAAATAATAACTCAAAACAAACCAAATTATCTTTACAACAAGATTAAATTCCGTACAGATATCCATAATTTAAACTTAAGATTCAGAAATATGCTTACGCCTCCTCGCCACCTAATCTGTCATTATCGTGGATCATTTTCGTATTATATAACTTGGCTATATAATAGGTTACCGCATTCGCTGAAAGATTTATCCCCCTCGTTGTTTAAAGTAAAACTGAAAAATTTGCTTCTCACGAACAAAATTCCAAATATTCTGGGCTTCAAAAGCTGAAATAAAATTGTTCTCCACAATTCCTTCTACACTAATAGTTGTTATTAACGTTTATTTTTTATTTAATATTTACTTAGAGTAAACAAAAAGTTTGAATTTGGTGTATGTGCTCAATTGTTATAAGTCGTTGCATGTTTTAGTATAGTTGTGAATATAATTATTTAATAGTGTGTACTCATAAATGCATATATTTATGCGTGCACACTTTTTTTGGTTGGATGGAAGAGCAAGGTCTGACTGTAACACTTGTGGTATGGTCAGAAATTGAATCCTGCCATTTGACGGGGTTATGAATGTAACTTTGTAATTTCCTGTCAATAAAATCTATTATTATTATTATTATTATTATTATATGGAATATAATTTACATGACAAAATATTGGATTCGCGCTCTTCTGATAAACAGTGGAACTCAACCTGCCTTTTGAATTTCATCAATGAGGACATCTCGCTGAAGTCCTGAAAGAAAACCTTGAAATATGCAGCATTCATTTCTCCGGAAATCGTCCTTTGTTGGATGCACAAAATGCAGTGAATAATATATATGATAAACTATGCCAACCACAGTTTAAGAAGCCACTCCACAATGGATACCGCAAATAAATCATATAGAATCTCCTTTGAAGATACGTCGCGTCTTCCTTTTAGCATTTATTTTGTCTTTATTTATTCTTTATCTCCAGACTTTTGCTTCGCCGAGCATTCACTGGTTACTTTTTATGTCTCAAAACGCCCATTACGCCCCGAGACGGATGCTTCGCTTTTTTACGCGCGTCTGTTACGAAACAATTTGTGACATACGTCGACAAAATTATATTTGGGTGGAATATAAGTGGAGGAAATGGAATATTGACGTGATATGACGCATCAGGAAGGAGGGGATAGCCTAATATTGCGGAGATGTACAGGATGGATAGAAATTCTGAAAATAGCGTCATAAGTACTGATGAAATGTTGATTTTGTTGAAAATATGAACAGGATGTTCATAAAGTCAGATGTGAAATCATCTGCGAAAGTTATGACATATTTCATTGTTCTTTCTCCCGGCCCAGTACTAAAATTCGGAATATTTGTTACGGGTTCATTTTGCACTAGAAAACCCTTTCTGTTTCGATACAATAACATTAGAAATTATCTCTCATATCTATGAGTGGAAAGTGTATATCTATACACTTTCCACTCTGTACGCCACTGTATCAAAATGACAACTTGATCGTTGTCATGTATTGCTTGTTCCGAATGTTAGTACTTCCCTTTGCCGTACTAGTTCGAGCGGACGTGAACCGGCCTTAAGCTGTCAGTTATCAGTTCGCATATATCTTGCATTAAAATAGAGGTGACGATATAGCGGCAAAATGAACGCTACAATGTATATAAAAAAAAATGGAAATTATTGAGGAAAAAAAAATCATTTCTTAGGAGGCCATGTTCTGGTATTTGGAACTAACTTTCAATTGAAAATAGCTTCTCCCAAAAATATTATACTGAATTTCCTAAAGTAAGAGTAATTTTCTCTTGTACAGTTATTATAGTTTTTGACCTACCTTGTATGCTGTTTGAAATGCAACCATTCTAAGAGCACCTAATATGATTATCAAATATGCAATTGATAAAAAAAATATATCATATGTTGCACACTTAAACGTCCACACTGTATATTGGGTGATTCTTCAAGTTTTTGGATCCGGAACTAAAGCTTCCAGAACAGTTTTTAGTCTACAATATGAATTATAACGTAAAAATTAGTTCATTTTGGACTTCCCTGCAGTGTTATTTTTTTTCCTAAACTTATATTCTAACAACGAAAGCATATTGAAAGATGAAAATGAATGAAATTGGTTGAAATGACAAAATAAACGTAAAATGAACGGGAATCATTACTGTATTATAACAACCAATAGCGAGATGATCCTTGTTTAGACAATGCGGTTTATATTTAGCAGTCGAACCCCAATGTTCGATTAATTAGCCACCCTCGTTTCAGTCTGTAGGAATCATGCGCAGATGTCAATCAAAAAGAATAATTTAATGAATTGTACGGTTTTACATATGTATCTAATATCTGACCGCTACTGCCAGAGGGGGAAATTCCAGTCAGGGTCGTACTGGATCGAATATTTGGTTGCATCTGTTGGGCACCCCAGAAAATGAATCCCTGTACGTAACTCAGTGCTGGTTTTTCTCTATTTCTTGGATTGGATTGTTTGGATATAATTCATAACTTGTTCTGGCCACTTATTTTCCACTTGATTTTCTATTCAATCAACAATTGTGTTTATCAATTTTGCCAATCTTCTGATCTCTTCATTTGACATGTGCTCCAATTTTTATATCCTACTTGGCTCCCTCAAATAATCCATTGACAACAAAAGGAGTAGAAACTCAATACGATGCACAGGATACCTTTCTGCTTTATGAGCAGCAGCTGCACTTTTCAACAAGACGGTGCCGCCCTCTCATTATGTTTTAGCTGTGAGAAAGTGGCTGAAATATGCATTTTCACATAATTGGATATATCGAAGAGAAGTTATAGAGTGGCCACCTGTATCTACCGATTCTGCACCAATAGACTTTTTTTATAGGGTCACCTGAAATCCGTTGTTTATACGATACAACCGGATACTTTAGAAGAACTTCGACGTTAAATCGCTGAATAGTGCCGATCACTTACAAGAGATACATTCCACAACGTCAGATATCAGTTTGACGTTTATATCATTGGTTAGCCAAGAGTGGAGCACGTTTTGAACATTCGTTATAGGTATTATTTTGCTTTCCTTGAGTTAAGGTGGTAACGTTCCACTTAATATGTCAGAAACTGACTATGAAGATGATTAAAAAGTGCATTTGTTGTATGGTTTTTCAATTATCTAGTGCCTTTTTTATTCTGATTTTCGAAAGATACTTTTGCAAACTTATCGCTCGATTTCAAAAATGAAGATACAGTCGTTCAAATAAATCGAAATTATTTCCAATGAGGTGCTACACAACCTACAATGCAATTGAACATTTTTGAGGGGTTGGCTGTGGAGGCAACGGGGATGAAACGAGAAAAGTGATGTTCAGGTGATAACGTGTCCCCCTCGAAGATATTTTTTACCAGTCTCGGCGATTTTCCTAGAACCGTCTAATTAACGAGATATTGCAGGTAGGAAGTTTCCAATTGAACACCCAGTATATGGAACTTTCACGTTCTAAAACGTTCAGGAATGAATTATGTACGGAAGCATAGGAGTTCCACAAAGTTTTTTTTGGTCTTTTAGACTTTAATCAGAAAAATCGAAATTCTAGAAAAAACTCGAAATTTCGACTTTAAAGAAAAAAGTTGAATTTTGAGAAAAAAGTCGAAAATACGTCAAAAATCTCGAAATTTCGAGAAAAAAGTCGAAATTTTAATATTACACTCGAAATTTCCAAGAAAAGTCGAAATATCGACATTAAAGTTGAAATTCCCAGGTGGTTTTGCAACAATTTCGAGTTTTTTTTCGAAATGTCGACTTTTTTCTTGATATTTCAAGTTTTATGACAAAATTTCGACATCACTTTTTCTCGAAATTTCTACTTATATGTGGAAATTTCGATATTAATGTCGGAATTTCGTCTTTCAGACCCGCCTTTTTTAAACAGATAATAAAATTGTATCCTTTGTTTCCAGGTTATTGAATTTTTTCTAGGATTGTTGGTACCTATTTGTTTGAAGGTGCTATGTTGATCCGTTTTTGACTTTTGATATGTGCACTACAGTGGACACTAAGGGTATAATGATTGCTAATGTAAATATTTTGGATAATTACTTCTGCATTCCATGAATTTGCATCTAAATAGGATCTAGATGCAAAACTTTTCGGATTGATCTGATTCATCAAACATGTCTGAAAAGAAAAATGTAAACTCTTGATCTAGAAACAACAAAAATAACCTAAACTATACGAATTCCTTTATGTTGGTGCGAATCTACTTCCCATCCATAATTTTTGTCGCTGAGAATGGTCAATCTCAGAATCATCAGTTTCTAAAAATTCTAATAACTTTTCATCGGTTAACCTCTTTTACTAATTTTTTACTCAAACATCTGAAGCGAGGACATTTTTTAGTTTTTAGAAAAAAAAATTATGGATGTAATACTTGCTCCACTTAGTCTTGATGTACACTATAGTACACAAGTTTTGAGGCAGCCAAAATACCAATAGTCTAGCCAAAAATCCTCAAAAAATGACCATACCTCCTGAAAAATCTGAAAGTGTTGAAACTTTGAACATTGATTTATGGGTACCTAGGGATGAATATACCAAAAGTCCTCATGAATATGAGACGAGCTCTAGCGGCAATTAGCGGAAACATGGCACTCTTTTTGGTTTTTTGTTAATATCTCGAGAACCGTTCATCGGAGGTGAAAGTTCATTATATACATAATTGAAGCTTATTAAGTTTGCAACAAAAATTATCTTCAACATTTTTCTTGTATTCCAGATGGTTACCGAGTTAAAGGGCGCTAAACGATAGCGTTTTTTCTAAAACCGTCGAGGATCGCAGGTTCCCGCCCTTCGCTCCAGTGAGTCCGAGTGGCAGAGCAGCCGAGAGCACGGAGCGGTACCGTAGTAAAGTTCCAGCTCCAACCTGTTCAAGCGTGTTTAGAATAGCCGCTCACCATCTGAACAAGTTCACTTCGGTTAGTTCCAGTCAGGATTCCCTGCTATCCGCGTCGTTGCATAAGTGTGATTGATGTACGGTCATTCGTTTCTTAATAATTTTTTATGCGTTCTGACCACTTTATTTCCGTGCCATTTTCTTCAGTCAGTGTCTATAGTGTTTCACATAGTAGACGTAAGACGTGTTTACATAAGTGAGGTATAAAATGAAAGAAAACTGTTTGTTGTGCGACAAAATTCTTGGTTCACCTTCTAGTGTAACGACAGTTGGTTTGAAGGGAATCAGTTCGTTACTTTTAGCTAGTGAGCAACGAAAAGATAATTTGAGTACTAAGCTTAGTGGTATTGAGACAATTAGATTACACACTGAGTGCCGAAAAGGGTGCACACGGCCTGAGTCTATAAAGGCTTTCCTGAAACAGCAGTCTGCTGCAAACCCCTCTTCATCAGCACAAGCTAGCTCTTTGCCCCAAATAAGGTTGTCGGTGAAATCATTATTTGAATTCGAAACAAAATGTTCTTTTAAAGAAACCTATTAAAGCCCGCAGAGATGCATTCTATTGTCGAAGTAAGGAGATGATTACTACTGTATTGAATGCTGCAGGCAGGAGAAATGATGAAATGGCACAAGAAGTTAGGCTGTGTCTGTCTGGCATTAGCGATCTTGTCGCTGCTGATGGAGTGTACCACCTGGACTGCTACCAACAATTTGTGTCCCACAAGCCTCCAGAGGGAAGAAAACGTGAACGACCTGAAAAAGCACCTGAAGCTGTCCTCAATCAACCTCATTTGTTGCAAATGTACAAGTGGATGTGGGAACAGATGTGGCTGTCGGAAGTCAGGAGTAATGTGTACAAGCATTTTTCACAACCGCCATGACGAATGCGTGAATGGTGTTACTTCCACCCTCGGAGAAGACTTTGATGACCCTGATGATCCCGATGTCATAAACCTTGAAGAAATCGAGTTTTCAGTGCAAAAAACAAACACTGGACATTTGGTACAAGAAGACCAAAACACTCTGCGTGCTGGACTCTTAACCAGAAGTCAGGTGAGATTGCACATTTGTATTTTTTTGTTATACGTTCCCTTAGTATACTTACATAAATCGGTCATGTTCATACGTTGTTTTACTGCTCGCTTACCTAATTTTTTTTAAATACATGTTCTTATTTATATAATGGTTCTCTCACATCATCACCTCTTGCATAGTTACCTCTTCTTACTTTGTTTCAGCCATCAAGTTCAAAAGCTGATCAAGATGAGCAGATTGCAGGGCCTTCTTTTGTATACAATTTTCCTTGGAATATCCTCAGCATTTTTTGTTCTTGTATTTCACTGTTTAATATACATCATATTTTTCTTTCATACAAAGCTGTGAAAAGTTTATCTCCTCAATCCTCAATGAAATTGGTAAATCATTGTCAAATTTTATTAGAAATGCCATATTGTATCGCCCTAGCGTGGTTTTTCCAAAAGCACCATCTTTAGCGCCATATAACTCTGTAACCATTGGGAATACAAGAAAAATGTATATGATTATTTTTGTTGCAAATTTGATAAGCTTCAATTATGTATATGATGAACTTTTACTTCCGACCAACGGTTGTCGAGATATTAATAAAAAACCAAAAAAAATGCCCTGTTTCCGCTAATTGCCGCTAGAGCTCGCCTCATATTCATGAGGACTTTTGGTATATTCATCCCTAGGTACCCTCAAATATGTGTGCAAAGTTTCAAAACTTTCGGATTTTTCAGGAGGTTAAATCTTGTTTTGACTGGACTACAAGGTATTTTCGAAAGTGTAATAAATTCGAATAATTTTTTAGTAATATACTATTTTTAGATAATTAACAATTTTTTAAACACTACACTGCTCGGTAAAATTGAAAAAAATGCAACGATAAGCAAACAGGTACACGACATTCGGTAAATGGCCTCTTTCTCGGAACAAGAACTGCGTAGTGAGGTCATCTAGAATCTAGATATATTGCAGAACATTAAAGCCACATGCAAACATGAATAGTGGAATGTGGCGGTCAAAATTGAATTTTAACCAGTTTTAATATTCGATCAAATGCTGTCCACTTGAGTGCACTCGCGGAGGATTGAAGTCGGAATGATGAAAAAAAACTTTGTGGAGCTCCTGCGCTCTCGTGAGAATGCGAAAGTATTATATTTTGAGTATTCACCACATTTTGAATTGTTCTAGGTTTCATACCCCATTATAACCTAGCCTTCCTGGCGGTGTTTTGTGAAGGATATTCTCCAAATGGCTCAATCGTACAGAAAATTCAGATACTTCCATTTGAACATAAAAAAATCAAGTAGCAGTGATTTAACTTTTCGAACATCTTTCTCGGCCAGTCCGAACCTGACCTTATCTCCATATTCCATTTATCTCCATGTTCTATTTTTGACTTATCATTTTTGCGATCCCCTAAATACTTCGCATGGGGGAGATAACCCCTCCGTCTGCGGGGATATAGCGTGGAGTATAGAAAGACTGACTCACATAAATGACTGATTCATATAACGGGTGGATTTACACTATAGCGGTCACATAGTGCTTCCGGTTGTGGGTGTGCAACCCTCTGGGGGTTGTTAGCTCTGAGATAAACTGATGTATGCTGTCGGCAAGAGACAATTATGTTTCGTGTTATATTATCCCCTTTTATCTAGGTTGAGTGTGTCCATAAAGGGTGGATGAGTTTAATTTTCACAAAACGAGATTAGGAATCCATCAATCAAAAATACTTTATTGTCGAAGATATCAGATCTCATAGACAACACGTTATGAAACAAGACATTAACAATGAAATCAAAATCACTATGGCCAGACAAAAGTACATCAGAAAATAACAAGAAACATACAGGGTGGCCCATCGAAAACTTGACATGGGGGTTTTGGGTACTAATATCGTAGATCTGAAAAAACGCTCGGACAGGTCGATTTTAGTTTCGAGGGGGACATTGTGCCCTCCTACAGGCAGCACCGTCAGGTCAGCCCTCGAGCAGTGGGGTGAACAACCCTTGAAATTTGAATAGGGAATAGGAGTCGAGTGGCACATCGTTGGAAAGCCCGTTGAATTCTCGAAACAAAACGGTCGGCAGTTTTTCTAACGGAAATGAGCCATAATTATGTTAAGAGTAAAATTCACTTACATTAGTCTCATCGTAACAAATGCTCGAAATGCGCACCTCCAACTTCCATGCAATGATACAGATTTTGTTGAAAACGTTCTCGTACATTTTGGAGCATGTCTGGGGTGATTTGGCGACATTCTAATGTGATTCGTTGCCGTAAATCTGCTAGTGAAGCTGGTGGTGTAGCATAGATTCTGCTTTTCAAATGACCCCACAGAAAGAAATCTAAGGGAGACAGGTCTGGTGATCGTGGGGGCCATTCAATAGAACCTCGCCTACCAATCCAATGACCAGGGAAGTGGTGATCTAAATATCGCCTAACAGGCATAGCATAATGCGGAGGAGCACCATCTTGTTGAAATATCAATTGATCTTCCTAATAATGATGGTCATTTTCAATAATGTTAGTTAACATTGGTTCAATTGTGTCTTCAAGCAGTTCCAGATACATTTCCCCTGTTAGATTGCCTTCTAAGAAGAGGGGGCCCACGATACGATCCCCAAAAATACCAGCCCATACGTTCAATTTTTGAGGATATTGCGTATGTACCTCATGAAATATATGGGGATTCGAATCAGCCCAATATCGACAATTATGGCGATTAACTATACCATTTAAAAAAAAGAACATTAATCACTAAAACAAATGTTGAACAGACACTGAGGATTTGCAATCGCCTGCTCACTTAGTACCTCACAGAATTGTAAACGCCGATCAAAATCATTTTCATTCAGTTCGTGTGTTAATTTAATTTTGTAAGGATGGAATTTAAGTAGTTTTAAAATACGCTGAATGCTAGTTCTTGAGATACCGAAAACAGTTGCTAGCTGTCTTGTACTCAACGTATGGTCAACCTCAATATGGCCCAAAATTGCCACTGTTGTCGCCTCATTTCTTACTGGCGGTTCGATTTGCCGTTTTTTATTTGCTACCGATCCCGTTTCTCGGAATTTTGATACTAATTCAGACACATACTGCCGCGACACAGTCCTGCCATATTGTTGATTGAACCGTTCCGCAGCCCTTTTCGCATATCTATTGTTTTCATAATACAGTTCAATCAACGCAACTCTCTCTGCCACTGTATACACCATTGTTTCGTTTTAATTTCGACGTACGATACCACACACGAATGAAACTCACTTGTAGTACACACGTGAAAAACAGAAACTGCATGCTCTATTTGTTTGTTCTATTTTATTAAAAAAATTTCATGGGTACCGCGAAAAAAACTGAGCAAAAACATTCACAGTATCGTAGCAAATAAATGATAAATTGCAAAAACTGGCAAATGAGTTTTCCAGAGACGTACAAGTAAGCTCTTAACTTTCGTACAGGTTTATTCCTGAATTTATTTTTTCCCAAATGGTTCATCCCAACTTCAAAATCGGGACGCCGTTGGATAGAGAACTTAACGGGCTTTCAAAAGATGTGCCACTTCACCATTATTCCATATTCAAATTTTAGGGTTTGTTCACCCCACACCTCGAGTGTTGCCGTGACGGTGGTGCATGTTGGAGAACAAACTGTCCCCCTCGACACTAAAATCGACCTGCCCGAGGGTTTTTCCACATCTGCGATATTATCACCCAAAACCCCGATGTCAAGTTTTCGATGGGCCACCCTGTATACAGTTACAAATGATTACATGAATATATAAACAACGAACGAGAGCAGCACACACTGACATTTTAATGAAACGAAAGAAACACAATCTTTGTCTTATTTCCACTAGTTTTTTATATTTACGACCGGTTTCGGGCTTTGTCCCATTATCAAGTATAAAAACTAACTAATACAATTGTTCTCTAGTTTTTATACTTGAAAATGGGATAAAGCCCGAAACCGGTCGTAAATACAGGGTGTTATTTAAGTACGTGGCCAAACTTAAAGGGGTGATTCTTTGAGTGATTCTAAGACGAAAAGTTCATATAAACATAGGTCCGGTAATGCTTCGTTTTCATGATACAGGGTGTCAAAATTTTTAAAAGAAATCGTATTTGTCGTAAATATCTTAATAACCCTTCAACCGATTTTATTGAAATTTGGCAGTGTTATTGAAGGTCGTAAAGGGTGAATTCAACTCTAACTATATCAAAATTATCATGTCCAGTGGCGTCCCGGAAGGCATTATAACCAATATTTTTGACAGAAAACATGTGCGCCACTGATTTTTTTGCAATTTTTGTATTTGTTTCACATTGAGCAACTGAAATTACAACTTTTTAATATCTAGAATTTTTTTCGTATCATGCTTTGTTTCTGAGAAAAAACATAAAAATCACTTCATTGCACATCCCTGTGACAACACAATAAAACATTTCAACTACTAAACCATCAAAAACTGGGGTCTTACTAATATTTTTTCATATCAATACTCTATTCTAGTCTTAGAATTTTCTATCAAAATTAATGCAATGAAAAAAAAAATATGTATGTATGAATTGCATCACTTGCCTTCGGCTCTTGGCTTCGGCTCGTGCTGCAAAATGGGCCTCATTGTTGTCCATGGACATGCAATAAAGACATTTTTATTTATGATTAAACAATTAATATTACATGGAAGTCATCTTTTAATTTTTTTCGCTCATATTACCTGTTTTCGATGAAACAAATAATGTTGTTATGTATTACTGCAGTGTTTTGAAACTAAAGTAAGAGGGCCATGGAAGGAACATCAAGAAAGATATCCTCATCGAAATGTTCCAAATAGGCAAACATTTGTGAGAATACATGAAAGGCTGTGCGAATCAGGCACCTTTCAAAGGTCGGCTGCTCTTATTGGGAGACCTGCAACGGTAAGAACAGTGGCGCTGGAGGAAGAAGTTTTACATGAAGTTGAGCGTTGCCCCGATACAAGCACACGCAAAATTGCACAACAATTAAACATTTCTCACTTTACTGTATGGAAGATTTTGAAAGAGTACCAACTGTATCCTTACCACAGCGTGTTCAAGCGTTATTTCCTGCGGATTTTCCTAAGCGAGTTGTTTATACTACGTGGCTTTTGCAACAACAGGTTGCATCTCCGACATTTTAATCCAGTATATTATTTACCGATGAAGCGTGTTTTTCCCACAATTCAATTATGAACTTTCATAACAACCATATCTGGGTAGAAGAAAATCCCCATGCGGTTATAGAAAATAATTATCAACAGCAGTTTTCCGTGAATGTCTGGGTTGGTATTGTTGGCGATTATGGTGAAAACTGGATCGGTCGCGTAGGTCCACAGTCATGGCCGCCCAGGTCACCGGATTTAAATCCCTTGGATTTTTTCCTTTGGGGACATTTAAAGTCCCTTGTTTATAAAACTCCAGTCAACACTGAAGAATAATTAATCCAACGAATACGGGATTCATGTGATCAGATAAGACATACGCCGGAAATATTTCAACGTGTTCGGGAATCGATGTTAAGAAGGAGAACATTTTGAGCAACTATTGTAAGTTTTGTGTTAGTTCTTATTGAATGTATTCTCACAGAAACAAATTGCCTAGGTACCATTTTTGTTTCAGTGTGGTTTTAATGAAGGGTGTTTCTTGTTTGATGTTGCTCTGGCATTTCCGGCGTTACCACTATGCACGCACTGGCCAAATGAAACAAACAATTTTTAAGCATAACAGATTCACCTGTAATCATTAAAAACCCTATAAAAACAATTTCTTATTTTGTTGTGCCAGGGACGTGCAATGAAGTGATTTTTATGTTTTTTCTCAAAAACAAAGCAAGATACGAAAAAAGTTCTGGATATAAAAAAGTTGTAATTTCAGTTGCTCAATGTGAAACAAATACAAAAATTGCAAAAAAATCAGTGGCGCACATGTTTTCTTGTCAAAAATATTGGTTACAGTGCCGTCCGGAACGCCACTGGACATGATAATTTTGATATAGTTAGGGTTAAATTCGCCCTTTAGGACCTTCAATAACACTGCCAAATTTCAATAAAATCGGTTGAAGGGTTATTAAGATATTCACGACAAAAACGATTTCTTTTAAAAATTTTGACACCCTGTATCTTGAAAACGAAGCATTACCGGACCTATGTTTATATGAACTTTTCGTCTTAGAATCACTCAAAGAATCACCCCTTCAAGTTTGGCCACGTACTTAAATAACACCCTGTATAAAAAACTAGTGGAAATAAGACAAAAATTGTGTTTCTTTCGTTTCATTAAAGTGATCATGAATTTCCACAAAATAAACAAGTCATCAATTACACAAATTAAACACTGACATATTAAAGTATTTCTCCATAGTATTGGTGCTTTATTCAATAGTAAATCCTTGACAGCATTCCTGAATTTCGTATGCAGTTTCAAAGATCGGGCGATTGAAGATTTTTTCAGGAGTATATTATTGTTTTTTTTTCGCAAATGAACTTCTTATAATTGGTAGTTATCCTGTAGGTTTTATGTTTTGTATAATGATGAAAGTTTTTTATAAAAACATCAAAAACGGCAAAAGTTTCTGAATTTTTTATAGAACTTTAATTGGTCGCCTTTTAATAGTCTACAAAAAATGTAAATAAATTTTCACATTATATCAATAGTCCGAAAAATATTTTTAGAATCGAAAAATTATGGACTTGAAAAATATCCAAAATCTCAAGAACTGTAGAAAGTTATGAAATTTTTCATGGGTGCGTTTTCGATCGCCCTCTGAATATCTACAAAAACTGTTAATCAATTTTGTGCGTTATGTCTACCGGGTGGCTACGGAAGTATTGCCTACGGAATATCTCAGTTATTGTATAAAGTAGGTTTGTGAAATTTGGAGCGTCAAAATAATGACATAAGAGCAAGAATTTGAGCATATTGACATGCCGATCTGATCGGAAGTAACATCAACTTTCTTATTTTGAATGGAAACCCTATTTTTTTTTCTTTTCGCTTTATTCAGCATTCAATTCCCTTTCTAATGACATATCACAAGTTGGTATCTAACCAGAAACTAGATCAGAAAAAAATTATTATTGAAATTCACCGAGTAGGCCGTGGAAGCAAAATGAAAGCCAAAAATTGAAAAGTTGGCTATGGAAACCATACGTCACTTGATAACAGTTGCTACTACTGTGATATTTTATTTTCATTCGTCGGCGTTATAAAAAGCCGCCAAAAAAAATATTGGAAAAATTGGGAAAAAAACAATACTCTGTAGGTCCATAACTTAAATAGGAACATACAACTTTCTCTTGCCTGTACTATTCAGCATAACCATTCCTTTCTAATGATATAATAGAAAATAATTTTTTGAACTGAGATACCGAAAAATCCAATTATTATTCTTCAAATAACAAAAAAAAAAAGATTTATCGAAAAAAAAAATTCAAATTGATAGGATTAAAGATAAAATAAATTCAAAACAAATGTTCGAAATGCATTCCCTCAGCGTCAATACATTTATTGACTCTGGTGATATTTTCATGTAAAACGTTTCTCAACATTTGGGCAGTGATATCTTGGAAAGCTCTACGAATTTTTACTTCTAGCTCATGTAGAGTTGTAGGCTGTGTGGAATACTCCCTATTTTTAAGATGCCCCCATAGAAAAAAGTCGCCGAAGTAAGATCAGGTGACCTTGGTGGCCACCTGACTGGACCATGGGTTGTTATAAGTCTCTCTTGAAAGCGATTTTGAAGATAATTTCTCGCTATTCTTGAATTATGCGGAGGGGCGCCATCTTGCTGGAAGTACATTCTATCAGTTATTTCCGCTGGTAGGTTGTTAATGAATTTCGAAATTTCATTCGTTAAAAAATTAAAGTATCTCTCTCCGGTTAGTTGGCCTTGAAAAAGAATGGGGCCAACAATATGAGTTCCAACTATTCCTGCCCAAACATTCACACCAAATCTCTCCTGGAAGCCGCCTTGTCGAAACCGGTGCTCGTTTGCTATCGCCCAGTACCTGGAACAAAAGACCGTTCACACTTTTAGCACTTTACACTTCGACTATCGACAATAATCCAAATAAAGTACAGTACCTACCTTGTATTATTCCTGTTAAATAATCCATTGTTGGTAAATCTTGACTCGTCCGTAAACAAGATATAATAGTTAAATAGGTGATTCTCAGCATTTTGTCGAAGAAACCAATTACAATATTCCAGGCGCCTTTCACCGTCATTTTCATACAAATGTTGATGCAACTGATACTTGAAGGATTTCAATCGATGTTTTTTCAAAATTTTCCTAGCAGAGTCCTTACTTATAGCTAATTCGGCGCCAATCTGCCTTGAGGAAATTGTGCTATCATATTGTACATTACATTAATTTCAGTTTCCTCATTAATAACAAATGCTTCTTGGTCTTCGTGAACATCAGGCTCAGTTCTTAATTTTTCTTCAAGCCACTGGAAATACCTTCTTGACGGTTGCTGCCTCCCTGGATATCGCTCTAAATACAATCGTTCAGCGGCATAAGAATTTTTTAAACATTCACCATAAATGAGAAGCATGTCAATTTGTTCGGTTCGTGAATAACGGGGCATTTTTTGAATATTCCACTAACTGATTTCGATTTCCAAACCCTTTTAAAATGGCAGAATCAAAAACACTACTTCGAACGTCAAAATAATATGGATAGCAGCGTTCGTGACAGCTCTCATTTCTTTTTTGTTTCATTCCAAAATACATCTTAATCAGCCTACTTGTTAATATTTTGGTTCGAATGATTATTGCAATGGAATGATTATTCTGAATAGCACAAACATCGTCCATAGGTAGATATTAGAATTTCCATGGACGATGGCACAGACCAGGTACGTTTATGTTCCTATTTAACCTAGAACCTACAGGATATAATTTATCATTCCACATTATTTTTAATTTTATTTTTGCGTATGGCGATAATCTGTTTTGTTATTTAAAGAATAATAATTGGATTTTTCGGTATCTCAGTTCAAAAAATTATTTTCTATTATATCATTAGAAAGGAATGGTTATGCTGAATAGTACAAGTGGAAGAAACTGAAGAAGCTGTTTTCGAGAAACCACAGAGTGCCCCAAGTACACCAACCATAGCAACAACAAAAGAAATTACAAAACTTAGTGTGAAACCTCTGGAAGTGACCAAAAAAAACCTGCAACAAAAAAGCACCCCACCACTACATTCAACTGTGAAATCTACGAAGGAAGCAGGTGAAAAACCAAGAATGTCAACGCGAACAAACAGCGGAAGATAATTTTCTTTTTTTTATAAATTCAAAATGGATAACTATCTAAGAGACTTTGATATCGAACAAATAGAAACAAATGTTATCAGCGGTACCCTAGACTATAACACGTTTTTTTCAGGAACAGGTGAATAATCTTGAACTGTCCCTTTTTCATATGAATATAAGAAGTGCAAACAGAAACATAGATGAGTTGAAAGTTCTGCTTTCGGATGTGAGAAATAGTTTTGATTTCATTGTAATCACAGAAACTTGGCAAATACCAGATATATCTCTGATTAATCTCGATGGGTATCAACTATTCTATAATGAAAGTTCCTTCAACCAAAATGATGGGACAATTATCTTTGCGAAAGAGAATCTCTGCTGTATATGCACAGTGATTAAACTTGGTGAAATAAATATGTTGGAGTTGATCACTACTTTGAACAATACCAAAATATTACTCAACGGGATTTATAGGCCATGTCCAACATCTGAAAAAAACTTTATAAGTAACCTGTCAGACTATCTCAAATCTTGTCAAACCTCAGATCTTCACATAATTACGGGTGACATTAATATTAATATTTTGAATAAAAATGATAATCATGTACATGAATACCTGAATGTTATGGGTGAGGAAGGCTTCAATTGTTTGATTAATAAGTGCACTAGAAATGTAGGAGATGAGAAATCTTGTTTGGATCATATATTCATAAAAACAAAAAAGTCCTTTTATAAAAATATTCCTGTAGTCCTCGAATCTAATATAACAGACCATTATTGCATCATAAACCACTTCACTACACCTGAAATAATACGAACTGATAAACCACAAAGATTCAGAAATCTATTTAATAAACATAAATTTAAAGAAAAAATCAAACAGGAAAATTGGCTGGATTTGTATACTGAAAATAACGTTGACGTGTGTACCGAAAATTTTATAAATAAAATAAAAAACCATTTGGATAACTCAACAACAAAAATAAAAATTAGGAGAAACGAAATAAGAAGAAAATGTTGGATAACTGCGGGAATAGTAAAATCTACACATGAAAAAAACAGACTATACAAAATAATGAAAAATCGACCAACAGAACATAACAAAGAACAATTTAAAAACTACAGCAATAGGTTAAAATTTTTAATAAAAAAGGCGAAAAGTGACTACTATAATAACAAAATAGAGGCTAATAAGAACACGAGTAAAAGCCTATGGGAATGTATCAATGAAATTTCAAAAAATCATAAACAAAAAACAGAAATTAAAGAAATAAAAAATTCCACTGGAAAAAAAACAAATGATTCTAAAGAAATATCTGATGAGTTTTGTAAACATTTTACTGATATTGGTGAAAAAATGGCAAAAAATTTAAGTAACAAAATGGAAACAAAACTTGTTAGACATAAAAATAATCCAAATTCAATTTTTTTAACTGAGACGAACGAAGCAGAAGTGATAGAGATTATACTGAATCTGAAAAATAACAAATCACCGGGTATTGACAACATAAAATCTGAAATTCTGAAAGATATCAAGGAAGAAATTGCACCTCCGTTAGTTTATTTAATAAATAAGTCCATGAATGATGGAAAATTTCCAGACATCTTGAAAATTGCTGAAATAAAACCTCTCTTCAAAAATGGTGATAAACTCGATGTTACGAACTATCGGCCTATTTCATTGATATCGAGCATGGGAAAAGTTTTCGAAAAAACCTTACAGAAGAGGTTGGTTTCATTTCTCGAAAGTTATAATATTTTATCGAGTAGACAATATGGTTTTCGTAAGAATAATTCAACGTCTGATGCTATTGCCAGATTGACAGGGTTGATAAATAATGCAATTGACAAAAAAAATCCTTCTATTTGTGTTTTCATAGATCTGGCAAAAGCATTCGATACCGTTGACCATTCAAAACTACTGTCAGTGCTCTCAAATATTGGCATTCGAGGAGTTGCTCATAAATTACTTGAGAGTTACTTATGTAACAGGAAACAATGCGTCCATATCAATGGAACTATGAGCAGTTATCGAATGATAAAATATGGAGTGCCTCAAGGTACTGTTTTGGGGCCAATTCTTTTCAATTTGTATATCAATGATCTTTTCGAACAAGATACGTGTGGGGAAGTTGTGAGTTTCGCGGACGACACTGCCGTTTTTTACGAAGGAACTGACTGGACCACTCTCAAAAATAACATTGAAGTTGATTTTCAAAATATAATCAATTTTTTCAACGATAGACTACTTACAATCAATTATAAAAAAACTCATTTTTTGGCGTTTACATCCTACTCTACAAATTTACCAGAATATAAAGAACTGGAAATACCATATGATGACGGAACACTTTTGAAAATAGAGTCTGTCGATAAGCTCAAATACTTGGGTATATATATAGATTCTCATTTGAAATGGGAAGATCAAGTTAATTATGTGATTAAAAAGTTGCGATTCATGGTCTACAAATTCAAAAACATATCTAACATCATTAATATAAAATATCTGAAAATATTGTACCATGCTTTGGTCGAAAGTCATCTTTCCTATGGAGTCATTGCATGGGGAGGAGCCTCAAAAACACTTATCAATAACCTCCAAAAAATTCAAAAGTGCATTCTTAAAATGATGTATAAAAAACCGCGAGAATATCCATCCTGTAGCCTATATCAAGAAACAATGATAATGAATGTAAGTCAGATATTTGTTTTTGAGATCCTCTTGAGGCAGTTTAGACATAAATCGTCGTTGGTACCTATTCAGCACCCTTACAACACAAGACATAAAAGTAACGCTGTGATACCAAGAACTGAAAAAACGATAGGACAAAAATGTTACACTTTCTTGGGACCAAAACTTTTCAATGAGCTACCGCCCGAACTCAAAACGATCAACTCATACGAAATGTTCAAGAAAAAGGTCAGAACTTGGCTATTCGGTATTCCGTTGGAAACACTAGAAAGCTTTATAGCTACAAGCAGAGTATGTTATAGACTTGCATGAGGTGTTGCTTATGCCTGTAGATGTTATTATTCCAATGCGACTTTATTGCCAAAATATTTCCTCAATCTGATATAAAATTTAATATTTTAGAATTGTGTTGTCTAAAGCTTTTATATAAAATTTTAACAATACCAATAATTTCATTTTTAATTGTTCAATCCTTTAGTTTGAATTTTGATTGTTTAGTCCTTTTAATCTTAATAATTTTTATATTTATTTAATTTTCTATTTTAACAAAATTAGAAAATATTTGTATTTCAATGGTGTTTTTATTCAATATTTTATTTTATTTTTAAGATTCATCTGTCTTGTTATTTAATTGTTCAGATATATATGTGTATATGTGTATGTATGTGTGTGTATGTGTGTATATGTGTATATATATGTATATATATATATATATGTATGTGTGTGTATATATGTATATATTTACATTTTAACAGAATTGGGAACATCTGTATTTAACTGTCGTTCACTTTTAATGTTAAGATTTCATGCCACGCGCGGATTCATTTCCTTGTGGTTTTTCTGTGTTTATTCATTAACGTATTATTGTTCTTAAATGTTTATATTTTAACCCAGACTGTGATGATGATGTATGATGATGATGATGAATAAACATATATTATTATATATTATAGTACAGGCAAGAAAAAGTTGTATGTTCCTATTTAAGTTATGGACCTACAGAGTATTGTTTTTTTCCCAATTTTTCCAATATTTTTATTGGCGGCTTTTTATAACGCCGACGAATGAAAATAAAATATCACAGTAGTAGCAACTGTTATCAAGTGACGTATGGTTTCCATAGCCAACTTTTCAAATTTTGGCTTTCATTTTGCTTCCACGGCCTACTCGGTGAATTTCAATAATAATTTTTTTCTGATCTAGTTTCTGGTTAGATACCAACTTGTGATATGTCACTAGAAAGGGAATTGAACGCTATATAAAGCGAAAAGAAAAAAAAATAGGGTTTCCATTTAAAATAAGAAAGTTGATGTTACTTCCGGTCAGACCGGAAGTTAACTTCGACATGTCAATATGCTCAAATTCTAGCTCTTATGTCATTATATCGACGCTCCAAATTTCACAAACCTACTTCATACAATAACTGAGATATTCCGTAGGCAATACTTCCGTAGCCACCCGGTATTTCGAAATAAACGAAAAATCATGGACTTGAAAAACGTCAAAAACGACTGTAGATTTTGAAATTTTTTATGGAACCTTCTTTGATCGCCTTCTGGAATTCTACAAGGAGTATAAATACATTTTTCCTCTTATATCAATAGTGCGGGAAATATTTCTAACAACGAAATATTATGGACTTGAAAAATTTCCTTAATTTCTTTCTAAAAACATTAAAATCTTAGAAGCGGCTGCAGATTTTTAAATTCTTCATGGGAACGTTTTATATTGCCTTCTAATTATCTACAATAAACAGATTTTGTTCGTGATATCAATTGTCCAGGAAATATTTCAAAAAAATACGGAAAATTATGGTTTTGAATATTTTCCATAATTTTTTTATAAAAACATCAAAAACACAAAAATGGTTGCAGATTTCGTAATTTTTTATGAATACTTTTATGATCGCCTTCTGAATATCTACAAAAAATGTGGGAGGATTTTGTTTGTTTTATCGATAGTCCGGGATATATTTAAAAAAGAAGTAAAATTAAGGACTTCAAAGTCTCAAAAATGGCTGCTGATTTTGAAATTTTTTATGGAACCTTCATTGATTTTCTTCTGGAAATCTACAAAAAATGTGGATGAGTTTTTCCCGTTTTATCAATAGTCCGGGAAAATTGTCTAAAAACGAAATAATATGGACTTGAAAAATATTAATGTCCATAATTTTTTTCTAAAAACATCTTTTTTATTGCCTTCTAAATATCTACAAAAACGTGGACAGGTTTTGTCCTTAATATCAATAGCCCGGGAAATATCTCTAAATATTATGAGTTTTTCCATGATTTTTTTATAAATACATCAAAATCTCAAAAACGGCAAAAAGTTTTTGAATTATTTATAGAACTTCAATTGATCGCCTTTTAATAGTCTACAAAAAATGTAAATTAATTTTCACATTATATCAATTGTTCGAAAAATATTTTTAGAATCGAAAAATTATGGACTTGAAAAATATCCAAAATCTCAAGAACTGTTGAAAATTATAAAATTTTTAATGGGTGCGTTTTCGATCACCCTCTGAATATCTACAAAAACTGTAAATCAATTTTGTTCGTTATGTCTATAATCCAGGGTATATTTCGAAATAAACGAAAAATCATGAACTTGAAAAACGTCAAAAACGGCTGTAGATTTTGAAATTTTTTATGGAACCTTCTTTGATCGCCTTCTGGAATTCTACAAGAAGTATGGATGAATTTTTCCTCTTATATCAATAGTGCGGGAAATATTTCTAACAACGAAATATTATGGACTTGAAAAATTTCCATAATTTCTTTCTAAATACATTAAAATCTTAGAAGCGGCTGCAGATTTTTAAATTCTTCATGAGAACGTTTTATATTGCCTTCTAAGTATCTACAATAAACAGATTTTTTTCGTGATATCAATAGTCTAGGAAATATTTCAAAAAAATACGGAAAATTATGGTTTTGAATATTTTCCATAATTTTTTTATAAAAACATCAAAAACACAAAAATGGTTGCAGATTTCGTAATTTTTTATGAATACTTTTATGATCGCCTTTTGAATATCTACAAAAAATGTGGGAGGATTTTGTTTGTTTTATCGATAGTCCGGGATATATTTAATAAAGAAGGAAAATTAAGGACTTGAAAAGGACCCCGCAAACTCCTTATGGAATTTGGGTCCCGGTGGATTTTCTTGAATTTTTGGTATGGTGTAGTCCATGTAATTCTCAACCAATGTTACCATTGCACCAACCCAAAAAAATGAACAGTTTTGCTGCTAGGGTGCGTTGAAATCACCCCTTGCGCAGATTAGACTATTTATTTTTGAACCCGGTAACAATATTTTCACTTGTTCCAGTGTTGCTAATGTTGCACAATATTGTGCTGTTTTATAAAAAAAATTCTTACCCCCTGTCCCTTTTCCCCCAACTCCTATTACGAAACGCAAAAAAAATATTTCTCGAGTGCATTCAAATGTATCGTCGAATATTTAAATATGCCTAAATACGGGAAATAGCGGTTTTTTATAATTATCCCCCCACCCCCCAAATGACACAAAACGAAAAAATTTCGGTGGATTTTTCTGAATTTTTGATATGATGCAGTTCAAGTTATTTTGAATAGAAATAAATTCGGTGACAAACCCCAAAAATGAATGGTTTTGATGCTAAGGGGTCGTCGAGATCATAGCTTGCTCAGAATAGACTATTCATTATTATAGGCGGAAACAATATCTCTACATACTTTTGTTCTATTTTATGCCGAACAATTGTGTAAATTTTTATAAATTGAAAATCTAAAACCTCCCCCTTACCCCTAATCCAGATTTAAAAACACAAAAAAAATTAATTCAGACACCACCTCAAATTCAAATTGTGGATGTCTAATTTTTATTTATTTTCAAGATATTCGCACAATTAATTTATTTTCAAAAATCATTAACTACGCCCTACTAGCGAACTACACCAATATTTTTCTGAAGGGAGGGAAAGATGAAATTAAACAACTGTACGATTGCCTCAATTTGAGCTGATTAAAACTTTTATTTTGATAAAACTTTTACAAGTACCTAGTCGTGAATTAATTTTTTTCGTGTTTTAAAATAGGGGTAGGGGGTAAGGGGGAGGTTTTAGATTTTCAATTTATAAAAAATTACACAATTGATCAGCATAATCGAAACTAAAATATGTAGAGCTATTATAATGGGTCTATTCTGAGCATGGTATGATTTCAACGCCCCCTAGCATCAAAACTATTCACTTTTGGGGTTTGTCATCCAATTTATTTCTATTCAAAATAACTTGAACTACATCATATTAAAAATTCAGAAAAATCCACCGAAATTTTTTCGTTTTGTGTCATTTTGGGGGTGGGGGGATAATCATAAAAAATTGCTACTTCCTTTATTTAGGCATATTTAAACATTTGACGATTCATTTAAAGGCACTCGAGAAATATTTTTTTGTGTTTCCTAATAGGAGTCTGGGGAAAAAGGGGGGGGTGAGAATTTTTTTTATAAAACAGCACGTTATTGTGCAACATTAGCAACAATAAAACAAGTCGAACTATTGTTACCGGGTTCAAAAATAAATAGTCTAATCTGCGCAAGGGATGATTTCAACGCCCCCTAGCAGCAAAACTGTTAATTTTTTTGGGTTGGCGCAATAGTAACATTGATTGAGAATAACATGGACTACATCATACCAAAAATTCAAGAAAATCCACCGGGACCCAAATTCCATAAGGAGTTTGCGGGGTCCTTTCCAAATTTTATTTCTAAAATCATCAAAGTCTCAAAAATGGCTGCTGATTTTGAAATTTTTTATGGGACCTTCATTGATTTTCTTCTGGAAATCTACAAAAAATGTGGATGAATTTTTCCCGTTTTATCAGTAGTCCGGGAAAATTGTCTAAAAACGAAATAATATGGACTTGAAAAATAGAAATGTCCATAATTTTTTTCTAAAAACATCTTTTTTATTGCCTTCTAAATATCTACAAAAACGTGGACAGGTTTTGTCCATAATATCAATAGCCCGGGAAATATCTCTAAATATTATGAGTTTTTCCATGATTTTTTTTATAAAAACATTAAAATCTCAAAAACTGCTGAGAATTTTGAAATGTTCCATGGATGATTAAATTGAATTTTGTTCGTACTTAGTATCAATAGTCCGGGAAATATTTAAAAAATTGAAAATTATGGACTTGAAAAGGACCCCGCAAACACCTTATGGGATTTGGGTCCCGGTGGATTTTTTTGAATTTTTGGTATGATGTAGTCCATGTTATTCTCAACCAATGTTACCATTGCGCCAACCCAAAAAAAATAACAGTTTTGCTGCTAGGGGGCGTTGAAATCACCCCTAGCGCAGATCAGACTATTCATTTTTGAATCATACAAAACTGCTATTTCCCTTATTAAGGCATATTAAACGTTCGACGATACATTTAAAAGCACCCAAGAAATATTTTCTTTTTCGTTACGTAATAGGAGTTGGGGGGAAGAAGGAGAGGGGTAACATTTTTTTTATTAAACAGCACAATATTGTGCAACGTTAGCAACGATGAAACAAGTGAACATATTGTTACCGGATTCAAAAATAAATAGTCTAATCTGCGCTGGGGGTGATTTCAACGCCCCCTAGCAGCAAAACTGTTCATTTTTTTGAGTTGGCGCAATGGTAACATTCGTTGAGAATAACATGGACTACATCATACTAAAAATTCAAAAAAATCCACTGGGACCCAAATCCCATAAGGTGTTTGCGGGGTCCTTTCCATATTTTTTCAAACATCGTAATCTCAATCACAGCCGCAGATTTTGAATTTTTTTTCCAATCTTCAATGGTCACCTTCTGAATATCTACAGAAAAAAACGGCTGCAGATTTTGGTATTTTCTGAATGGACCCTTATTGATCGACTTCTGATAATTTACAAAAAAATTGAATGATCTACTACCGTTATATCTTTAGTCTGGGAAGTATTTCAAGTATACGCAAAATTATGGACTTGAAAAATTTCCATAATTTTTTTCTAAATTCATCAAAATCTCAAAAACGGATGCAGATTTCAAAATTTTTCATATAAGCTATTTTGATTGCTTTCTCAATATATTCGAAAAGTTAAAATAGATTTTGTTCGTAATATCAATAGTCCGAGAAATATTTCAAAAAAACAAAAATTTTGGACTTGAAAATTTCCATAATTTTGTTCGAGAAACATCAAAATCTCAAAAACAGCGAAAGTTCCTAAATTCTTCATGGCACCTTTATTGGCCGCCTTCTGATATTCTACACAAAATGTAAATGAATTTTTCACGTGTTATATCAATTGTCCCGGAAATATTTCTAAAAATCGAAAAATTAAGTACCTACTTGAAAAATTTCCATAATTTTATTCCATCGATGAATTTTTGTGGATCAAACAAGCACTTTCTAAAATCAATATACAGTTCAAAGTCATGATTCTGTGGTTGATGAATAGAGTTTCGCTTTGCAAATATAGCTGACAGCTCGCTTTTGGAGTACAAACACAGCGTTGAACAAAAAATTGAGGAGAGTTTCCTCAAAAATATTTTCCATATCCCAGATGGTAGTCAATTAAAGCAAAATGTGTCGCTCTTGCTATTACCCTTTGAATTCTCTCGCGATTACCCTATAATTGCGAAACATCCTAATGATACTTTTTATATAAATTTGAGATGTTAATATTGCAGACAGTCCCAAAAATTGGCT
This sequence comes from Chrysolina oricalcia, assembly GCA_944452925.2. Taxonomy (NCBI): domain Eukaryota; kingdom Metazoa; phylum Arthropoda; class Insecta; order Coleoptera; family Chrysomelidae; genus Chrysolina; species Chrysolina oricalcia. The sequence continues at coordinate 12,356,710 of OX101825.2, read as the reverse complement.
TTCGGATTCAGTACTTTTTAGGACATCATAACTGTTGGAATGAATTATTATTTTATATTCACAGTGCTGATCTATTTACCGTTGAATATATCACTATAGAAATGTTATGTTATTGAAAATAAAAGTATTTATAAAAAAGTCATAAAAAGTCATTATCCTCAATAGTTTTTTACTTTAAATATATATTTCTTCTGTAATAAATCACAACAGGTTATGGGCCCAGTTGCATACTCTGTTGGAAGTTTCTGATAAAGTTATCAAACGAAGAAATAGTTTTAAAACAGTTTGAAAAGTTTTTCAAACATGGATGATTGCAGTGTGTCCAAAATAATCAAACTGGAGGGTAAAAACAATTACGAGACTTGGCGCTTTCAAGTCGATATCATACTGAAAAGTACTGGAAAATACGACGTTGCCGTCGGCAGAATTAAAAAACCAACTGATCCGGAAAAGGAACAAGAACTCGAAATTTGGCTTAAAAACGATCTGATTGCTCAAAGGGTGATTGTGACCAGTATATCTGAACAAGTATTATCCCTACTTGTTCATTGTTCATCAGCTGCAGAAATGTTCACAAAACTAGATACTCTTTATTCTCAAAAGACAGATATTTCCTTACATGTGCTGCAACAAAAATTTTATTCTTTCAACTACGATCATTCAGAATCCATGTCTACAAACATCACAAGACTGGAAAAGTTGGTGTATGAAATGAAATCGGCAGGCGAGAATATTCCTGAATCCATGATAATTACCAAAGTGCTCATGATGTTGCCAAAAGACTTCGTATATTTTCAAAGTGCATGGGATTCTGTGAATAGTGATTTAAAATCCTTGTCATATCTCACCAGTCGATTACTGTTGGAAGAAGAAAGAAACAAGAACCGGGAAAATGTCAAAGATGGTGAGAGTGTGGCATTAGCAACATCTCAAATAAAGAAGAGTGACGTCCAAAAATTCTGTAAAAAGAAGTTTGCGAACAAACAAAGAAATGTTGAGGTTCCTTCATGCCATTTTTGTAAAAAGCGTGGCCATCTGCTGAAAGATTGCTGGTTCAAGAAAAAGAAAGATCACGCGCAAACTAGCCATGATAGAAATGCTTTCATCAGTACGGCTTTTATCAATGGTTCGGAAGTTGGGGAAAATAAATAGTATTTGGATTCCGGTGCCAGTGATCATATGTGCAACGAAAAGCAGAAATTCGAGGATTTGATCTACTTCAATGAACCAAAGTTTGTTAAAATTGGCGACGGTTCGTGTATAACAGCAGAAGGTCAAGGAAATATCCTAATCAAGGCTTTCAATGGTGATAAGTGGATACCATCTATAATACGAAATGTTTTATACGTTCCTGCTTTGAAATGTAATCTGTTTTCTGTTGGATGCGTTCTTGATAATAATTATACCATGACTTCCGATCAAAACGAATGCAAATTCATGAAAAATGGAGAAATAGTTGCAACTGGTGTCCGAAAAGAAAAATTGTATGAAATGAAATTTATAGAAGACTCCCAAAAGGAACAAACTGCTAATATTGGTGTCAAGACGAGTTCCATTAACTTACAAACATGGCATGAAAGAATGGGTCACGTAAAGAAGATTTTGAAGAAAAATGCCATTGAATTCACGAATACGATTGGAAATAACTTTTGTGAAGCTTGTGCAAAAGGAAAACAACACCAGATGCCTTTTTCCTCAAGTTCCAGTAGAGCATCCAGACCAGGAGAATTGATTCATACCGATGTGTGCGGACCGATGGAAGAAATGTCAATAGGTGGATCTAAATATTTCCTGTTGTTGAAAGATGATTTCTCCCGTCATAAAACTGTATATTTCCTTCGCAATAAAAGTGAAGTTCCACAGAAATTCAGAATTTTCCTGAATTTGGTTGAAAATCAAATCGGCCAAAAAATCAAAATTGTCAGAAGTGACAATGGTAAGGAGTTCGTCAATAAAGAATTAAGTGAAATCTTCGAGAACCACGGTGTTGAGCATCAATTGACAGTTCCGTATACACCTCAACAAAACGGAAGAGCAGAGAGAGAGATGAGAACAATAGTAGAAATGGCAAGAACCATGATTCAAGCAAAGAATCTGAATAAATGCATGTGGGCGGAAGCCGTTAATTACGCTGTATATATCCTAAATATGACTGGTCGAAGTGGAATTGAAGACAAGAGTCCGAACGAGCTATGGCTCAATAGTTTCAATAAAGAAGATATATCGCATCTACGAATTTTTGGAGAATCCGTTTTTATCTATCTTCCGAAAGAGAAACGACTCAAATGGGATGCAAAAAGTATAGCAGGAAAATTTGTTGGATTCAGCGACAACGTTAAAGGATATCGTGTTTATATATCTGAAAAACGAAAAATTGAAATGTCAAGAAATGTCATATTCACAAATGAAAAATATAGTGATACTGTCCCCGTAAACTGTGGAAATAGTGCATCAACGGAATGTCAGCGTGTTGAAAAAGAAGTGAAAGAAATAAAGGAACAGATAGAAGAAGTAAAAATGCAGATGGAAGAGCTCAAAAATACCTCAGATCATGAAAATGATCCACAAATCGATGATCCGCAAATAGAAAATCCTCAAATTGAGAGTCATGATTATAATTTAAGACCGAGAAACAATTTGAGGAAGCCCAAACGTTTCGAAACAGCGATGATTGGCGATTTGGAAGATTTGAGAGTGGAAGATGCTTTGAAAATGGAAAACTGGAAAATATCAATGATTGACGAATATGAATCACTGATGAAAAATGAAACATGGACTTTGGTTAAATTACCCGAAAACAAGAGACCTTTATCATGTAGATGGATCTTTCGGACAAAGAGAGATAAGGATGATAATATAACCAAATATAAGGCAAGGTTAGTCATCAGAGGGTTTATGCAAGAGCAGGGAGTAGATTACGAAGAAACATTCAGTCCTGTAGTAAAGTTTGACTCCATAAGGTTCATACTAAGTGTAGCAGCAAAATTGAAATTTTACATATTTCAATTTGACGTAAAAACCGCTTTTCTACATGGTGATCTGACAGAAGAAATATACATGATGCAGCCAGAAGGTTTTCAAGACAATTCAGATCGAGTATGTAAACTACAGAAGAGTCTATATAAAATGGTCTTAAACAGGCTCCTAGAAAGTGGAACGAAAAATTCAGTGGATTCCTGAATAGTTATGGTTTTTCTGGTTGCGAAAGTGATCCGTGTATTTTTCAACGAGGAACAATCATCATGACCCTGTATGTCGATGACGGATTGGTGACAGGCGCTGATCTGACAGAAATCAAAATTTTGATGGAAGAACTGAATCAAAAGTTTGAGATTATCTACGGAAGAGCTGAATCTTATTTGGGAATCAATATTGTCCAAGGCGCAAATTATGTTTTCATAAACCAAGAACACTATATCAAGAAAATATTGACGAAATTTAGTATGGAAGAATCGAATTCAGTTGCAACTCCAGGAGATACAAATTTTGATTCTGAAAATTCACCTGATGCGAAAGATAAGCCGTATCAAGAAGCAATAGGTTCTTTATTATATTTGTCCAATGTATCCAGACCTGATATCACTTTCATGGTGAATTACTTGAGTAGATACATGAAGAATCCGAAAATATGCCACTGGAATGCAATAAAGAGGATTTTCAGATATTTAAGAGGTACCATTCAGTTTGGAATAACTTATCAAGAACTTATTGGATTCTGTGATGCTGACTTTGCAGGGGACAAGACTGAAAGAAAATCAACCAGTGGATTTGTTATAAGTTATTCAAAAGGTGCAATTATGTGGGGATCCAGAAAACAAGCCACAGTTGCGCTTTCTACTGCCGAGGCAGAATACGTGTCAGCCAGTGAGGCCACGAAAGAAATCTTGTGGATTAGACAGTTAGCAATGGAATTGGGTATTTTTGAAAAAATAGTGCCCTTGTACGTAGATAACAAATCTGCGATACACATGATAAAGAATAATGATGGAAAAGCATTGAAGCGAACTAAACATATTGATATAAGATATCATTTCATTCGAGAAAAATTGAACGAGGAAATTGATATTTACCACATCGATAGCGAAAACCAAATCGCAGACATTTTTACGAAGATTTTACCTGTCAAGAGGTTTTCTTATCTCAGAAATCAGTTGGGAATCAGTTGTTTGAATGAAGATTCAAGACATTAATAATTCAGGGGGAGTGTTGGAATGAATTATTATTTTATATTCACAGTGCTGATCTATTTACCGTTGAATATATCACTATAGAAATGTTATGTTATTGAAAATAAAAGTATTTATAAAAAAGTCATAAAAAGTCATTCTCCTCAATAGTTTTTTACTTTAAATATATATTTCTTCTGTAATAAATCACAACAATAACAACGGATCATTTTTTTTGTTTTTAGGAAACTTCCAGGTTTTTCAGAAAAAAACCCTCAAAAGCAGAGCTTGTGCGAGCAAGGGAAATCCGGGACCTACAGTTTAAATAAAAGTGGAATCCGAACCACTTCAGCTCAGTGACACAACAACACAACAACGGATCATGTTTTGCCGAAATATTTTCTCGCAGATTTTTAGATTCTAGATGATACTTTTCAATACATATCATTCCCAAAATAAACTTATCTATCATTTTATATCATTCACAAAGCGCGATACTGTAGAAAGGACTGCAATCTGGGCAATACATTGAAGAAACTCAAAAAGTGGGGAACGGTTTTTCCTTTGGTGTTTTGGCATCGACGTCTTTGGTCATTAGCCATGTGTTCTGGGTAGGCCTTGTTACTTACTCCATACGCCACCTTAGGAGCAGCACTGCCCCTGTGACCTGGCACACAGGCAAGTTTCACCTTGTTCTGTCCTAGGTCTCTAATGTTTTTGTGACTCTCCCGAGCTAGTTTGGAAAAAAATCTGCATGATTGCAGGTCCTCAATTGCCGCCTGTCTTCTGGAGAGAATGACTATAGGTTCGTGAATAGCTATTCTAGAGCTACTGAAACCATTGAGGCTGGGGAAGGTGGAAATATCAAAAAAAAAACATGGCAAGAAAAAATATCCATACAAAATAATTTCGGTCAAAACTTATTCACTTATAACAAAACTAATTATTCGAATTCTAAAAAGAATCGTACATTAGAAGGTACCAAATAAACATTTGAAGTCGTTCGGAAGTTTGAGGACACATTAGTAAACTAGAACACGCTCATGTCTAGAATAAGTCGCCTGAAAGTGGAATAAATAAGATAAGTGAACTAAAATGTATTTGAGCATTCATTCAGTGCCATAGAGGACATAAAAGTTTTACATGAATCATTCTTCAACGTCACGCGATGTTATTCGTGCAGGTCAGTTTTCAGGAACATAATTTCTCCACGACTATTAGTGAATGGAAAGAAAGCGAAATAATTTTTATAATAGAATGTCTCTTGATTCAGAATATTCAATCTGAATATTAAATCTGAAACACTTATGAGTTACGATGACACGTTCTCTGCCAAAATAAAACAATGTTCTTTCACTTCAACTTCTTGTTTAAAATTTGAAAATTGAATAGTCAACTGTCATCCAATTAGCATATATAATTTTTTATATTATTGATATGGTTGTATTTTATGTTTCATATTGAAATTCTTACATCATTGTGTGTACAAAGAATTTATAATGTATTTTCCCAATTGCCCTGAAGAAATGAAGCGAAAGCTTGACACTATTGCTAATAAAATTTCAATTCGAAAATTTTCTACTGACTGCTGGTCCCAATACCACCAAAGAAGAAGATACATAACAGTCGCTAATTTATTTTTTATTCAAATGAAGAACTCTCTATAAATCAATTGAAAACTATTATTTTTCTAATTAATGTTTGACTAGTCATATCTTAACAAATTTATAAATATAATATTTATGAATGAATGAAGATTGATGTAGCCAGGGGCTATAAATAAACATATAAAGAGCTAGTTTCTTCCAACCGCAGAAATGTGTTTCAGGCGGTTGGTCATCATCAGTACTGTTTAGGCAAGTGCAAAGATGTGCAACACTTGGTTACAAATTCAGAAAAATAGGCAAGCCGAATAGTTTATAAATGAATTCAAAATCAATGAAATAACAAATTCAAGGTCTAGACAATATTTGTGAAAAAAACACACAAGTGGTTGAATATTTGAAAAAAAAATTAAACTCCACAATGAACATATTGGAACTGTTGGGTTTTGTTGCACATATAACATATTCACATAAGGTTGTCATTCAGAAACTACTACTACTGTCAATTTGTTGTTGATACGCAGAATTGGGTTTTAGCACCCTTTTTGAAATGAATTTCCAAACGATTACCAAAAGAGACGCTGCCGGATCATGGAATGAAGACTGTCTTCTGCTGTTCTTGGCTAATCTGAGGGGTAGGCCTTCCTAGTTTCTCCATAATGTGCAAAGAGATCCCAAAAAAAACTATGACACTGGAACCAGCAATTTTTGTTAAAGATTGAAGTGGATGATTTTGAGAGAAGTTTGTAAAAAAAACTTGAAAATCTGAGTGCTAACAAAATATTTGTTTCTTCCTTCCTCAATTATACAGAGTGTAATTACTACACATTATTTCACATTCCTATCAAATATAATTGAATTTTGTATCTGAATTTGAATTTAAAAACTTAACAATTATGGATTAAGTCCGAAATTTGAGTTTCTGGATTATCGGAAATGACTTAGAATTAGGTGAAAATCATTCGCATGATCGAATTTAATAATGAGAAAATAAATGGGGTTGCCATTATAAAAAAAATTATATTTCCAATGTTCCTCAATCTCTTTCTGAACCCACTTTTAGGTGCACTCTGTAAATTAATTAGTGGATGTGATTTTGATTATTGTATTTCAACCTCCAATATTCATGACGCAGTCCTTGCGTGTCACTAAAAATTGTAATTGTCATGAAAATTGCGTCTTTTCGATAGGTTGCCATATATATGGGGCAACTTTTTCTAAAAAAACTCGAAAAACTCAAAAACGGGTAATTTTGAGTACAGGGTATAATACGTGAATTCGACTCAGAATTATGAGAATATAGAATAAAGAAATTTTGTCAAATACAGGGTGTCTTTTCGAAAAACCAAAGATTCTTGCTATATTCATACAGCCTTCTTTTTATAATTATAATACTTTTATTGGTTACCAGAACTTTCACATACAGATAATTACATTTTTTTTCGTGACAAACAGATACCAATTCTGATTCAGAATGTGAAAAGCGGCCTTTTACTTCTTTTCTTCTATCAGCGCCAATGAATTTATAAAATAAATTCGAGTTGATGAGCGAAAATGGGGAATGAAATAGAAAGAACAAAGTGTGACATATTAACATTATATTTTATAATGTATAATGTATTAACGAGCCGCCCATGGTTCTGTCGTAGATCGAGATAGCTGACCTGATGTGAAATGAGGAATAAAGACAGTTCTCTAGCAGACGTGGTTCGTTTCATTTCATATAATATACAAGTACATTATATGGCGCAGTCGGAAAAAAAAGTGTAGATAAAAAAGTACAAGTTTTTTAAAAGTTGAAACGTGTGCTTTGTGGATATAACGCAAAGAAGAAGAAAAAAAATATAATGGGAGACTATAGAGGTATATCTCCTATGAATTTTACCGGCAATGTATCTGAAAACTGGAGGTTATGGCGTCAGAAGTTCGAAAATTACCTCATCGCGTCCGAAGTCAGCAAAAAAGAAGCAAAGGTTCAAATTGCCCAATTACTACATTATATAGGTGAAAAAGGTATGTCTATCTATAATACTTTTACCTTTGAAGATGACGAGAGAAACAAATTGCCAAAAGTTATAGAAAAATTTGAGGCACATTTCATGCCTAAGAAAAATTTGGCATATGAAAGGTTTAGATTTTTCACCAGAAAACAACTAGAAGGGGAAACCATAGAACAATTTGCCACCGATTTGAAAAATAAAGCAAAATCTTGTGAATTTGGTGACTTGAAAAATAGTCTTATAAAAGATATTCTGACTTGTGGATTGCAAAGCCAAAATCTGAGAGAAAGGTTATTGCAGGATGATGATAAGAGCTTAGATGAAGCTATCCAGTTGTGCTTATCAGTGGAAAGTTCTAGAGAGCAGTCAACTTTAATTTCAAAGGCAGGTGGTAGTGTCCAAATAAATGCCCTTCATAGAGGTCAAAATCGCTCACAGTCACAAAAAGGTAAAAAATTTTACCCAAATTCTCCGAAAAAAGAGATAGCAAATCAGCAGGGACAAGCGCAGTCACAACAGTGGTCAAGCAATCATCTGAGAAATGTTCCAGGATGCTCAAATTCAAATAACGCAAACATCAGGAGAACTCGCAGAACACAAATTCAAAGTCAAGATTGTTGTTACAGATGCGGTGGAAGTAAGCATGGAAAGTATCGCTGCCCAGCGTATCGGAAAAAGTGCGAAGTGTGTGGTTTTTATAATCATTTTGCTAAAATGTGCAACAAAAGAAAAGTAAATGAAGTCAATATTGAAGGTTACCAAGAGGATACTGAGGATAATTGTATATATGTATATAGTGTGGACCACATCATCTCTAAAAATAATTCCTGGTATGTTTCTTTGTTGATAAATAATAAAAAAACTGTATCTTTCAAATTGGACACAGGGGCTCAGGCAAATCTAATATCTATTGACAAATTAGAAGATTTAGAAACAGATAATTTAATTATCAAAACTGAAACAAAATTGAAGTCTTATACCAATAATGTTCTTCCTGTTATTGGCAAATGCTTTTTGAAATGCAAACATAAACATGCCACTGCAATATTAGAATTTTTTGTAGTAAATTGGAAATTAGAGTGTATACTTGGTTTAGAGGCTTGTCCAAAGTTAAATCTAATAAAATGTAATGATACAATCGAAAGTTTTGATGCAAAGCAAATTGATGCGATTGAAGAACCATTTATTAACAGCTGTAACGCTATTATAAATGAATTTCATGACAGGTTTTCAGGCATCGGATGTTTAAATGTAGAATACAAAATTGAATTAAATGAAAATGTTCAACCAGTAGTTCATCCCACTCGCAAAATACCTATTCCGTTAAGAGGTGAATTTAAAAAGACTTTAAATGAACTAGAAAAACAAAATATAATAAGAAAAGTAAATGAGCCAACAGACTGGGTCAATTCATTGGTAATTTTGAGAAAAAATTATGGGTCACTCCGTATTTGTTTGGATCCACGCGATTTAAATATCGCTATAAAACGAGAACATTTTCAGTTGCCAACTCTTGATCAAATAATATCAAAATTGACAGGTGCTAAATATTTTAGTAAATTAGATGCCACTAGCGGTTTCTGGCAAATAAAACTTGATGATTCTAGTGCCAAATTATGCACTTTTGGAACACCATATGGCCGCTATTGTTTTTTAAGAATGCCATTTGGGATAAAATCGGCTCCTGAAGTTTTTCATAAATATTTTAAGGGCATTTTTGATATAGAAGGTGTTGATTTGTATATAGACGATATTATTGTGTGGGGTGAAACACTAGCTGAACATAATAAACGTTTAAAAGAAGTTTTTGAAAAAGCCAGATCAAATAATATAACTTTCAATAAAAATAAGTGTAAATTTCTAATGACTGAAATATCGTTTATGGGCCACAAAATAACTTCTGAAGGTTATTATCCGGGGCTAGATAAAATAGAAGCAATACAAAAAATGCCTATACCAGAAAATAAAAAAGATGTTCAAAGGTTCCTTGGTATGATTACCTATGTTGGTCGATTTATACCAAATTTATCTAATTTAAATTCACCACTAAGAGAACTAATAAAAAAGAATAATATGTTTATTTGGACTGACAAGCATACTGAATCTTTTCAAAATTTAAAGAGAAAATTAACAGAAGCTCCTGTTTTGCAATACTACGATTTAAATAAACCAGTTGTTATTTCTGTAGATTCCTCGAAAAATGGACTCGGTGCTTGTTTATTGCAAAATTGTTTACCATGTGCTTATGCTTCACAAGCTTTGACAGAAACCCAAAAAAGGTGGGCACAAATTGAAAAGGAATTAGCGGCTATTTTATTTGGATGTCAAAAATTTTATGAATTCATATATGGGCGCACCTTTTCAGAAGAAACTGATCACCGACCTTTATTAGGAGTTTTTAAAAAACCTTTATCTGAATGTCCTGCGAGATTACAGCGCATGGTACTTCAATTGCAAAAATTTGACTTTAAATTAATTTATAAGCCAGGCAAAGATTTATTCCTGTCAGATGCCTTGTCTAGGGCCTACATTAAAAATAATGAAAATTCAGTATCATTAGATGATAATTTAGAAGTATGTGTTATAGAGAATAATTGTAAATTCAGTGATCAAAAATTTTGTGAGTTGGTAAAACTTTCTAGTGAAGATCCTGAAATGTCATTATCGAAAAAATTTATACAAAGTGGTTGGCCTACTAAAGGTATTAAAAACGTGCCAAATTTAATCAAAAACTATTACAGATTAAGAAATGGGATTGTTGAATGCAATGGTCTTTTGTTTAAAGGAAACCAAATCATTGTACCTAAAGATTTAAGGTCTCAGATTGTAGATAAAATACATTTTGATCATTTTGGAATAGTAAAATGTAAAAATAGAGCCAAACAATCTTTTTTCTGGCCTGGAATGAGTTCTGAAATTGAAAAAACTGTACTGAAATGTAAAGTTTTCCTCAAATATAACGTAAATAGCCAAAGAGAGGAAATAAAACAACATGAAATAACTGAAATTCCTTGGTATAAATTAGGAGTGGATGTATTGTATTTAGGTCGTCAAATGTTTTTGCTAGTTGTAGATTATTACACTAAATGGGTTGAGTTAATAAATTTACAAGAAAATGCACATTCCGATACTGTGATATGTATTCTAAAAAGACTGTTTAGCAGATTTGGTATACCCGAATTATTAATCTCCGATGGAGGACCTCAATTTTCTTCTTTACTTTTTAATGATTTTTCAAAAAAGTGGGATTTTAAGCACATAGTAACTAGTCCCCACCATCCACAGTCGAACGGGATGGTAGAAAGAACAAAACAAACTATTAAAAAATTACTTAGAAAAGTTATGGAAGAGAAAAATGATATTGAATTAGTTTTACTCATGTATAGAAATTCACCAATGGAATGCGGATATTCTCCAGCTCAACTCATGTTTTCAAAAAATTTAAAAGATATATTGCCTACTACTGAACAAGCACTTGAACCTCAAAAAGTTGATTTTGATTACTATAATAAAACTTTAATATCAAGGCGACATTCACAGAAATTATATTATGATTGTTCATATAAAAATTTGAAGCCTTTGAAAATAAATAATAAAGTAAGATATCAAAATCATTCAGGTTCTAATTGGGAGTTTGGTAAAATAATTGATAAACCTCGAGAACGTTCGTATATTATCGAAAAAGGAAATGGAAATCAAATAACCAGAAATCGTAGGTTTATTGAAGGTTTGCCGGAATCACAAATAGAATCAGAGGAAATGGATGATTGTAATTTAAGTTCCTTATTTGAGCCTCCAGAGGTTTATAATGTGCCAGCTACAACATCTTCAGGTAGAGCAGTGAAAATACCAGATAGATTTGGTTATACTTGAATTGTTTTAGAGTATAATCTAATCATATAAAATTTATAATTTTTAATAACCAGAACGTTTCTTTTATTTTTAAATTGTTAGGTACTTACATCTTTCTGTGTTTTTTCTTGTAAAAATTCGAAAGATTAGTTTTTCCTTATTTTTGTTTGAAAAAAGGGAGATGTGACATATTAACATTATATTTTATAATGTATAATGTATTAACGAGCCGCCCATGGTTCTGTCGTAGATCGAGATAGCTGACCTGATGTGAAATGAGGAATAAAGACAGTTCTCTAGCAGACGTGGTTCGTTTCATTTCATATAATATACAAGTACATTATACAAAGAGGGAAAGAAAAGCGAAACAAAGAAAGAAACGGGAAGATGCAAGTCTAGATTTGAGCAGAACCTATTTACTTAAGAAGACATACTCTGTATTTTAGTAAAATTGATATTTCTATAAATTTAAATCAGAATCAATTCTCGGAAAACCATTTTGTCTTTTGATCTACCTTCCATTCCAAAAAAAGGTTATAAGCGCGTTGATACATGCCCTTTGACGTTTCCGGTAATAAATTCAGGGCCAGTTTCACAGGTTCCAGTTAGGGTCCAGATCAATTAACTTATGGTTAGAATGTGAATCTGTCAACGCCATTGGAAGAATGTCATTCACCGTCTAATCTTTCAGTTAGTTATCTGAAGGTTAACTGGGACCTGTAAAACTGGCCCTAAACGTTATTTGAGTTGGAGAGTCTAATCCCCATAAGACAATGGGATCACTTATAGAAAGAGATGAAAGAACATTTGTGACAAAATTTGACGTAGTTGGACATGTCATGGCCGCCATTCTCCATAGACAGTGACGGACTAGCTCTTTTGGTATATGAGAGTTACATGTGACAGTTTTGTTTCTTGGTTCGAGTTCGACTCTGTACTCATGTCCAAGTACGTCACTATGACGCGTCGATGCTATAAGATTCTGATTGGCTAGAGCTTATTAAACCCTCTTGTTAGTTTACTCTCTTTGAACCTAGACCTAACACGAATTATTCCATTTCACATTTGTTTTTTAGCAACTTGCCTAGCAACCGATACAAAAATTAAATTCTGTACAAAATGTGCTTGTTTATGATTGAAGTTACGGTTATAAACTGAACATGTATCGAGGTTATCGTAGAAAAACCATTTTACTCACTGTTTCTCAGAGAATGTTCACTTTGTACTTCGAATGTAAAACATACCTTTTCCATCGAGCTGCATCGTCATCTTCCGCTTTCGAGACCAATTCTGTTGTCACAAGATTGATACATCCCCTAACGTGATTCATCCCCGATGAATAATTAGCCAGTCGAGCGGACTAGTCTACTAGTATTGGATTGCATGGCTACATTTATTTTACGACTTCGGAAATGATATATGGAACCCTAGCAGGAATCATAAAACCCTAATTACCATTGCCATTTACCAACCGGAAACAGCTAGAGTGTGAGACATAAATCACAATGGCTGTGCGAAGGTATATTGTTTCATAATTCCATCCAGCTCGTGTCACTTTTATGCTTATGAAGATATACGATTGGTGGGGTGAAAAGGACAAGTGATTGGTTTCTTCAGTGGTAATATCATAAGTGTTAGCAGTTTCATCGAAAATATTATTATATGTGTTGTAACTCAGTTATGGAGGTTTTGGGAACGATGGCAGGGATGTTGAGTTATTTTGATGATGCACAGAGAAGAAAAATTTCCGAGCGAATATTTGATTATGGCAAGTGGTAGTTATTTTTGGTACTAGTGATAGAAGTGGCATTTCATTTTGTGATTGAAGAATATTTCGAAACGAGCGTTAGCGACCCCACCGGCAAAATGAAATCACTTTTAACAAATTTATCATACTATTTTATTTTTTACAACTGTTACTAATAGTAACAAAAAAGTTCATAAGATCCATAGGATACGAACACACGATCTCTGGATTACAAGGCAGAGGCTCCTGCTACATGCTCTAATGTACTTTATAACTGACTGTGATAGTCTTATCTCAAATATAATACAAGGCATGGCAGTGAGGTAGGTAAAAAACAATTATTCATTGCTTATTAGTTACCACAAATTAGAAAAAACTCCTTGCATCTTTATGGTCGTAGATATACTGCTGCAAATATAAATACAACTAAAGTTGGAATGAATGATTCAGATTCTTCTCTTCCGCCAGACATTCAAAAAGCTGCAAACAGTGTAACTTCAGATATGTTGCCTACACGGAAACAATATGAAATTGATTATCATGGATTCATCAAATGAAGACAAATGAAGGAATAGGGAATATGCAAGTGATTTAAATTTACTTGATTTCTTTACCTCCGATACTTTATTGTCTTGACATTACATCTGAACTACTAGTTAATCATTTAGTTTGTATTTAACTCCATAAAACTTTAATCAAAAAGTGCATAATAAGCGCGCGGAATTCAAATTTGCGAAACGCATCACCATTGGTCGAAACGAAGAATGACGTCACATGGCACGTTGTGAAATTTATCTGTGTTGATATTCATACTGTGCTAGTCGTCTTTCATAGAAAATTTGTTTTTATTTATATATTTGTAGTGTTTTCCATTACATAGTGCGATTTTGGTCTAGTGACAATTGTAAATTATCAAGAACAATGACTGAAAGTGGTTTTGTCAAAGCACAATCCGGCAAATATCTGAACTGATATTAAGTTATAATTTATCAAACGATAGTTTTCCTTCTGTAATTTAGGTGAGGCAGGTACAAACAGAGTTATCTCCCGCTTGATATACAAAACATTTATGCATACAAAACTTATTTCTGATCAATTCACATCATGTTAACTATCGAAATACAATATACTCACATTGAAATGATCTTCACAACAATGCAAATGTGATATTGGAGATACTTCGCTTCTTCTCATAACCTTACACCATTGTTTACGTATTTTCGCAGATCTTGGAACAGAAAAAATACTATATTTGGTGTACTTATAATTTTGTTTTGACATTCCGGTACTAGATAATACCTATAAAATGAGCATTTTCCATTATCGTAATAGCGATTAAAACTGCAAATCCCTAACCTAATTAATAACTGACAATAGTGTCAATGGCCATAACTATAGAAAGGCTTGTTCATTGGAGACTGCTCTAGTTGATCGAGATCACTTTCTCATAAGTTCATCTCTCTCTAACACTGCATTTGTCTTACTCTTTTATAAAATATCAACTTCAAGCAAGTAGAGCAATCGAGTACGTCTCAACGAACGACACTGAAGAAGAACAACACTGATCGCGCCATGTGATGTCATCCACAGCGCGCGAAAATGGAGGCGTTCAAATAGGTCAAATTCAATCGGTATTTTATACATTATTTTAAAAATTAATTCTAAGACTTTCAACAGTATGTATATTTTTTACTATATTGTAACGAAGTTATAAATTGATTAAACAAATAAAAAAATTAGGCATATTCTCTATTGAAGGCAAGCAAGTTCACTGTAAGCTTACTTTTGGTTTATTCTGAAGAAAAATCCCAGTTATGAATGTCATCAACGATGTGGTCTGAATTCTTTATAATGAGAGCTCAACTCAAAATTAAGAAAAACGTAGATATCTACGAAAATACTAACAAACAAACAAACAAATTGGCAGATTTTTCAATGAAGGTCCTGATACCAAATATCTTTTGAATGAAGTGGCAACCATTTTTGGATTATTTGGAGAGTGGCGTCACCGTCGTGAAGAACTCTGCAAATTGAACATAGACGATATTTCAGAAACAGTACAGTCATTACTAATTCTAAATTCGGATACCAAAACTAACATTCAAAGAAGTTTATGAATCATTACTGTAAATATACTGTATTAGGTAAGGTTGGGTTTGAACGTGAGTGGGCCCGTATCAGGCCCTCCACTGCGGCCGATGGCCTATTGTGGCCCTAAGGTTATTTTTCTCTCAGTATGGCCAATTTCTTAACGAAATTAAGGAATGTATTGGGAGAACAATTCACCAGGTTTTCTAGCCTTACTGTCGTGTCGCAAAATATTGAAAATCTGGTTCTGGCCGCTGCAAGGCATGTACACAGAATGTGTTTAGCCGTTTCATCTTCAATGCATAGCCAGCACTCTACATCTTGTGCAAGTCCGATTTTATGCATGCAATATTTGAGTTTGCAGTGGCCAGTGAGCAAACCTACTATAACTCTGAGATGCGCTCTACTGAGTTCTATAAGTTTGTCAGAGTTCTGTTTTTCTTTTTACAATCAATGAATGCTTTGGAATGGGCTAGACCCGGTAGACTACGCCAGTACTCGAGTATTTCATTGTCTGCCCAAGCTGTATTGACATTCTTGGCTGTGCTATGTGCTGAACCAATTGCCGGTTATGGTCCAGTAAACGTTGTTTTGCCCCCCCCCCCTCTTACTAGGTCGTCCGCTATTTCGCTTCTTACTAGGCCTGTGTGACCTGGTATTCAGACTAAGGTAACGTTGTTGCATTGAGCTAGTCGGTTTAAGATGTCTGCAGTTATACTGCTCCAGATTTAAAGCAGTTGGATGCAAGCGCTTTCAGTGCTGCTTGACTATCTGGAAATATCTTCATTGTTTTTCGTGTGTGGTGTCGATTTTCCAGCTCCCTTGCACACATTCCAAGGGCATATACCTCTGAATGAAATGCTAGTTCTACCCATACTGAATGAGCGTTTCATTACTGGTTTCATCCCATATATTCCGGCTTCGACGCCTTCCAAAGTTTTGGAACCATCGGTATACCAACATTCATTTGCAGTATGAACAGAGTAAAAATGTATGGCCCCGCCCATTTTTCCCAGTTAATATTAGGACTATCGAAAAAAAGTTCGAATAAAAGTTGAAGGATATTTCACTCTGCATCGTTTTATGGATTCAAATATTTTTTAGATGTGCCATTGGTGGAGGAGTGACGTCATGGGCAATTTTTTTCGTCATCGGCAGTTCGTAATATTTTTCATTTTCATTCTGTGATTTTTTTGGTAGTTAACTGTCCAGTATATTATTTGCACACTTTGTAATTTCAGGTGGTGTATTTTCACACTCTGATTCTGAATCACTGGATAAATCCATGATAATATTTATATTTTGGAATGGAAACCTAACAGCAAGAATTTTGATAAAATTTTGCCACTACGATGACAATCAACTGCGTCAAGGCAAATATTATTATTGCTAACCAGTGTGAGAGTATTATTCTATCACAAGAGAAAGGATGTAATAGTTATTTAAGTAACAAGGAACGTACAAGACGTGTTAACATTCGAGGTAAGCGACTACGAGCCGAGGCTTGTTGGTTGCCGAGGATGTTAACAGTCGATACATTCCGTGTTACTTGTTACATTTTTCCCGCTGCTTGTTGACATTTTTCAAAATTTGCATGGATTGAAGTTTGTTTTCTTACCCTTCCTTCATGATTATTCGTTCCGCTATTTCATTCTGAGTTGTGCGTGTAATCAAATTACTGAATAAACAGACAACAATAATATTCGAAATTTTCATAACCTAGAAATTGATATAAATGAAGCTGAAGGTATTGATTGTCAAAGTCAAAGTCATTATTACCCTAGGCATGTAAATGACACTATTTACATTCCGTTGTCAACATGAATTAGTAAACGAAAGATATAGGCCATTTATCTGTTATGTTACTGAGCATGTATGGACTATTTTCAGTGTCGGCAGCGGGAAAAAACAAATAAATTGCATGGGGGTAGAGGTGTTGCAGATTATTTCTTCAATCTCGTGAGAGAGAATTTCAGCATTCTTTAATCAAATTTTATTTCAGAATTGGCATATCATGTAATGAACGTGGAGGAAAGCATTTTCAATACTAGTGTTAAAAGTGATTTTTACACATGATGAGATGAGATGAGAAGTTTCTACTCAAGGAGTGAAGTGTACGTAAAACAATGTTTATATTGGAGTAGAAAAAAATTATGTTGCTCCGAAAAGAAGCGCTTCACCGCTTCAGCCTAAACCAGGCTGCTTTTACCAAACTCACAACCTGTCGAAAACTTCTGGCATCAACGATACTTTCAAACGTTCAAGTTCTTCCAACATCAATACAAGAATTTCCTAATTACGGACTCTTTGAGCTCCTACCTTAAATATCATCTTTACCACTTTGTGTTTGTTTGTAGAACTTTCGAAACAGTTTGTTTTCCACTCAATATTTACGTATAATTACTGTGTTTATAATTCTTCTTGTGCCCTAATTTTGAATAATCAAGACACACTTAGACATTATCCAATACCGTTATTGATCGATCTATGTAAATAAATGTTTGCATTTATTATCAGATATAACAGTTTCACTGAGATTACATCATGGGACATGCATTAGTATGTTTTGAAGTGATGAGAAATTACTGTTTACTTGTTTTTTGCTGGTCATTTTGGACTCGGACGATGCTAAGTATATTGTTAGCTCAGTTTCCTTTATTCTATATTTGGGAAATAAATGTTGCATTTGGATGATGAACCTACTAATCGAAAAACGATATTGAGTCTTGTTTTTGAGTGCCGTTGGAGGATATCAAAGAAAAAAACTGGTACTACTAATAAACCGAAACTTTATGTATTCAGCAAATATCCAATTCAGAAGACATTGAGTTTGTATACGAGAGCCAACCAATTATTTGAACATAGACTGCAAGAACTGGCCATATTCTCAAATTTACGCACTCCATCTTCAATCCCAACACAATATAATATTGAGGTTATTACATTTGTGGAGCACGTGTAGAGATCTTTTTTTTTGTGCCCTCATTTTGTTGTAATTTTGTGGAATCTTAGATATGCACGACATGAAACAAATGCTCAGAAAAAAACAGATTGTGAGTAAGCATCTCAAGGTATCAGTATATACAACAATACAATGCGAATTTTAGGTAAGACATATTATATAAAAAATGTGAAATCATTTACAGAAAAATCATTTTAGTAACGGTTTTTCTCTAAAGGTATTCAAAGGCAAGTATTTCTTTCAATTCTTCCAAAAACTCTAGCTGACTCATTGTAAATTGAACACTTGAACTAACCTGAAAATATTGTGAACTCATGAATCAAGTCTTTGTGCTACAGAAAAAATTACTGAGGTTTATATGCAAGGCCAGCTATAGAGATAGCTGTAGGCCTCTTTTTATTCAATTCAAAATAGTAACTTTGGTCAGCATATTCAATCTAGAGGCGGTATGCCTAATTCATGAAAGACATCTTACCAATTCACCAGAACAGAGACCTCTTAATACCAAACATTTCCAAGATATTCGTTTACCCATACCAAAAACAACCTTGACAAAACATTCTAATATGTCATACATAGGTGAAAGAATAGATAACCATTTACCAGAGGTTTACAGAAATGCATTGGATCAGAAAGAATTCAGAAAATGCGTTAAAGATTTGCTTCTTGAAAAAGCTTATTATAGCCTGCAGGAATATCATGATGACCAACCAATTTGATATGAAGGAAGTAGTCAATCCTCGAAGTGGAGTTTCAGTATATATAAGTAAAACTCGAAGTCGTGTCCACAATATATTTGACCACTAGGGTAGGAAAGGGTGGGCTGTTGTCAACACAGCTTTGGCAATAAATTGTCAAAAGTGTGGTTGTATCAACATAATACCAACAAAAACATATTATCGAGCATAGAAATGCTCATCATCAGTTGAAATTACAGGTCAAACTGAAATAAGCAAATACAAAAATTACAATTTTGAAAATGAGTTTATGAAAAAATTTTTAATGAACTTGGAAACCAAAATAGATACTCACATGGCATGAAGGCGTAGTAAATTAAAATTATTTACGAAACATTTTAAGACATTAAAACTAGGCGCAGTAAGGCCTACCACCTATATTAAGATGGAATGGTGGGTGACCATTCAATTGTGTGAGAAACCCACATTGAAAAAGTTTAAAATTTTTAAATTTATAAGAATTTACAACAACAATGTGCAATGGCAATGGCTGCCGAAAGACAAAGAAAGCTGAGCGAGTCTGATTGTTGAAATTAAAATTAGGTATATCGATAATAATGGATTTGTTGACATTAGGTGCCATCTATCAGTGAAAAACGAAAACAAAACTCGAAATGTAATGCAATGGTATAGGGATCCAACTGCAAGGGGTTGACTACTCGGATATAGACGAAGAACACACTGGCTGGGAAGAAAACTGTAATTCAGAGCGGATGTAATAAATTTGTTTATTTTTTGAAAATCTTAGAAATGTATGTTTTCATCTTTATCAATTTTATTTATCTCAAAAATCTCTAGAATATTCAATTTAGGACCTTTATTACAAACATGTAAAATATCAAGATTTGAAACAATATCGAAACTATGTTTATTATTGACGACGTGGTTAGCAAAAGAACTAGAATAATTAATTTCATCAAGAATCTCTGAGTGAAGATAGGTATCAATAACTCTCTTATATTCATTAATTCGTTGAGAAAATTTGCGGCCTGTTTGGCCAATGTATTACAATCATGTTGTGAGCAAGAAATTTTGTATACACCAGATTTATCCATTATAGGGATCTTGTCTTTGTTATTGATTAAATTGGAACCTAAATTATTATTAGTATGGAAAGAAATTTTTCAATCAGGAATAAATCTATCAAAATTATTTTTAATATCATAGGAAACTTTACCCAAAAAAGTAATACTTGGTAAATGAAAACCTGTAGGTGGGGGGATCAAATTAGCATTCAAAACTTTCAAAGATTTATATCAATATAATTTGAAAACAAAAGAATCAGGGTAGCCATTATTAAGTGCTATTTGTTTTATAATACCCAATTCCTTATTGAAATTAGCAGAATGGAAAATAACATAGAGATTGAAATGTAATTTAAATGTACCTATGATATTTCGTTTTCGTTTTTACTTTTACATATATGTATATATTTTATTCTCCCATTAGATATTTCGAATATATGTGTGTGTGTGTGTGTTTAACAAATTGTTCATGTTCTCTATAGGTATTAATCGTAATGTAACTGTATCTGCAGTGGTATCTATTTCTACAGTTTTTTTTTTTTCATTCATAATTTACGAATATTTATATTGTATGTGAGTTTATTTTTACACTTTGTCAATGAGAACTTGTTCTTGGACAGTAAAGTATATATCTATCAATCTATCGGGAAATGTTCACATGCTTTTTCTCGACAATTGTACGTTTTCAATATTTTCACAATATTGAACCAATATAAGAGTGCCACTTGGGTGTAAATACTAATGAACCATTCTTCAAGCATAATTGATAACATCCAGAATTATGTTGAAACTACATGTAGAACTCGCTCTCGAACAAAAAAAAAACACAAGTCGTGGTACTGTATTACAAAGCTAATAGCTGAACAAACATCGAATAATAGCAGCCAACAGGTGAACATGTAGAATTCCGGAACGCTTCCTTTGTGGCAGCTTGAGGGCACCTGGGAGATCTTTCTTGAGCATTGTGGTAAATTGAATACACGCCATTCACGTGAGCGCCCCCCGGGAAGTCAAATTGATGGAGATGATGACATTTGAATAATCAGCAACGCGAACTGCGGGATAATCCGCAAGCCATGAATATTTAAATTTTAAATATTAGCACACGGGAAGATTCGTGATATTGAATTAATAATCGAATGTACCAGAAATCTGGAGAGCTGGTAGCGAGGAAATGGAATAATGGAAATAGGCCAGTAGCACTGCATGCATTTATATGAGTTTCAGAGAGTGCAATACTGGGAACTTTGCCAGACGACTCGTTGCTGGGTTTTCTCCAATGAATATGTAATATAATGATGAGAAAAACCGAACAGAACCATATCGCTGAAATAGAAAAAAAATTATAATGTCTCCAAACAACTCAATAAATCAATCGGTTTATTCAATTTAGATTCATATTATCATATAAGATGATTGAGGCTTATCACAATAAATGTAAAAAATGAAATAACAACAGATTAGTGGTGCGTTCATTTCTTGGAAATCGCCTAAGCAGAGCTTGTGTTGCGTGTTTTCATAGATCTGGACACAACCGTAAATAGGAGTAAGAATTAACTTTTCATTCCGTTCAGTAAAAAATAAAATCAAAAGTAAATGATCAACCTACAAGATAATGGACGATCACGCGGAAGGGATACAGGTTTGGATTAAATAATAAATTATTCAGGCATGTTTCAGTATATTGTATCAAATGTTTCTTTCATATTATCAAAATTGTGATCAACTAAGTATCTTACTTTTTTCTTGCGTTTTTAAATATTTTTTATGTTTCTAAGTTCAGGAGAACTCGATTGAGAAGTTTTGGTCCGAAATAAGTAATAAACTTTTGGGTATATACATTTTTGCAAGAAGGAACACTAATTGTTCTCTCAGACTTGGCTCGGGTGTCGTATGACAAAGAACGTTTCGAAATTACCATGACTAATCAACATTGGAACAAAATAAATTCATATAGTGTGACACGTTCGACTTTATTCTTTTCATTCATGTATGAAGTTATAATATCCCATCCATTCCAAGAGCAAACTCTAATTTTTGGAGGGATACGCTACTGGATTAGACCCTTTGTCGAGATTAGAGACTTTATCCCTCACCACGGAGCTTCGACGCCATAAGTTACCGTGCTTATTATATGATAGAGATATATTGCAACCGCATGTTCGGGGTGTACACCGGCTTTCAAGGTAATTTCGCAAAAAGAATAGGTATTTATGGAGCAACAAATTAAGGAAGCTAGACTGAATGGTGTACGCCTCCACTACAGATACGATGATTATTCAGAGTAGGAAATTTGAGTAGGGAGCCGTGAAGAGCGGGAGCTGCGGCAGTTTGCTGCGGACATTTGCTTTTTCCTTCACTTTCGGAATTATTATGCATTATTCAGTCTTTCGAATAAATCTTGCCAGGAACCATGCGAACCATCAGAAAGTGTATTCGGTAATACTTATAGGGGTGTTTTTTATTTGTCTGATTGCTATTTTCTTTACAATAAAAGAAGCAGCTTCGTGAAGTAATTTTCAGTATTAATATCCCGACAAAATACAGAATTTTTAAAAAATGGTTTTACTAAACTGTCACGGAAACTGTGTAGCTTGGAAACGCCACGAGGGCTTGCTAGAATGGTGTTTCGTGCAGAAAAACAGATTGAGTTCCACCAAGGTCAGGGTATTTTGAAATTTCAGTATTTTGATGGGATTTACAGGGATTTACAGTTTGGACTGTTCACATGTCCATTCAGTTAAAGAGGGGATTCGTCAGAAAAGTACTGTAAAGGTAATTACCATAACCAATGACTAACTGACCCACACAGTAAAAAGTGGATGGAAAAATACATTCCAAAATGTAATATATACATACTCCTCCAATTCCACAAGTAATTCAAAATTTTAATGTAAAATTTTGTAAATGTCCTGCATTATTTCTCTTGTGTTTTACAGTGAGCATGTAATTCAGTGCTTAATTACATGTAATTTCCGCTGGTTCACTTGATGACTGTATATGAATGTAACAATTAGTAAAACGACGTATTGTTACAACGGAATGACGCCAATTTACAAAATATTCCAGGTAATGTGTGAATTCTCGTTTGTTTAAATGTAATTTTCCGTGACGCTATCACCAGCATGCGCACCTAACCGGCATACGGCCCAATCCTCATTCACAGTTCATGTTGGTATAGGATGAACATCGTTGGGCATCTGGCGAAGATACGTTTTAAAAACAAACAAGCCATATTTTTTATTTGTGGATGTGGGTGCCAAATTGTCATCGGATTGTATATCAGGTGAGTAAATAGGTACTGAGGAAAAAAATATCAAACATTATTGTTCGTTCCATAATATTATGAATAACACCAATATTTTCATAGGAAATTGAATTGAAACTTCCGTTGTCGCAAACCATCTGAGTGATGATTTTGAGCATTTACTTAACATTCAAATCTCAAGTGGATAGATATCTCAATTCGATTCCAGAATATGATATCGGAGTGGGCAATCTCATGAGGTCAGCTAAACTATTTAGTTAATTTCAAAGAGTCGAAGTATAGATTAAGATAATTTGTTAAATCATTGTTTGTGGTACAATATTTAACCGATTTGAGTTTTAGTTTTCTTCAATATATAACAATATGTTATGATGAATAAAGTATTTTTAAATTCGATTTTGTGTCTTTTTTGCAGACCCCTCTCCCCCCTCTGTACTATTATGGAATATATCACACTCTGAAGAAGAATATGACACTTCTCTGTGACCGTTACATTTGAGGCAAAAAAGATCTGAATCTGCTGCCATAATCACGATCTAATCTAATCTATCAAATATTTCACTTCAACTGTAACAGAAAATAGAAATGATGGATTTTTTTTCAAGGTACTTATGTTTCAATTCACTCAACGTTAGAAAATGGATAATTTTCTTACTTTTTTTCTCTATAAAAGTTGTTATATTTATGATTTTTTATGGTTGACTTTAGATGTTCTTCTAATCAGTCTTCTCTCCTCCGGATAAAAAAAAATGATACCACTTTTCACACAATGTAAAATTAGTTGATACTACTTGAAAACAATGGACAAAATACACCTAAATAGACATGTAACAATTTCCGTTGAATCTGTAGTTAGGGGGAAAACCTCATGAAAATACTAGTAATTATCGGGAAATACTTGAATATATACCCAATAATACATACTAAAGCATGTATGTCAATTGGCACTACTTAAATATAATGGTAAAAACACTTCAACAAACATGTATAAATCGCCATTAGATCTGGAATAATGGAGAAAATTACATCAGTATAAAAGTAATAATAAATGGAATATATTGGAAATTCACATTTGAAGTCAAGTGATAACTTTACATAATATTGCTTGAGGTATGTTACTTTACATGTATATGCATGGCAACGCATTACCCATATGGGATCATGTAATCTGATGGAAACAATATTTACAGTGCATGATTTCACAAAACACTGTACGTCTGACAGGATCATCTTCTTTCATTTCTTGTACATTCTGCATTTTATTGAGATGGAATTTTGTTCCCGTAGAATGGGGTTACTTTGATTCGTGGGGTGACTTTGATTGAAACTTCCTCTCTCGAATAAATCGCGAATATCTTTATTTCTGATCACATCAGGGGAATCATTTTCCTACAGTTGGCAGCACTGATTATCGCGTGATAGTATGGCCGATGGTGCAATAATTCTAATAGATGCATGTCTATAATAGAGGTATATCACACAAATATTCAATTTTTTTTCCGTTAACACAACCTCATAATCACATACATTTTGCAAGCAATTACACCGTGGGGTGTCTTTGACCTAGTGTATGGGGTTAATTTGGTCACTGATCAATCTCACCCCACGATGTAACTATAAACATTGTTGAGGCAGCTTCCCACAACTTATTGTTTGTTTTACCTTAATTATTGTTTTTTTCTTTTCAGAATCATGCCGAGAACTTATAAAGAAGCCCTTAGGCTCACGTGACTATAAAAGATACACTGACGATAAATTAAATAATGCCATAACCGCAGTGGTTGACGGCAATATGTCTATCAGAAAAGCGGCAAGTTTTTATAATATACCGTATGGTACATTGTTCAACAAATACCGTGGAAAATTCATCAGGAATCCTGGAGCTCAAACAGTGTTCAGCGAACAAGAGGAAACATGTATTTTAGAATCGGCCGCTACATGTGCAGAATGGGGATTTCCCCTTTCAATTCTAGATTTACGCATGTTCGCGAAATCGTTATTGGACAAGCTAGGAAGGACAGTTGCGAAGTTTCAAAATAACCTACCCGTAGCATTTGCTTACTGGCTAATTTGCTAACTGGTACTTGGTAGCATGCTAGCTGGCAAATGCGGCACTGAGTGTAGGGTTATTTCTTTGTCAGTGCACATTCGTTCCATGAAAAAGTTCAAAAGTAGAAATGATATTCAACCATTTTAACAGTTATGATTAAAATGTAACACATACCCACAAAACTGACATAAAATACAAATTCTGTGATGTAAACTCAGAGTATTCAGGACAAGAAATCAGTATCAGAAAGGTAGTGAGGTTTGTTTGTCCGTGAAAGTTACCACTCATAATATTTTCTAGATCGATCAACTATTTGGCAACTAGGAAACGTGAAATACGCAATTTTTTTTTATTTTCAGGAAAATGATATATTTTGAAATTAGCGCCATTTTGTGAGAAGAATCCCTAAAAAACATTGAAGTCCCTAAGGTTTTGTATTTTATGGAAAATCTCAATATTCCCGTCGTTATAACAATTTCAATCATATTACAGGGTTCCTGAGGCTGCCAGGAACCCTGACATGAAGAAAACTTGCCGAAAAACGTGCCAGTAGTTTTAAAGCCAAAAGTTGTGTGGTGGCATGACTGAATCCTTATCCGAAGTCCTCTATTAATACACAATATACTGTGCCTATGTAAACATCGACATAGTTACAACCTCACTGAACGTTTTACAAAGATGAAAGTCGCACACACAGTATCTCTGAATACCATAGTGCGTCAAATTCCAGTACTAGTTTAGGTGGACAACATTATTTTTGTTAATATATAGAACGCTTAGAATAGACTTTATTTTGTGAAATTTCTGAAATGTATTTCTATCTACTATAAGCTGCTGAATGAATAAATAAATAAATAAATAAATAAACATTTCTGAATGGAATATAATAATGCCCCAGATATTCCGAATACTGTTGTCTACATATTGATGCAGTTCCTGCCATATATTCCGGAATATTTGCAAATGCACAAACTCCTAACTCGAAACAAAAACAATCAGCGAGACACTGCCCTTGTATTTCCACAATTTCATTTCCGAGAACAGTGGTGCACCTTAAATGAAAAATTTAGGAAGCAATTTCAGCGTCTGAAGCTGGGAGAATAACAGAAAATAAAGAAAACTCGGATTTCCGCCGACCGTATATACGACAATTTTCTCCGCTGTGTTGCTTTGTGTGCACTGTCATTACCAACTTAAGACAGTCGTAGGGGGTGAATGAATGAATTCGACGCAGGGTCGGTGGTAGTTTCATCATTGTGAAAAGGAACTTGCACTCTTCGAAATAAACATACAAGTGGTGTGATAGTGCCATGCAAAAATAGTTTGATAATACTTTGGTTGGAATGAAGGTTAGGAATTTCTTTTTTTATTCATAAAAATCAAATTATTTATTGAGAATGAAACATAGATATAAAATCTTATATTGTTTTATATGATTTAGTGATATTGTGATTGAGAATAATTGGACCTTATTACCTCTTATGTTGATGCTCAGTCGGTGCGCCACTGTAGAGATGATCCTCTTTTTACACAAGGAATAGGTTCAGTTTGGCTTTTTCTTCTGATCTTGCTGTTAGTTGGTATGATTCCAATAAAAATGTTAATTGTACACACTGAATGTCAAAATAAATGAAACTGGAATTGGTACACTTGCACCAAATTGCACGCAGGCTAGTCAATATATGAAAATTTTCAATTTATTGTTGAAGACCGTTGGTATTCTTGATGGTGTTGAATCAAAAGCTCGGAGTAAATGTCAAATAAATGATTTATATCTTATTGTATCGAACTGATTTGAAATCAAAACAAGAAACATTTACTCAAATATCTAAAACTACTTATCCCAACCGAGAAAATCTTACTCTTGATATTGTCCTCAAATTTTTTTTGATGTATTCCTAAAATTTACTCTGATTTAGTATGATCTACTTTGTAATAGTACTGAGAAATTTCAATGTCCTATGATTGACTATCTGATTTGGGTAATGCTATGACATTTTCAAAAAGTTTGTTTGGATGAAATTTTAACTTGGATTACTGTTCATAAATCCAATATAAAAGTTCAAAAAGGTGTTCCTTGATTTTTTTTGATGTTTTCTGCGCTATTTGGACTTTCTTCTAGGAATTTTCAATCTGAAAGTGAGTTTCTTATTTTGACGTCCTGGATAGTTTATTCTGTTGATTTTCGTATTGGTTTTTCTTTATGTTTATTAGTTGCTGCTTTGGCTATTCTTCTTGCTGATTTGTTGTTATAGTTTTTTATTGATTTAATTTTTCTTTCAACTTTCAAAAAGTTATCCAACCCTTCATCTTCCCTCATCAACAACCAATTCCTAGCAACCAGCCTCTCGTTTCTTCTCAAACCACACTAGACACTTCATTTCACTGAGCATTTGATTGTTTTAGATGAACTCAAATTTTAATCACTAATTCTACAATTTATATACCCTGTGATATTTTTCTTTATTTTTTAATTTTTTCCTTGTTTTGGATACCTTTCTGTCCAAAACTGCCCTCCAACTAAGTAATGCCTTTGCTACCTTTATCCATTATGTTAAGGTTTCTCTCATACCTTTATTCATTAGTGTTTGTGTACATCTAATTCGAAATTAGTTTTAATTTTAGTTAATCTGAATTTATATATTATTATAAAAACAAAATGCAAATGGTCGAAGCAATTATTCTCTTTTCAATATTGAAGTAAATTTTCGCGCTCATGAAAGGAAACTTCCACTATACGCATGTGCGGAAGGAGATCGAAGGGCTCGACGCCAATCGAAGAGTGACAACAGTGAATACAACAACGTATCGCTCCGCTATCTTTCCACGAAAACCTAAACGATTTTCTTCACGTTAGTGATTCACCGCAATTTTCTCCCGAATCAAACTTTTATTCGCGAGTGCACTCCGCCATACACCGCTCTGAACATTGAAGAAGTTTTTTGCTGAAGCTGGGATTGACCAGGTAGGTGGAAGTTACTTTCTCGAACTTTATTTCAAATTTCAAACCGCAAAATTATTTTGAACTAGCATTTTGGATTATTTCCACTTTAACCGCCACACATTATATCCAAATAATTTTCTATTCTGACGTTTCTGATCGGTGTGTTTTTTGTAAGTTTTCTTTTTATCAGATTATCATTCAAAATTTAGATTCGTTTTCAAGATACTGGAAATAATTTGTATGATTTGGTCTGATTTAGTATTTCTTTCCATGCAGGTTACTCAGAAATTTGTGATGTACACTTGTCGAACAAAGAACGAACCAAAACTGACTCATTTCTGATGCTAATTTATATAGAAGTGACATGGTTTATAACACCAAATTTCTGGTAAAAATTAAACATTAAAACGATATTTATGCACTTTTATTCTCTTTCACATTATTGTGGTTTTTCCTAAACTTCATATCATAACAAAAAATTGATTTGAAAAATACAAAAGCGTTTAAAAAATTAAATAATATTAAGATGATAATTTTGATTGAAGTCCGGGAGTCGAAGTTAAAATTGTTTCCGTTGGCCAGCTGTCGTCCCCTTACGAACGGCAGCCAAAGTGATTGAAACAATGTCGCGTTAACCACTCGGCTACCTGGCTCCCTTGCGCATTTGCCATTTAAGTTGGAGGTAAACCCGGAAAAACCCACACCATCAGAATTCAGATTATCAACTTCCTCATAGAAAAGGACACATGCTTCCTGGGAGATGATATAATCAATCAAGCAATTAGAGTAAGGGTGTTTGCAATATTATGCTGTATACTGTCCATTGGAAATGATGCCGCGATGATTAGATATGGCATAGATATTATAAATAGTATTCATTCCATCCTGAAACAATATTGGACCAAATTCAAATTTTGTTTGGGAAAATCAATCACATTGTCCAATTTACTGCCATCAGTCGAAGAAACACGTTTTGAATGTATAGTAACTAAAATATCTGTAAATGTTTCAAGCCTAAAAACTATAACTTTATTTTTCCAAGATATTGAATATTTTTACAGGAATATTTGCTGAAATTGTTAATATTATTGAAAATAGTCAACAATCACTCAATTTGTTTTCTGTTCGATCAATACCCTGTGCTATTATTAATAAGACAGTTGGGTTTAGAAGTTTTCGGCTGTACATTTTTTTATCAATAAACAGCTCTCAATTCTTTTGTCAACGAATCTATTTCATTGTAATTGAAGTGAACAAATACAAAATAGTTCAACAAATATACAGGGTGTATCTTAAAATATTTTATAATTACTTAATTAATGACGTATTACTGAAACAATTTTCGTAAAAACAGGATGTTGAAATTGATTGTCTTTCGTTTTTCAAAAACTACTTCTGCAAAACAAAAGTTGTTCGCACGAAATATGGTAACCGTTTTTTTTAGTGAGAAATTATTGTTTCATATTAATTTTTCTGTAGCTACTAGAGGGCGCTGCAAACGCTGTAATTATTCATTCAAAGTTGCTCTTACCTTTTTGACAGTGAACTTTTGACACTTTTCATAAAAAACCTTATTCCCACACCTTTTTAATAAGGAAAGATACACTCCGCAGAATACCCGGAAAGACTTCTGGACTGAGCGTTATAAAAAAAAACCCGAGTACCAAACTTTGTGCAGAAAATAATTTTTTGCAAAAGTTACTTCTGGAAAACGAAAAAAAAATACCAAACCTAGCATTTCCGGACACAAGTGTATATATACTTACAGAAATACATCATTTGAATATTTTTATGTACTCATGTTACACCCTGTATACCCAGATTCCAAATTTACGCAACATTAGGTACTCAAATAAAATTCCACGGATACAAAAAGTAGATTTTGCATGAAAAAATCAATTCAATTATTTTGAAGGATATTTTTCTACATTGTGCCGTTGTTTTTCGTATTTTTTTTTTGTCTGTTTACGAAGTGAAAAATTATCATGATACAATCTTCGAATGAAATTAATCCACTAAATCATGAGTAGTATATTTTCCTTTCTTCTTGATATGTTTGATATGGGTAGATAATGTCATTCTCTGTAACTATATTTGAGGAAAATTTTGAATATCTTTAGTTCAGACAGAAAGACAGAAATATAGAAAGACAAAAAGTCAGATGGAATATTAATACAATATCACAATGAACAAACATATATCACAAAATAATACGAATCAACAAAAATAAACATAAATACGTAAAAAAAACAGAAATGAACGAATATACATTTTGAAAATAAATACGAAAAACACTATGTTATCTGAAATCAAAATTGAAAGTAGTATTCATCGAGAGTATTGTGTTTCTTTTCAATGATTGCAGTTTTTACTCTTCACTAAAAAACATCGACATTTCATGCATTCTTAATATAAGTGATTGTCAAAATTATAATTAAGTTTTTGCCCAGGATAAGTAGTGCATATTGGGTTTCAGTGAATCTCTAGTACGAGTCTGATTCTGGTTGTTGTGAAGTTCAGTTCATTTATACAGAGTTAGTTAAGTGTATGGACCCGCCAATTTTTCTCAGTTAATATGAGGGTAATCAGAAAAAAAGCATGGATAAAAGTTGAAGAGTATTTTACTCTGCACCTTTCTTCATTTCTGTATTTTTTTTAACTGACCCATATGTCATGTTCAGTATCGTTATAAAGCTTGTTTTTTGTCATTTCAGTAGTACTGATATTATTTCGACTCTCTTGATAGTTACAGAGTGTTTCGTATTTTTGTGCCCCTCTCTGAAATTCACTCACCTATTGCTCAATTTGATCAAAATTTTCCTCAATCATGAAACGAAGCCAGGTAGATATTTTGAGCAATATGGCAATTTGACTCGGACAGTGGCGTTCGTAAGTTTTGATAAAAAAATATTTTATATGTGCATTGATAGTTGTTTCAATAAAAAAATCCCTTACGATGTTTACAATTAACATTCGTCTCATAAAACGACTAATGTAACGTTATAGGATATTTTAAAAATTTACCTCAATGGCTCAGCCCTTCGAGACATTACATTTTTTATCTCAGATCATGGGTTCAAATGAAAAATTAGTTTTCAGGACTGATGAAAAAGTAAATGAAATAGCGCTCTACGTATGTTGTACTTCTTTTCATTCATAAAATAGTAAAATTTTGAACTATTGAAACAAATGACCATTTCTGTTTTTTTTTCTTACCTTCTATTTGGGAAAAAATCAGGATTAGGGTACTTCAGTTATTCTGGAAAAAAATTTCCAATGATATTTTCCTGTAGAAAAATAACTAGAATTGTTTCTCTAAAATTAAGCATCTGACTCATACATGGGTACGCCACTGTCTGAATCAAATTGCCATATCGTTTAGAATATCCAACGGGCTCCATTCGCCGATTGAGATTTTTTTTAACAAATTAGGGAATAGGTAAAAGAATCACGGAGGTGGACACAAAATTATGAAATACACTGTACGTATCGAGATAATTAGATACTGAAATAAGAAGAGAACAAGCTATCTAGCGACACCAAACACGACATATAGTTCCACTTATATAAGTGTCCATGACGTCACTGCTTCACCAAGAGCACATTTAAGAAATGATTGAATTCACAAAAAGTTGCAGAGTGAAACAACCTCCAATTTTCATACGAACTTTTTTTCGATAACCCTCATATCAACTGAAAAAAATTGGTGGCTCCATACATTTGACTGACTCTGTATAAAGGTTGATGCGAATTTTATATATGTAAATTTCAGCAAGAGTACTTTCATTGACTCGAATTCATTTCTACATAATTGTCTCCATCCAATTTGATCAATAATTTTGACTGCATAGATACTTTTGTAAAATAAAAACTCTTTCCTCAGAAGAATTTGTACTCACCCCAACTGACAATGTATGGTCGCATAGTACAAATCAGTTACTATGATATCCGATGAATATAGTACTTTCAAAAAAAACTGTAACTTCCCTGGGACTAGAATAAATAAATTAGAATCGTATGTTTAAAAAAAAACAGTTTTCTCCTCAATCTGGTATAAATTTTCTGCATCGTTTTGGTAAGTTTTTTCTAGATACAACACATGGTAGTTTATTATAACATACAATATGTGTGGGTTAAATCTTGTTTTGCCATTTTTGTTTGCAACCCACACTGCAGCGTACATAAATAGAGGTCAGGATAAAAATGATATTCGTGAAACATTTCTCATCTTAATTCTTGTGTTTTAATATACGCCAATATCTATCGCTAAATTTGCGAAAGCCAACCCTGCAGCTTGGACGATTCGCTGCAGGAAAGTCATCCGAGTTTAGTGTCATACCAGCTATATGGAAGGGTGGTTACGGACTTCATCTCTAATTGAGTTCATTATCCACCCCCACTAACACGGATGATGGTCGGAACTGTTGCAGAAACTTTAATGGGTGAAATGATAGTTCCCAAGATGATTGCAGATGTTACACAGCGGAGAAGTGGTGTACATGGGAAAGAGGTGAGATAATATACAGAGTGTGATTACTATGATGAAGAGACAAACTAGATGAGTTACAAAAGTAAGAGGGTGCCGAGAATGTGTTTTTGAGAATTTTAATTCAGTAACGTTCAACTCTAGCATCATGATATCATTTTCAATTCACTAAAAATGTCTCCATTGAATAGTAGTTGCTGAGGTACAATACAAGTATTAGTCATATCAAATATATTAAAACATTACAATAATCAAATACAGTTTGTGTTCAGGAGCTTGTGAAAAAAAAAATAGGAAACTATAATGAAATAAACGTAAGGAATATTTTCAAAAGCAAGCTTTCATTTCAATCTATTGGACTAAGAAGAAGAAAAACGTGTTCGAAAAACAAATAACTTTCAAATATTCTAATATTTTTAAAAGATTGAGGCTTCATTTCACGCCTCTGGCTTCCAAAAAACTAATAAGACGCACAATTGATTTGTTTTCCATACTCATAATTTTATTTTTCAGTTTCTGGATCAATAGGTAAATAAAAGATTATTTTGAAAAAGATTTTTTACCATTATTTTTTTACCATTTTTCTTCAGAATTTGTTTGAATATACGTATCAATAGTTGCGTCAGGTGCCCAGAGATTGGTACGTTAGTTGCAAGTATATGATTGCTTTCCCTTGCTATCCAGATTTGCAGCACGAACCCCTTCTTACTGGATACATTATATACATACATATTCAGTTAAGCACAAGATGAAACAGAGACATTCGAAAACCAACCTTGGTAAAATACAGAGGCTCGCCTGTCTGTGTATCACAAGTGGTATGAATAGCACTCCAACCGCTGCTGTGGAAATCATTCTAAACCTCCAACCTTTAGACATCACAGTCATGGGGAAGGCAAAGGTGCATACAGACTCAAACAAACAGGTAATTGGATAATCCAACCACAAACTGGGCACACCAAAATCATTCATGTAGTCTACATTACCGAACTGGAAATCAGACTACATGCTACCACAATACTCGTACGAAAAACCATTCAAAACGCAGCTCAAGTGGAACAAATAGGACTCAGAAGTAGAATCACTATTAACTGGAAACATTATCTGGTACACAGATGGTTCAAAAAAAGATGAAGGAACAGGAGCAGGAATATACGGGCTGAGGCCAAACAGAAACGTAATAGACACATGCATACAGATGAATATATACCGTGGGTATGAAAGAAAACACACCTATATTTTATCTGACAGCCAGAGCGCCATGAAAGCTCTGAATCCAATACAGATAAAGTCAAAGCAAGTCTGGGAATGTCTTCAGAGCCTCAATGAACTGTCAAAACGCAACAAGGTTACACTTGTGTGGGTGCCCGGACATAGGGGAATTGAAGGCAATGAAAAAGCAGACCAAGTTGCATAGAAAGCATCTGAATCACCATCCACAGGTTCAGAACCAGCGTTTTGAATTAGCAAAACCCGATGCGGAAACCTAATCAATCAATCAATTTTTTTGAACAATGTTTTGCAATGCCGTAATGCAACATCTTTTGTGAGATATTATTTTTTATTCATGAGCTACAACTTGGATCTGATGAGTTCATTCCTAAGAAATTTCAATTTCTAATTAGAGCACAAAAATCATATCTATGCAAAATATCCAAAATAACAAAAATCGAAAACTCGTCATAGGATCAATCTGTGAATTGGACTACGTAATGAGGATTCCAGGATCTACAAGTTATCAAAATTTGAGAAAAATTAGCAGAAAACCGTTCTACGTAGTAAATGTGCGGTGTCCTTTGAATAAAACGATTTGTTCCTAACAAATGAGAAATCGGTTCATTTGTGAGAACGAACAAACAAGAATTCAATGAATTCACTGGAAAGTCGCATTGAAAAGATGAAACTGAAAAAAGCGATGAACAATAAATGTAAATTTCACGATGGCCATAAAAGAGGTCGTTTTGAAGGCAACTTTCTATTGTAATAATAAAAGCGAACAAACGAAAAGCGACATCGAAAAAGGTGAATTTTCCTGCATGGGTTCGAATGCCGTGAAAGTCTGAAATAACACTCGAAGTGAAACATTAGAAAACTCCGGAAATATTCCTTCAAGAGGTTCGTTCGAATAAAACTCAAATGCGATTTTCAAACCCACACGTCGGTATCGAGAGTCGTGGTTTTCGCAAATTTTGGGGATCGGGGATTTTCTGCTAGAATTCAATTCAAGTTCAACTGAGGATGTCTTGGAGTATTTTATAATACAGTGAGCACGTAAAGGTTGGAACAAATTCGTTAAACTCTTGATATGGCCATTAGGAAAAATAAGCTCAGACACGTCGATTTTATTTTTCAGTTGCGCATTTTTTGATCTAATCATATTTTTGATGACGTAATCACTGTTCGAGTTATGACGTCATTATATATTTTTTTAAATGGCATTACCCTATTTTGATAATACTTTCAAAAAGAACGCATTTTTCTGTGTATGGATGTCATATTTTTTCTTATGTTACATAACCGTATGTTCGAGAAATAAAAGATATTTCATTATTCATAGTAATGTAATATTAGGTCTGTTAACGTAAACTTTTGACTTAAGGGATCCCCACAAAAATAATCTAGTGGGGTTAGATCATGAGATCTAGCTGGCCATTCTAAAAATCATCGATTACGATCGAAATCATCTTCATTAAGTTCATGATTCATATGAGTATTTTCTTGAAATAATAGTAAGACATCCAATTGATGATCTTCCGTAAGGCCTGGACGACCTATCGTATAATTATCACCTACATTGTCAAATTTTCTAAATTTTGCTTCGACTTTGCTCGCTGTCGAACGTGTAATAGGTCTATCGGGATATTTATAGTTAAATAAGTCACAAACCTCAGCTTGCGTACCAGTCTTATCCCCATAACCTCAAATCATGAAAATATCTTTGCGTCATTTTTCACTTTTCGCATGGTGTCGATTTATGCCACAATTATTTGATAGCTAACTATTACTGTTAAGATGAATTTTAAAAACATATTTACCTACAGTCATTGTCTAGTTGCATTTGAGCAATCAGTGTGTCAAACGTCTGTTTTAAAATGACTAAAAAAGAATAAGTGGCACCCATATGAAGTGAAAGTAATTCATGAACTTAATGAAGATCATTCGATCGCAGACGAGGATTTTTAGAGTGTCCAGCTAGATCTCCTGATCCAACCCCACAAAATTTTTTTTGTGGGAGTACTTCAAGTCAAAAGTTTACGTTGACAGACCCAATATTACATTATTATGAATAATGAAATATCTTTTATTTCTCGAACATGCGGTTATGTAACATAAGAAAAAATATGACATCCATACACAGAAAAATGCGTTCTTCTTGAAGGTATTATCAAAATAGGGTATTGCCAACGTCATAACTTGAACAGGGATGACGTCATCCAAAATATAAGTATGCCAAAAAATGCGCCACCGACATATAAAATCGACGTGTCTGAGCTTATTTTCCTTAATGGCCATATCAAGCGTTTAACGAATTTATTCCAACCTTTACGTGCTCACTGTATAACTGATTCGATTATTTACAGTAATAGCAATAATACGCCTTTATTCACAATTTTATTTGTTATATACAAATTGAATATTAAATAATCATGAGAAAAAAAAATCACAGAAATATATTTGAAGAACAGTCAGAGAAGAAACAGGTAAAACTACAATCAACTCAATCAATGAGATTGAAGTGCAAGGAATTGTTACTAACAATAAGCAGAATATAACTGACGCATTTGCTGAATTTTTTTCAAATTCAGCTAAACATGCTGTTATCTCACATCTTGATGGCATCTGTTTCAATAACTTCACTTCCATGAGCATTGATGACTACGTTTATCTGGACGATCTCTATCCGCTTCAAATTCAATAGCATTGAGTCGAGTGAAACCACCCTTCAGTTTATATCGCAATATTTAAGTGGATCGAAGAATCCTATTCTTCAATCCGATTGAAAAAAGCTAACTTCACAGCAAAATGTCGAATTTCGTAACCTTAAATTTCTTATGTTCTGCGAATTAAATCACGAATCGTTGTTCCGTGGATCTGTGGTTTTCATTTGAACCCTAATCCTTTTTCCATCCATGAGTCCCAAAATATGCTTTTCCTTAATAAGCTGCATGAAAAAACTGATCTCTTTGGACCATACGTTTCTTTTCTTAATTATTATTTTACTCTCCATTTTGAGAAAGACAATTGTCAATATAAACACTATTCAGAATTTGGCTACTTTTACCTGTCATTTGTCAATTTCAAACTCGTTTATCTCGTAATTTCACTTCTCTTCAAGGCGATCGGTTGGTTCCAATCCTTTATTTTATGGAATTGACTTGAGTGATTCAATCCAATCCGAACACTGTATATATCGATTAGGTGTATCGGATCCAGTCAAGTCAAACCCATTTTGAGCGGATCCAAAGTTGTGAGATAAATGTAGTCGATAAAACATTTTACTTTGCACCTGTAGATGGCCATGAATCGGTAGATTTGATTTTTTCTCTAAAGAACGTTATGTCTGTGGGAATTGACTGTCTCTGCAGAAATCATGAAAATCATTGTTACAGTTTTGAATAATATGAGTGTTGAATATTGGCCCAGTTGGTGGAGTAAACTTTACACTGAAAGCACAAGTAATTAGCAATCTCGCTGATTTTTTTTTTAATAAATGGTTCAGAGTACATTAGTTGATATAAGAAGAAGTTCAATAGTCAACCGATTTCCTAAAGTCAAAAAAAATCCAAAAATATTTTTATTTTCAATATTCTGAAATATTTTGGGCTGGGATGGATAAAATTTAAAAAAAAATATTGTCTTGTAGGAAATGTTTTTTTCTACCAAAAAGATCATTCACACTTTTTTGTCAGAGTTATAGTTTGTCCGCAAAAAAATCCTTTAGGAAATTTTGCGTACTACGCACGGGATACCTAGTCAGCCGCGTGAGGACCTATTTTTTAGAACCGGGCGAATCACATCATAATCTGATACTTACCTACGAGATCTTGAATTGGAATTTCAAATACACTATTTTCAAGTAGGAAATCTGAACTTTCTAATGGTATCGTTTTCAATAAAATATTGTATAGAAAAAAACGCGTATATATTTATATTAGAATCAAAAATTACAAATTTTCTCAAACATAATTAAAACTCGAAAAAAAAATATTTATTTTGGAGAATTGTTATTAAGGTAACCTAATTCACGAATAAAATTTTCCAGTCATTTATTTTTTGTCTTGTTATGAAATATGGCTCTTGTGATGATTTTGAAATTTTTTGGAATATAAAGATCATAGCGAATACCGGCATTCGTTTCTATTGTATTTCTTACCTGAGTTTTTTCTTACCTGTCCACTGTATACGTCATATTCGTTGAGTACTCATCTGTTTAGTACAAAAGTATCGAAATTTATTTTCAACAATACGAAGAGATAACAATTAGAACAAAAAAAAGTGCAAATTTCTTGTCATATACAAAAAAGGATCATAATTGAAAAAATTTCCGCACTGAATGAATTTATGCTTAAAGAATCTCAGCATGTATTTTTTAAATAATGTAAATACTAACATTATGATCGTCTCAGGAGTTTTTAACAATTCAGCTCTGAAGTTTTGGAGTTGTAGTGTCCCATCATCCGCTTTCTCATCGGACCGAAGTGAAGGTATGAGATCAAAATAGCTGCGGGTACATTACGTCTGTACCGCGTCGGTGTTAACCGTCCCGACGCCCAGCGCTTTGAACATCTTCCGGCACGCTAGGTCGAGTGACGCCGACTTTCAAAAGGATTCTATACCCTGTCACCTTGAGGTAAATCTGCAGTTCACGAAATTCGTCTAGTGGAAGATCATCAAAACGTTAATAGATGGCGTATTGCTATGATCTCAAGAAGAGAATAATTTTTATTGAAATAAGTAATATATGATGTTACAAAGTTATTGAAAATATGCAGATCGAGCTTTTGCAAAGAAAGGGAATATTTATCTGACTTAACTCTTAAGTCCTGGCGTTACCATAAGGTAACGTGAGAATGGGACACTGCTGTTCATCATAATAGTATATTATTATGATGCAAGTTTTATAAGACGATATTTTGTCGCACGCGTTGTTTGGAGTACGACGAGCGAAGCGAGGAGTGCTCCAAGAGAACAACTGTGACAATTTGTCTTATAAAACGTGTTTCATATACTATTTGACATTTTTTTGTAGTTTTTCATCGTAAAAAATTTGATTAAATATTTACAAATAATATTAGAAATATCGGGTTGGTAACATTGATAAAATATTTAACATTTGAAGGAAGCTATCAGGTAATTCATTTGTATACATCAATTATTTAAATTTCAAATGCAAATTTCAGTAAATTATTTTTTTTAATGACTGGTGAAGAAAACTAAAGTTGCACCCCTCCTGAATTGAGAGTAATTGCTCAAACGCCTGTAAATGATTTGTTGTCCAAAAAATCTCGTTCAGTTTACTTAAAGGAATTTTAAAATTTCGAAGTTTCCGATGCCTCACCACACTCCCTCTGCAGTCAAAATAACTCTTCAAACAATCAGACCAATGGGCATAATTTTGTAAGCCCAGTCCAAACCACACCAGATACTTAATTCAATTATAAACGCCAGAGAGATCAGTCATGTAACAATTGAAGTTTATAATAACTGCAACATCCAAGGCAATAAATAGCAACCACAACATTCAAAGGTTATTCTTCTTCTTTGTTTGATATCTGAAAATCCCATCTTTCTCTCTCTCTTCAATTATTGTCCGTCAACTTCCATTCGGCGCCATGTGGACATGCCCTGCTGCGAGAAATCCGTTCCCATCCGGCCTTTAACCGGCATAGACAGCAAAGTTCTATCGGAGGAATGCAGTTGTCTTGCTCTAGGCAATACTGCATCCTATATTTTAAACACTTCAATTTTTAACAAAACACTTCAATTTAATCTGTCAATGCACGTCTTTAAGACTGCGGATATCACACACATTAACCTGACTTCCAACACGAGACCGCCGTCTGACCTCAACCGCTGCCGGAAGTCGAATCAATCCCATCTTTCTTGTCTGACGTTCATCTGACAGTTGTTACCAATATCGAAAATTTTTAAAATGCGTATCGAAATAGAAGCCATTTCTATACGAATTTGGGTTTCATAATGACTTCATTTTGGACTCAAAAAAGAAAAATCTATTTTTGCGAATTTTTTCAACAGATAGCGCTGCTTGCTCACAAGTACAAAGACCAACAAACGACTGCCACTTAGATTCAGGTGACAAATATTCAATATTCATGGTTCTTGCAATTGTGAGGTTTGAAATTTGAGAAAGTATTTTTTCACGAATTGTAAGATGAATCTATCATTTGAATGAGTATACACGGTGTTCCAAATCAGGTCGGCACCAGTGTCAACTGCCTTATTATTGATGCTACGGATTCGGTTAAATGGGCTAACTGGTGACATATTTAATGGCCTTCTCAGTGCTGAATACAAAAAAAATGGCAGTCGCATTTTCAAAATATTTAATAAAATGGTACTGTTTTGAAAATGAACACAATATTTTATCACACATTTCGATACGTAACTACATTCAAAACAACAATGCTTCAATGATCTCTCGTCCTAAAGTTGAAAATGAACGACGAAATGATTTTGATTGATACATTTATTTCTGAAGAGTATTCACATTTCACTTATTTGAAACAATTCAAAAATATTAATTTTTCCTGAATTCTACCCTGAGATTAAGAGATTTGAAGCAAATAAAAAAAGAGAAACAAGGGTAAAATATACATTTAAAAAGTAAGTAAGTACCTAGCAAGGGCAATCTAAGAAAACACTGTTTTGAATACTGTAATTTGTCTACGAAGGTTATTATCAGCAGTCAGATGTCTGAAACAAACAAATATCAATCCTACTACAATAATAATAATACAGTTTATTATAAAAACTAACACCTATCATTATTACCATCATTATTATTATTCATAACAGTATACAAGATTTTGTTAATTTTAAATGTCCATTTGAGTCTTGGAGGTCACAAAGAAAAAAGATTGATAATGAAACCTTCAATTAAAATATCACATAAAACAAATAAGTACTCATATTAAAATGTCAAAATAAAAAAAATCTGTTTGGCCTTATCAGGCACCTGAAACAAAATAACCATTGAATTGAATGTGCAGCTTAAATATCAACAACATGATCTACTACCTAACCCTACAAGTAACGTGTTTTTGCGAATTGTAGCCAAGCCATCACATCACATCACAAATGCATCATCTCTGATGCATGGAAATGAATTTCTCACTGCATCTGAAACCAAAATATTACAAATAAATATATAATTATTCGACTCAACAATTGTGGTCTTATTTCAATAAAGAATGTACAATTGAACTTGTCCTTAATTATGACACTATTGTGCTTACGTAATTGCTTTTCATTCAAATTGAATTGACTCAAGTTTTAAAATTTGTATAGATTTCAATTATTTGATTCTGAATTTATCTTTTTTGATGGTCCATGTGCAAAACATAGTACAATGATTTGTGAAAAAATGTTCAAGACTTTTTCCAACACAAGACTTTTCAATCAAGCTACCAATATATTGAAGAACCTGCAACTGAAATCGAAATTCATAAGTACCTTTCAAATTGATACTACAGCCAAGATTTATTCACAATATAAGGAGAAAAAACATTTTCCTACTAAACGCAGAATAATGATCATACCAGACCATCCTAAACTAAAATAATAAATGATATATATCGCCTTACCTTACATGAAGATGCCTCAAATGTATTAGCATTATCCATTGTGCTGCTTTAACACTCATTGAACTCCTATTCAAAAAACAAAATTGCAGAAGAATGTGTACTTTACTTAGGTACCTAGTTTAAGAACGAATGAAAGTATCCAAATCGAAACCAACGCAAAGGCACGACAGCACGACACACAACAAAAATACAATTTACAATAGCAAAATGGCGCAAGGCGCGTGCTTGTCTGAGATCTGGGTGACTGGGTGTCGCCCCGTTAGGTGGCATCTCATCAAGACCGGAAAATTCAAAATTGGTTGGTTTCCTGATAGATGAAATATTATTTCAAGTATCTTTATACTTACCACTTAAAATTGTCGTAGCGTATCATTTTGTATATTTCTGCAATGATGCAATCGAAAACTGAAAATGTATTGTGTATTCTAAATACTGTCAATATTGTTCGTAGTTAGCTCATGTATGGTTGTAAATATCATGGAATTTCAAACTCAGTGCAACATTGCGATTTGAATTTGATCGATAGTTCCTAATGTAACTAGCACTCACATTGCTCGTAGATAGTTTCTGTATTGTTGCATTTGCGATGAACTTTCATGGATCATGTAACATTGCACTTGAAACTCAATCAATAGCTTGCTTTGTAACTTATAAACAACTAGTCGATAGTTTCTTCTGTTATGTTAAAAACTTAAATTTAGCATTGAGCCTTATGCAATATTATATTTTCATTTTACGATGGCAAGCCATACATAATATTGTGGCAATATTTTGTAACATTACATGTTTAGTGGGTCTTCTAACCTAATCCCATTATGAGTCCGGATATACCTCATCGATGTTAAACACTGGGCGAGGCAGCAAACTCTTACGCGATCTGCTGTTTGGATTGCCACCCAGAAAAGCGGAGGGATATATTTCCCCCAGAATACTTCGAAAAATTGCGTGAAAGTGCAGTCAATGTCGAACTGTGGTGAGAGCAGCCTTATAGGATTCTATTAAAGAGTTTGGTAGAAACCAGTCGAACGACCAAGAACTGGTTCAATGTACTTCTTCAGTCAAGACAGTAGAGTCAGTGAGTGACTCGTAAAGACGAGGAGGCAGAGAGAAAGTAATTAGACGAAACCAAGTTTAACCAACGCCTAAGGGGCACACACAAAGAGATAAACAGTTTGATGGTAAAATTGAGAATGATCAAAAATTTAAATGGGTAAAGAAAGAAACAAGGTAGCCTGCCCTACCAGGACGGTGCTCATTACAATAATCTTGTA
The DNA here is from genome assembly GCA_944452925.2 of Chrysolina oricalcia. NCBI lineage: Eukaryota > Metazoa > Arthropoda > Insecta > Coleoptera > Chrysomelidae > Chrysolina > Chrysolina oricalcia. The sequence goes on along the minus strand of OX101825.2, from coordinate 12,313,685 downwards.
CGATAGGAAAAATTGGGTCGAAAATCCATCAGAAAACAACTACTTTTCTGGCTAATACCACGACGAACGTTGAATTCCATGCAATTAATTTTCGTGCGGAGTTCCTACAAGGCTATCTATGCAATTGCTAGTTGCATGAAAATGTTAATTGAAACATTTGGACCACCTATAGATCGATTTCGTAGTTTTGCCCCTCATCAGTATTGATGCTACCTGATGTATAATGTTCGTTTCAGTTTCAAGATACCCAGTAAACATTCAACTTTACAATTATAAGTCATATAATGGTTTTCATCAGATGTCTCATGCGTTATGTTGAATGAACTTAACCAATACGTACTTAAAAAATCGGTCATACTCATGTCTATAGGATGAATCAAAATATTTTACGTCAAACGTTCGCCTTAACACATTTCAATTATGTTGCATTTTTGATCTAATTAAACGATCAGCTCTGTATAATCATAAATACATCATTTGAATGATGATAACCTTATATACTTTTTCAAATATTGTCTCTTCAATAATTTGCAGACATCAAGATAAATATGAAAATTTCTCATTTTTTTAATATAATCGTAAATACACCTTCGTCAATATAATCAATATTATGACCAAATTACTACATAATATTGCATTTTTGCAAGTTATATGCTCCAAAAAGAATATATAATCGTTGATCAAAAAATCGATGAAAATTATTATATAATTAAAATATATCTTGAGTGATGATAATTTTGAAAACCGAAAAAAGACGTATTATTTATGTATTTCCAAGAATCTTCTCTCCAAAGTTTTTTTTCGGCATCAGGCAAAATATGAATATTTTACATATTTTGTAATATAGTAATGAAAATATCGTTGAATTTGATCCATTTAACGACCAAATAACCATGTATTTTTGCATTCTTTTCCCAAAGTAAGTTGAATACCTGAAGAAATATGTTTACTGATTGATGTGAATAATAAATAAAATTTATTTTATCATCAAAATATCTCTTGAGCTATGGTAATTTTGAAGATGGAATATACACATACCTATCATTTATATGTTTTCAAACATTGTCTCTCCAAAGTTTTTTAGGCAACATGCAAAATATGAATATTTTACCTATTTTCTAATAAAGTAATAAAAATATTATATTAAATTCGATACATTCAACTATCAAATAACAATGTATTTTTGCATACTCTGCCTGACGTGAGATCTAAAGAAAAATTATTAATTTATTGATCAAAATAATCGATATAAACTATTCCATCGTGGATATATTTCCTAGGTGATGATAATTTTGAAAATCGAATGTAAACGTATTATTGATATATGTTTTCAATCTTTGTCTCTCCAAAGTTTTCCTGGTATCACAAAATATGTGTATTTTTCATTTTCCACAATATAGGAATAAAAAAATTATTCAGATTAATATATTTTCTGACCAAATATAACCATGTATTTTTGAATACTTTTTCCAACGTAAGTTGAATACCTGAAAAATTATGTTCACTTATTGTTGTAAATAATGAATGAAAATTAATATATTATCAATATATCTCTAGAGTGATTTTGAAAAACAAATATAAACATATTAGTTGTATATGTTTCCAAACATTGCCTAACATATTCTCTCTAAAGTATTCCTGGCATCAGGCAAAATATGAATATTTCAGATATTTCGGATATAGTAATGAAAATATTATATTTGAATCGATCGATCGATCGAGCATGACTTTTGAATCGCTTACTTTACAAATATTGTTATATGTTCTTTGGACATTGTGCATAAACGTCATTTTGATGATGAAAATAAGATCAATTAAATATGAAGTTGATACAACGCTGAAAGTTGGGACTTATCACCACAGAAATGACCGTCGTATTGAAAACATAAGTTTTGAATCAGTTACTTGACATGTTATGATATACTATTTGGACATTGAGCGTGATACGTCATTCTGATGATGAAAATATGATCATTGAAGTATGACGTTGATACAACGCTGAAATTTGAGACTTATCGCCTCAGAAAATACGTATAATGGATACGTATTGATGATGTTGACCATCATTTATGAGACGTTAAGTTTATGTTCCACATATGTAACAATTTTAAAAATGTTCACCGGTTATGGTCCTAACATGACTTCAATCCTGTCTATTCCATAATCTAATTACTCAAAAGTGATATTTTTGACTGTCACACTGGATTTTTCCGAATCCTTAGAAAAAGACGCCCTTCTCGCTAGACTCGCAAAACCCCCACTGCGCGGCGCTCCATGCCAGATTCGCTCCCGCCCTCTCGATTGACCAGTTAAAACGAAATTGGCATGAACCTCGATTGAGACAAGTCCCCCAATTTGTCACTAACGTCGCTAACACTCGAAAAAGTTAGCGAAGCCCCGGGGGCCAATGATAAGTGAAAAGGTGATCGCAATGAAGTTAAAGTAGTTGGAAATTCCGTCTAGTGTCGCCCCGGCGACGTGCTCGAGTCGCATTTGACTTTACCGACTTGGATATGCGCGTCACGTCACGAGTCATGCCGGGTCACCATTGAAAGAAGCTCCAGGATGCCTCAATTTGTACGCAGTGCAATAAAACCCCGCCCAGAAGTTTGGTTGTAGGTTGTTATTTGCTTGAATAAGTTTCAGTTAGGTGTGTGGACGGAATTCGTGTTATTGCGAGAAACTTCTGCTATATCAGAATCGGCGAGGTCTAGGGGAGCATTTGCAATGGAATTCCATATACCATCTAAATTTATATATTAGCTGCAATTAGATGTTCATGGTATACGAGAACAGTGTAAATAGGAAGAGAATGAGTTGACTGCATATAATATGGAAAAATTAAAATTCAAAACTGTTTGAGAAATGTGGAATACCAAGATTTGTGCTCAGGACCACTTGATATCCCTCCCAACATTTTTCAAAATGAAAAATCGGTTGACATTTCCTGTTAGAAGCCATTTTTTTACTTGAGTTTTGATGAAATCATTCCAGCAAGCATATATGACCAGATTTTGTTCTCCACTCTTCCTTTCAGTGTCAGTTCTGATTGCAATTATAACTACTGCAAGTTTTACTGGGATGCGAACCTGAGACGTCACAAAATCCACTATAGAGAGCACACGCTTCTCGCCACCGCTACAGATGGCTCCTGTATCAGTTTTTTTGACAAAACTGAATCAATGTGAAGTGCCCGAAAAGCAAATGAATAACTCGGAGTAAATGATGTAGTACACCAGGAAGTGCAAGAAACAGAAACCTAATATAATTCAACATGCTTCAACAACGATCGATTTGCTTCGTTATATTTTCCAAATTGGTTAATTTGAGATTCTATGATGATTTCTAAAAGTTTGACAGTATTCAATAGAAGACGAAGGAAGTCCGAAATGAATGTACTCAAGTTACACCATCGTCTAGAACCTTCAAAAAAACGTTTGACAGTGTGTTTCGCCTAGATCATCTTCACTGAGAACTGAGTTTACAATTATTATAGGAGAGAAAGGTTTGTTCATTCTAGAAATGGTTATCTAAAATGAATTGGTCGATGACTCACAAACAGTAGGAAATTCACTCTAGAAATGCAGAAACTTGAGAAAGAAGCAGTAACTGTGATTATGTACTAAGAAGACTCAATTTTTTCCATAAACCACCACTCGGAGATAGGAATGAAGTTACCAACAGATTTTCGGCCACACATGGTGACGTAGAGAAAATCGACCGATTCATGGTTGAAATATTCTGTTGTAAGTAAGCTGTGGCTAGTATATAAAACATTACTACTTTTGAGACAAATGTGATAATACATTTTTGGTATACAGGCCGTTTCTTTTATCATGTGGTAACATTGCTATATTCTAAACCGTAACAGATACGAAGACGATTAAATGGGAGAAAAGGTAACTATTGTGGAGAACAGTACAATGGTCAAAGAAAATTTACAGGGAGTCTCGCCCTTCCCGAGTTATACAGGGAAAACTAAAAATGCTGTTATTTGTTTTTTACGAATAGAATTGTTATTTCTGAAAATATAAAAAAATGGAAAATAAAAGTTTTAATGTATTCTAAATGTACTATAAAAATGTAACAATGAATCTTTGATTAAACGTTTCGTGTCAACACGGCCACCATCAACATTTCTTTTCAAATACGGACCTGTCTGTTTTAGTACAAATATTGATAAAGCGATAAAATCGCAATTCAGTGGTACATCACACTTGATATTTTTATAACAACAATTTTTAATTACGGTCCTGTCGTTAGGTCGTTTATGGATTCCACAAAACCTAACTCTCCGATATAAAAATTATCAGTGACGCTTTGAATAAATGTATCTATTAAAATTATGTTTACACTATAATAAAAGATATCTGTAGTTTCAGAGACGAACGATAGCAATTTACCTCGGAAATAAACTTACTTAAGAGTAGAAGAAATCAAACAAACAGAAAACAATTTATTTCATATTGAATTTTTGAGTGAAAATAAAACCAATACAGAAAATGAATTCTTCATGATAACCTACATTAAATGCTCGAATTGCCGACCTCTTTGTTGAATGCACATAAGTTGTCTGTCCATACAATTTCTGTGGCAATTTTCTAGCATGATGGGTGTATTGCTATTACATGCATCTCTTATGTTTTGTTTGAGATGTTCGATATCTGTACTAGTTGTCGAAAAAACTTTATCCTTTATGTATCCCCAGACAAAAAAATCTAAAGGAGTCAGGTCTGGGGATCAAGCTGGCCAGGCAATTGGTCCATTGTTTCCAATCCATTTTTTTGGGAATATTGCATCTAAATGTTCCCTTACTATTGCTGCATTATGGGGAGGGGCACCGTCTTGTTGAAAATATTGTATTTCACGGAGGATATTCATCTAATAGCCATCAAACTCATTGGATAAAAAATGTAAATACATTCCACCATTCAAATGCTCGTCGTAAAAGAAAGGACCTAGTATGTTTGTTCCCAAAATTCCCAACCAAACATTTATTCCGAACCCTTCTTGGAAATTGGTTTCTCTACGTAAATATTCATTTGTATTATTCCACCTATAATGGATGTCTCTGTTAAACCAACCATTGTTGGTGAATTTTGATTCGTCCGTCCATATTATTTTATTACAAATATTTCCAACTTCCTTATTTCTACGTCTCAACCACATCGCAAATCGTACTCTCCTTCCGTAATCCCTTTCATTGAGGTGATGAACTTTGCGTATCCGGTAGTATTTGTATTTGTTCTTTTTCAAAATATTTCTGGTACAGAAATCCCTAGTTCGTGGGCAATTTCTCGTAAAGAACAATCTTGATTAGAAATATTTTTGTAACTGACCAATCCCAAATTGAAAAAAAATATTTTCGTCACTTTGTTAATCTTTATGAAGTAATATTTGCTTACCAAAAACATTTATTTGGTTCCGCATACTTCCAGTAACAACACATTTTCTAGTTTTATTTCTATCAAATGCACCACAGTCTCTCAAATTTCTTTCTAATCGTCTAAACATTTGAATGTTTGGAATACGACGATTTGGGTATAGCTCACCATACATATTTTTTGGCAAAAGAGGATTTCTATTTGATCTTGCATAAGCAAATAGCATATCAGTCCTTTCGTCATTTGAATACATCTTTGATATGACTGAGTGTATAAACGACTGACAGTTCTTAACACGTATCAACAACTCATTTATTTGTCCTGCCATAGAAACCAAGCAAAGCCTACTTGTTTAATAATGGTAAATGAAGTGAGATGCTATTTAATTGTACCATATCACACAATAGTCGTATTTTGACCAAAAACAAATATTTTCGTTACTTCCAGGATTGAGAATTATAGAAATATTCAGTATGATAATTGATTCAGAAGAAATCAGCCTTGAAACAAGGATTTCTGTAATACAAAAATGCCCAAGAAGGAAAAATAGGAATGTTCGTTGTGTTGGGGTATCTTCTTATCGAAATTATTGGGTGAAGTCTGAAGTATGCCAATAGTTGAATAGGTTTTGAAGAAATCAAAATAATTTACAAAAGAACTAACGACAGGACCGTAATTAAAAATTGTTGTCACTAAGGATGCTAGTTATTTTAAATGAAACGTTATAAAAATATCAAGTGTGATATACCACTGAATTGTGATTTTATCGCTTTATCAATATTTGTACTAAAATAGGTGGCCGTGTTGACACGAAACGTTTAATCAAAGATTCATTGTTAAATTTTTATAGTACATTTAGAATACATTAAAACTTTCCTTATAAATTTTTTTATATTTTCAGAAATATCAGTTCTATTCGTAAAAAACAAATAACAGCATTTTTGGTTTTCCCTGTATAACTCGGGAAGGGCGAGACTCCCTGTAAATTTTCTTTGACCATTGTACTGTTCTCCACAATAGTTACCTTTTCTCCCATTTAATCTTCTTCGTATCTGTTACGGTTTAGAATATAGCACTGTTACCACATGATAAAAGAAACGGCCTGTATAATCAAATAACTTATAGATGAATTTGATCACATAATCAAAAACCGTTTCTTTGTCAATACAGATCCAGAATGAATGATTTTCCATCATTGTGAAATATCTTCGGGACATCACACTGTAGGAGGTTATAACCGTATGATGAGTTATCATCACAATCACATGAGATATAGAGGATTTCATGTATATCAGCACAGTGAAAATCGTTCTCTGTCACAAATACAGATTTTGATGAATTGATTTTTTTTTCATCGAGAAATATCTCCAGATCATAACACGGTTTAAAAATTGTAACCAAACGATGTGCGATCATAAAAATCACATGATATATAGAGGACTTCATGTAGATCTATAAAATGAAACATGTTTCTCTGTCACTCATATACATTTGGAGTAACTGATTTTTCTTTTCACCATGTTATTTCACATAGGGTCTTCTGAATTCCGTATAATTTTCATTATCACATATCATCGGGTAACAACTTTCATATGGTGTGATGTCAAGAAGATTTTCCCAATCAACGAAAATAATTTACTCCAAATCTGTATGGGTCACAGAAAAAGTAGTAGTTTTCTGTACTTGCTTGTCGCGTCATTGCATTTTATACGTACGTATCAACCCATCCAGAGATTATTGACAGGTTACTTACAAATAAATTTTGATTTTGATTTGATAAAATACTCAACAAAAGTTTTTCATCCCAATTTTCATATAGTATAGTAATTAAAATAAACATTATTATTTAATCTGCATGATTTTCCTAGTTCTGCAGAGACTTTGCTCTACTTGTCTTGTCATATAAATTTCATGTCATATTAGAGCTCTTACTCTATAGGAACTGCCATTTCTCTTTGAAGGAATATTTTTGTCTGAAATTTTCATGTCGTTTAAAGAATTGGAAGACTTTTTCAATGGGGTATCACTCGACCCCCGAAGTAAATAAAAAAAAATCTGTTTACTATCTTAGTGCTATCAAGTACTATGTATGTGTGATTGGGTTCGTTTCGAATAGCAATCTTGGATTTATATCCTGAAGGATCTTCATGGCAGAATATTCCAGATTGATTTGATCTCGTTACTGAAGTTTGACATTTGACAACTGTTTTGCTTTGCTTTTTCTCCATTTTGTTGTTTCCCATTTCCGGCTAAACAATTGAAGACAAATTACTCTCCTTTTCAGCTTGTTTCATTTCTGCCAGAGCAAATTTCTAACATCCAAAGTAGCCGACACATTTATCATGTGATTTAATGCGATCCCAATTTGTTGTCGATTTGTTACCAAATTTGGGTCTACGTCAATTGGCCGAAAGTTAATTTATCGAAAGTCAATTGGTCGAAGTCAATTGGTCGAAAGTCATTTGGTCGAATACGTCAATTGGCCGAATACGTCAATTTGACTAAATTACGTCAATTCGTCGAATTTCATATGTTACTTTGTCAGAGATATAGTAAATGTATTACCTTGTTGTAGACGGAACTTTTAAGGTAGCACCGAAAATGTTCAAACAGCTCTATACCATTCATGCCTATGTTAAGGGATTGTTTGTTCCATTGATATACACATTATTATCCAATAAGAAGAAACAGACTTACAAGAGTATGATAGACATTTTAAAAAAGCAAACTGATTTTTCTAATCTAGATACTGTCATATGTGATTTTGAAATTGGAGCAATGAATGCTTTCCATGAATCGTTTACAAATATCAATATTCGAGGTTGTTTATTCCACCTTAGTCAGAATGTTTATAAGAACATACAGAAAAATGGATTGCAGAGTATCTATGCTACTGACGTGCAGTTCGCAATAAAGGTTAAAATGCTGTCCTCTCTGGCATTTGTTCCATGTGACCAGGTTGTAAAATATTTCGAATTTCTCTCCGAAGTTTTTCCTCCAGAAGCATGTGTTGTTTTAGACTACTTCGAAGATACATATATAGGTCGCCTACGAGGAAAAAGACGTGGAAAACCAGATTTTGCTATCGATGTGTGGAATGTTTATGATAGAGTCAAGAATGATTTGCCTAGATCAAATAATGCTTTAGAAGCATGGCATAGAAGATTTGATAGTTTGATTTCTTGTAGTCAACCTTCTATATGGTATATATTAAAAAACATAAGGAAGGAACAGCAATATTTTGAAAGGAAAATTGAACAGGCGTTGGCTGGAAATGAAGCAAAAAGATTAAAAACATATGTCGATCTAGACAATAGAATAAAATCTGTTGTCCAAGAATTTGAAGTGACCGAACCAATTGATTACTTGCGAAGTATAGCACATAATCTTAAATAATAATTATAATATTTGATTTGATATAAAATATATGAACTGTAATTGATTGTTGAAAGAATAAAAAGAAGTTGTAATAAAATAAATCTATAATTTATTTAGAATAATTGCTCATCTTATTTAAGAATTTGTTTCAAAAGAGGTTAGTGATGGGGTCAGTGAGGAGAAGGAAAGAAAGTCAGATCAAATATCCTAACCGATTGTATAAAGTATAAACTATAGATTGCCAAAAATATATATCGGTCAATTTAGTCCAATTGACGTATTCGGCCAATTTAGTCAAATTGACGTATTCGGCCAATTGACGTATTCGACCAAATGACTTTCGACCAATTGACTTCGACCAATTGACTTTCGATAAATTAACTTTCGACCAATTGACGTAGACCCCCAAATTTCATCGAATCAATCTTGAGTTGGCATTGAACAGAATACCTACTACAAAAAATAGTGATTTAAGATCATGGAACTGTCATGATTCAAAACTCAGTCACATGTATAAGCAGTGAAAATTTCTGTTCGAATATTCGTTGAAATGTAAGTATACTGACAAATCCAAACGAATGTCTCATTTCATGTCTGAGGAGCCAGAACGATGAAGGACGCACCAGCAAAAAAAGCCAACGAATCTTCTGTTCCAGAAAGCAAACAATACTTTTTGTAATTGAATGAAGAAAAGTTGTATTTCGTGCAGAAATTTATTTATAAAATCATGGCAAAGCGCTTTCGACTATAAAGTCATCATCAGTGCGTACCTGTAAGTAAGTGACATTGAATTGAATTTAAGAAATATTGATAATGAGAATTTTTAAAATTGAAAAGTTACTTACTCATCAGGTGTACAAGAGCCAGACCATAAAAATATCATGTGTCCAGAGGACCATGTAAAATTTAAAAACGGGACATCATATGAAAAATTTAAAAAAAGACCTTATTCCAGGATTCACCTGGATAAAAGTTTCAACACACAGAGTAACACATGTCTGTGTGAATCCTGGAATAAGGATTTTTTTTTAAATGTTATTCATGATGTCCCGTTTTTAAATTTTACATGGTCCTCTGGACACATGATATTTTTATTGTCTGGCTCTTGTACACCTGACGAGTAAGTAACTTTTCAATTTTCAAAATTCTCATTATCAAAATTTCTTAAATTCAATTCAATGTCACTCACTTACAGGTACGCACTGATGATGACTTTATAGTCTAAAGCGCTTTGCTGTGATTTTATAAATAAATTTCTGCACGAAATACAACTTTTCTTCATTCAATTACATTGGAACGTGCACACAGCTGGACAAATTTCACTTAATAGTTTTTGTAGTTGCTAATGATTTTTGTTTTGCCCTAGTTTCTAATTCAGTCTTCGACTATTATGTCAATGTCTGTTCTAAACATGGAATAGACGAATCTGAAAACTCCATCGTGTATAGCAGAAAGAAGATAGCAACGGATACATTCTTTTGTTTTAGGCTAACTTGTCAAATAACGCTTGAAAAAGTAAAATCGAAAATTACGATTTTTGAGTGTTTTCCGGATATTTACGATAATACCTAAGTTTCATAATAGAATTTTACCTCCGAGCAATAAAGGATATACGCAAAAATACACTATTTTTTTAAATAGCTGTAAACAAAAACTGTGTTACTATGAAGTAAACTTCAAAATGATTGAGTACATATCGATAATTAGGAAAAACTTGTTGCAGTGTAGCACACTAAAAAGTACATCAAAAACTATTCACTCGTCCTAAAGGACTCGTGGTGTTACCAAGCAATTTGATCTCGTTGATTTCTGACAAAATTACTATCGATAGTAGCAAGCACTCGTGGTATTACCCCCGATAGTAATTTTGTCAGAAATCAACGAGATCAAATAGCTTGGTAACACCACGAGTCCTTTGGGACGAGTGGTGTTACCTCAAAGCAATTTGATCGAGTATATGATTTCTGGCAGAATAATCGATAGGATTGTGAACACGAGTAGTATTCATTGAGATTATTTCACGAACCAACAAAGTGAAAAAAGTTCCATTTTCGCGAATTCTTCAAATGTTATACATGATGCTTGATAGACATGAAGACTGTCAGACTGACATTCAAATTAGTAGCAATATGATATATTCTCTGTTGTTGTATGGATACGTGGTTGCCATGCCAAAGTGGTATTACCGGCTCAAGAGCTAGGAACAGCGTATTATCGAGGCATATAGGTCCTTTATTCGTCCTAATATTGCTGGAAAAGAGGGTTTCATACGGCGAGTGAAATTACATATATCAACATCAATCGATCTGGAATGTTTTCAGTGGCGTAGCGCTTCCGGTTAGACCGGACGTGGACACAAACTTCTTTATTGGAAATGAAAAACTGTAAATCATCGCAAGTTCAAAATATTATCAATGAGTTGAGTATTATTTCCAATCTACTGAGAGAGCTCATACTCACAAATCCAGGAGATTCCTCATTGAAATCTTTTATTCCCTAAATGAAAAGTGATGGACAACTTCATCATAGCAGGCTATGATTCTCTATATAAAACTTTATTTCAAATACGCATATAAAAATCACTTCTTCAAAGACTTTTTTGTGTATTGTACTTCTCAAACAAATGAAAATAAGCATAGTTTGGACAGTGAATTTCGAGTTTGGGAAGATGCAGGATTTTTCTTTCCAAGAATACCATTTTCTGAGGAATTTGTATAGGTATAGTCTTTCTTATCTGTATAAAAAATTGTTGTTTACTGTGTAGGATTTATTGCCTCAGAGAGAAGTGCAAGCCATATATGTTTTCCGAGCTATTCTATTGATAACATTGTGCCTAGATATTCATAAAGATTGTGAAGTCTTGTTGGAATGTGATTCGAGTACTTAGTACATAGTTCAGTGATATGTTTCAGTTTGAATTTGTTGGTCATGTAATTTACTTCACTGTTCTGCAACTATAATAATATAATAACTTGGAAGTTATGTGTGTGTGTGTTTGTGTTTGAGAAGTATGCTATTACAGAGGAATTCGTGATTGTGAAACCGAATAAATGGACACAGATGATATCAGAAGAAAGTATTTGCAAGTAGGAACGAGAACTATAATCCGTCAGATTAAAAAATTAGACTACTTCAGCAAAGGCAAAAATTTTAATTTCTTTCAAGCTGGACAGACGATTCACAATAAACAAGTCACCGCTCCACCCTGTATTCAAATCAAGACTACGTCAAAATAGAGCTGTTGTTTATTTCAGCACTTTCATTTATTTTTTCAGTATTTACGACTTTATTCTATGCATTGTCAGCCAGAATATAATTCTTCGCACAATAAAGTATTTTTGATTGACATCTTGACAACACACGTGCTTTTCAACCAGGTATGTGGTCGTCTATAGATACAAATATAACATGAACAAAATTTATCAGCCACTGGTTCTTACATCCTAATATCATAATAGTAACAAATCTCCCCCTCCGAACTCGGAGATCACGCCTCACCCACAAACTATCACAAAGGATAGTGATGTGCAGCTTCCATAACAACGTGTGTTGTGCATATAGGAATGGCACCTCTATATCTATTATTGCTAGGAGAATTTTACTAATCATCAAAATACGAAACTCCCTAATTTAAGCTTCGTCGTTTATCCCGTACTACAGGAGATCCCAATTCTAGAGGTTGAATTTGAATTACCCTGTATACACATGAAGAGTTTCTGAAACTTACTCTATTATTACGAATTGAACAAGACATTCACGAATTTTAATGAAAGGTTTGTTTATGAAAAGTTCCGTGATTCCGATGATAATCACAGAGATTTTTCCGATTTATCTTTTTCTAGTTATCCTTTTCAGTCTTCCACTATTTTTTGCTATATCCATTCAGACGTTACGCCCTCGGAAGTTGTTTTATATTCAAAACCGTGGAATCGAACAATCCCCTGGAAGTTTTCTAATGAAAGTCATTTTTACTACTGCGACTGTCGATAAGTCGGCTATAAAAACTTTTAGAATGATTTTCCCCATCTCAAGTATCAATATCCTTCATCTGTGACCCTTTTCTGAAAATTTTCTATCTGAGCTGATGCCAAACGAGGCCAGATTCAATAAAGCCAATTCGGATTATTGTTCACTTATTGAAATTTCTGTAATTTCCTTTGTGGAACAGTAGAGACGAAATGAGAAATCTAGCTGACGGTCTAATTGCCTTTTCGACTTCAAATATAGGAAAAACATTGGATCCGCTCTAGAATAAATTGATGGATAGGTACGAAGATGAAGGGAAAATTATAATACTGCATGATTATCCGCATTAGATAAAGTGTGTTATACACGTTTTCATAGCAAATTGATTGTTTGACATCATTGAAATAAGAATATCATTTCAAACTGAGTTCTTGAACATTGATAAAAAAAGGGTCGATTTGAAACTAATCCTACCCCAATATTTTTGTTGAAGTCTCTAACGAATATTGGTCATCAACAATGGAATATTTTCGGGAGTTGACGCCCTCCTAGTAATATTTGAGAATATAAAGCAAATACTTGGCAAAAGTTGAAGGAATTTATAGAATCAGATTTTCAACTGTAGATTTAGAAAAAACATATTATATGCCATTCAGTTGCAATGAACACTCCAGCTTTCGAAAGTCTAACGATAAACACCATTGATGGACAACATCACACTACTCTGCCAGAAAAGAAAGTGAAATATCTAGGCGTTATAATGGATACAAACCTCAAATGGGATGCACATGAATTATATATGCAACAAACTAAGATTCATTATACTAAAATTGAAGTACTTGAAAAATATTCTACCTTTTATCAACTAAAAGTCTTGTACCATGCTTTGGTGGAAAGTCACCTGAGATATGGTATAGCATATGCTGGGGAGGCGCATTTATAACACACCTCCGTCCCCTAGGATATCGGTAAAAGGAGTTCCTTAAAATTATTATGCCCCAAGAGTTCAGATATGCCTCAGATGCAATATTCTACGAAGCCAAAGTGTTTGACATTCTCCAACTATTTTATAAAAATATGAAATATCACATAAACAAACGTTTCAACCTGCCTAGTCATTCTTATCCTACAAGGAAAAAATATCATCATGTAGTTCCACAAATGCAGAAAGCTATTGAGCTATTGAAAACCGCTAGGTGGCTCTACATAATGAACGTTTTCTAATACCTAAGAAAATATATTGAATATTTCTCACCACTTGTTTTCGAGACAGTTTACTCAGTAGTTATGGCGACCAAAGGGCAGACTCTGATCTTGATGAATTGAAGGAGAATACAATTGTAGAGGTTCCGAGTTCGAAAATTATTGATTCACCAATTCATCCAAACGATATTGTACCAATATCGATGAATTTTCACATTTTTTTGGTCATTTGTCCGTTCCAAATATTTTGCCAATACTGTATCGATATTCTACCAATATAGTTGTGCTGCTGAGGCAGGTCGGAAAAAGGTAGTTCATTAGTCAGTGACCAAGCGGCCGGTGACCTATTCAGGGTTAGAAAGAAAGTTAAGAAAGGTGTTATCTCCTTACACATAATATTTCTTATACCTACAACTCTGACAAGCTCCAAATTTCGTGATCCATATCCAATGTCATAAACATATAAATAATTTTTTGTGAGAACATACTACCCCGTTGAAATGTCTACCCTTGTACAAATTCAAAACGATATCAGCTTGCCAGAAACAAGATGCTAATACGCTTGCTGAGCCATGAAATGCCATTTCCTTTGTTCCCACATTCAACGTCAACAAACATCAATGAAAAGTGATTCCAGCCGCATACATCGTGGGGAGATAGTGTAATTGATTTGTCGCATGTGACACGTATTCGCAGTATAAGGTAACGTAATTATCAACGAGTCGAAGCCTCCCGTGGGTCTCGACTGTTTAAACACTTAATGTAAACCGTCAATATCACATGTCAATATGTATCTCTATTCGGCTTTGATAACGTATTCTGATACTTGGGGGCGAGGTCTGTTGACCCTACTGTTGGCGTACTACAAGAAGCTGTGCTACATGGGTCAACTTTCCACCCTAAATATATATCCGCAGCTGAAACATTTCTGCAAAATTGCTGAATTGTAGAAGGGAAGACTGTCTGAGATCCAGATGACTTTCCTCGTTTATTGGTCACCCTTCGCCATAAGAATTAGTAATGGTATGATATTTGTACAATAATGGTATAAAATATTCATAATGCATGTGTTTTCTCAAGCATTATAATATCCATAATCCACTAGTGAATAATGAGATCATAATGCAAAAGTCTGTTAAATTTATAATACGCCATGAGAAAAATTCTTCAAACCATACATGAATACTATAAAAAGTAGAAAATGCAATGAAAAGTCAAGTCAGAGCTAAATTAATTTCAAACGTCAACAAGTAGTCGGTTCAATAGGATGTCTTTAACACCTCCAGAAATACGAGAAAAGTCGAACAATGTTACGTTGAACTTATTACCTAAAAATCAAAAATACTTTATTTATCTGCGTGAGAATATTTTTTTTCACAAAGGGGACTTTTCAAGAAGAATCGTGGTATTCCAATTGTAGTTATGGCAAATTGCGAAATTGCAGTTATGGCAAATTGCGAAAATTGCTGAAAAAAAATCTGAAAATTTCCGGACCGTACAAAAATTCAGAACATTTTCTTCAGAAAATATGAATGATTTACTTTCACAGTCATCTGATCTGTAAGGTTGTAGGGGGAGGTTGAATTATGTGATCCATTTTTCATTTTTAGATCAATTGTCTTCTGCCAAATAGTATCAATATCATCTTATTTCTCAAGGTTACTTGTTCTTGTTGTGCTTGCGATTCAAACAGCAAATTCAAATTTCGAAGATTCCAAATTCTTTGTGGTTTCGGAAAGCTACTGCAGGAATATTCAAACAATGTGATCAGTGATGAAAAATATGAGCTTAAGAAGCATGCTGATGATAGTGATATTAAATTTTATATATAAGAAATAACATTTAATGGTAATGGAACGAAACATTATTCAGCATCAAATTGGATACAGGTGTCGAAGTGAATCTTCTACCATTTGAAGTTCTTCGAGAGATTCCATTAGATGAGATAATACCATCAAATATTGTATTGAAGTCATTTTTTCACCTCAAAGGAAAAATAAATCACTTCATAATATATGTTTTGTTGTGGCAGAAGTAGTAGCATCATCTATCGTTGGTCTTTCGAAAGAGGAATACGGAAGAGATTGAAGGAGAAGTTATTTGAACTAGAAAAAAAAAGAATAATACAAAAATTGGGAAGCCTACAGAATGGGTGAAGTCGCTAGTCATTGTGGAAAACAGTAATGGTGATCTACGAGGATGATTGGATACGGAGTTTAATATGACAGTAAGAAGGGAACATCGTTTCATTCCCACTGTAGGAACATTGGTTGATAACTCAAAGAACAAAGCATGTTTCACAGTAATAGACATGAAAAATAGTTTCTGGCAAGAAAAATCATATGAAAAGAGTTTAGAAATGTGCTGATTCAATCCACCTGTTGGAAAATATAAAATTAATGTACTTCCTTTCAGGCTTTGCTCCTCTCCTGAAGAACCTATTTCAAAAGAAAAACAGAGAATAATTTGGTTATTTGCCAGGATTAGGAATACATTTCAACGAAAAAATTAAGAATTTCATGATAAGAATTTGAGGACAAACTATTGTTAAATTCAATAAAGATAACTCCAATTCAAGACGAAGGAATCTATTTATGTTGGAATGAAAATTCCGAATAGAGGTATCGAAGTGGATGAAAAATATAAAGGAGCCGTTAAAAGTTACTAAAACTCGAAGATAAAGAGACTGTTTTACAACTTTTGGGATTGATTAGGTATTTAAATAGATTAATCTCTAATGCAATTCAACGAACAACATTCCTCAGACAATTGACCAGAAATGGTGATTTTTGGAAATGAAAAAAAAAATCATCGAAGTGAATTTCAAAAATTGAAAGGAGTAATATTAAATTATGTATATTTATTAAGTTTTTTCAACTTATAAATTTCAATACAAATTTAGACTGAATCTTCTGAAAGAGGATTTGGATGTGTTATTACAACCTGTAGCATTCGCATCAAGATCTATGACCAGTTGTGCATCTCATTATTCTCAAACTGAGAAGTAGTTAATGGCTATTGTTTTGGGTACTGAAAATTTTACTATTATATCCACAGTAGAACTTGTTCGATTCATAAAGATCATATCCCTTTGAAATCAATATTTAACATGGTTCTTTGCAAAACTCCATCAATATTGCAGAAAATGCAGCTGAGATTGTATCGATATAATACAACTATTCAATATTTACCTGGTAGAAATATGGTAATTGCAGATTATCTATCAAATAATTATCCAAAGGAAAATGGGAATTTTAAAGGTGAAACCAATTCATATCGATGTTTCAATCATTTTTCACTAATGATATGTTGTTCCTTCATCTTTCAAGAATTCTTTACTCAACTTGTTGCATTATATTCATTTAGGAATTGAGGGAATGTCACAGGAAATTGAAATGTTCAAAAACAATGTGGAGTATGTTGTGAATTCGAATTCTGCAATGCAAGGGAACCATCGATACCATCAATACCTTATCCTTTGCCAGAAAGACCATGGCAGAAAATTTCACAGGATATTTCGAATTTCCAAAGTAAACAATACTTGATAGTTCATGATGCATATTCAACATTATTGGAGCTTCATTGGTTGAAATTAAAATTCTGCGAAAGGAGGTATGGAGATCCTGATCCCGAGAAATGTTTTCTCAGTTTGGATATCCAGACATATTTATATTTATATGACCTATAACAGAACTGAATTCAAAGAATTTGCACAAATGATTCAGATGAAATGTATGATATCAAGTCCTTGATACCCATCTAATGGATTATCTGAGAAAGCAGTCTCATTAGCCAAAAATGTCATGAGGAAAAATTCAGACAAAAATTCGTCATGACAGAAATACTCCTATCGTATCTATTGGATATTCTTCTGCACAGTCACTACAATCTCGTATGTTGAGATATTCTTCGTTATCAGAACGCTTTGTAGAACCACAAATCATGAAAAAAGGAATAGTAATGAGAATAAGAAGAAAATGAAAAACAATGATACACTCCTCGGATGAGTCCGATGGAGTTCAAAATTGATAGGAGAAAATGAAAATCTTGAAGAAGAAACTAACAAAGGGAATGGAAATCTTGAAGGAGAAACTTTGGTAAATCGGAGATCTAAAGGAACAAGAATTCCTCCAAGACGGATGCATGATTTCTACAGAACATAAAAGATCATTGGAGAGATGTAAAACAACAAATCGACTAATTGAAAATGAAACATTGGTTAACTTGGGCTGAGATAACAAAAGAATCGCACAATATGTTAGCTTTATGTTTGGTTACATTTTGTGGACACATATTTTTTTAAAATTCCGAGTCGCTACTACAAATATCATCATTTCAACATGTCGTAGTAATCCCTGACCATTTCACCGCTTAATAGAAAATGCAAAGCATTCAGGGTAGTGTCCGACAGACTCGATATTCAACCTACAGTTGTCCAAATACATCTAACTTTCAATGCTGTTGTTTGTGTGAATGTAACAAGGTTGGAAGTATACTGGACCACTCTGTTGGTAAATCGGCAGCCACGTTACAAGTGTCGTATTGTAGTTCATCGTATACATTTATAATGGAGACATTTGATTAGGGTAGTACAATGAATAATAAGGAAAGCGACTATTCGAAGTGGGGTACCCGCAAAATGAATACGAATTAGAGAAAATTGTTATGGAAGGGTAGAATGGGTGTTTGACTAGTTTTCATATCCGGGGTGCATTTCAGGGTTGCTTACCGTGACTTGTATCATCAGTGTTGAAGGTGGTACGTACAGAGTAATTTGAAAGCATTAAATATGTTTCGTCTCAGGAATGAGGCGATAGCAAATTAAGATGAAAAAACTCCTTTTCTAACGTTTTCCTGCTCATTCACCGATATCCAATAGGATCACCCAATTTGGTATAATATCTATACAATATAATGAAAATGTTGGCAGGATATTCAAACGTAATATTGGCGAACATTTTAATTTTTTTTTTTTTCATTTCGCGTTATTGTTTCAATGTTACCCATATTGAACCAATATTGGCACCAAAACATTTGGCGACATAAGTAAAATATATTGGGAAAATATTTTTACAATATTGGCAAAAAATATTCAAACGTCATTTGGAAAGTGGCTGTAATCAAAACCTCTTGGTAAAATAAAGAATCCTCAAGAATTTTCAGATCTAAGGCCAATTAGCATGCTGCCTGCAATATCAAAGATTGTAGAAAAAGCCGTTCATCAGCAATTAACGTTGTATATCAACGAAAATAACATTGTTCCAGATTGCCAAGTAGGATTCCGGGCTGGCTACAATACATCATCAGCGTTAGTACAAGTTACTGATGATATTGTGTTAGGATTCAACAGCAACAATCTGCAACACTTGACTTCTCAAAGACTTTCGATACGATCAATCATACATTACTCTGTTACAAACTAATATATTCTGGTTTTTCCGATGATACCATATTCTTCATCAAATCTTACTAGTCGAATCGCAGTCAAAAAGTCTCTGTTAACCATGTTATGTCAACCTCTCAAAATGAAACATCCGGCGTACCTCAGGTGTCCATTTTAGGGCCGCCACTCTTCTTTATATATACAAGTGATATGCTAACATCAGTTGAATATTGTAAAGTTCAAGCGTACGCAGATGACACCCAAATTTATTCAAATCTCAACAAGGAAAATTTTTAATCTGTTCAAAAAACATCAACTGTGATCTCAGAATAATGAGTGACCTAGCTGACAAACACAACTTAAAACTTAACAAAAGTAAAAGCGATTTCATTTTACTTTGTAACAAAAATTGGAGTCTTTCACAAGATATATCTATTGAAATCGATGGCACCTCATTACCTATTGTAGAATCTACGAAAAATCTAGGTATTACGTTTGATTCAGATATTAAGTTCACTTCACATATTAATGGACTATATACCAAAAAAGTCCTTTGGTTTTATTGAAAATGATCTATCCACATAGACACTACCTCAATCAATCCATACGGAAGTTACTCTGTGAAACACTGTTCCTCTCCAGGTTCAATTACGGTGATATTGTTTATGGTGATTCACTCACCAAATTTGACCAGAATCGTATCCAGAAAGTACAGAACTTCTGTTGTCAAATAATTTTCTCACTTAGAAAATACGACCACGTCTCCAATAAAATAAGGGAACTGAAGTGGCTCACAATGGCTAATCGTACTAAGTATATTTTTTGTCTTTTTTATACAAAATATTGAAGAACAAAATTCCTTTGGCACTCTATCGTAAATTGATACCTAGGTCATCTCTTCATTCGTTGAAAGTGAGAAATAAACATCACTTTAATGTTCCTCTGCCTTGTTCTGCCATGTTTCAGAAATCCTTCAACTATCGAGCCGTTGAGCTCTACAATACTTTTCCTTTCAATCACACATCTGAATATGAAATTGAGATGTTTTTGAAAGCCAAATTTTGTGAATTCCCATACTAGAAAATTGGTAACTCATAGTTATATGTTTGATAATGCTTTGTAATGGTGATGTCTTTTCTCGCTTTTCTGCATGAATGTCTTTATCATTTACTGGTATTCTGTCTCTCACTAGTACAACTTAGGTTGAGAGTAAAAGTAGCCTTAAGCTAAACTTAGCCAACTTTTGTACGGAAGAAAATAAAGACGATTTATTATTATCATTATCATTTTGGCTAGAAAATAAGTTAATATTTTTCGATATTGATCCAATAATGATAGATATACAGGGTGTTTCTTAAGTACGTGTAGAAACTTCAGGAGCATGTTGCTGACGTCGACATAAGAAAAGAAATTCCCATAAACACATGTCCGCAAGCTGTTCGTTTCTAAGATACAGAGTGTCAAAGTTTAATTCTTATATTTGTTTTTTGTGAATAAATTCCAAAATATCTGTGATATGCGAGTAAAGTTTGGTATCTGGGATGATTTTTCAATGACGAAATCAAATTTTATGTTAATTGTGGAAAGCTAATTTCTAATTGAATTTATTTCAAATAAAAAAAATTTTGTCATTCAAAATCACTTGCATCGATTATTTCAAATCTCAATAACTCGAAAATAGTTCATCTCAGTGACTTCTACCAAGAATATTTTTTACACGAACTAAATAACGAATATTCCCAGATACCAAACTCTACCCAAATATCAAAATTATTTTGAAAGTATCCACAAAAAATAAAAATGCGAATTCAACTTTGACACTCTGTATCTCAGCAACACCATCCTGAATTTTCTACATGTACTTAAGAAACATATATAGATCATTCAGTTTTTTTATGCCATATATTCGTCAAATCATATAAAATAAGAGATATTAATAATTGCAAGATACACAGAATGTGTGGTAGAAACATATACTCAATGTTGAGTTATAGTTTGTTACATAATAGTTATAGTTGTAAATGAAGAGTTCAAAATGGTGAGACCAAATGTGTTTGAAATTCAGATAAATCATAAAAGCAATTTGAGGTTGGAATTTTTCATATTCAGCCTTGAATCTTCTCAGAGATTGGGATTTTAACGATTCAGGCAGTGAGTTGTAGAGGTGGCTCCCGCTATATTTTGGAAATTTTTTGTACTCCATATGATGGAATTTTTCGATGTAAATATTGTCGAGATTTCTAGTACAGTATTTATGGATTTCCGAACACTTTTTGAGGAGGGGTTTGCTTTTGTGGATGTGACACAATATCTTCAATATGTAAATGCTGATCACAGTCAGTATTCGATTTTTCTTGAAACGATTTCTCCAAGTGTAAGTTGAAAATAAGCTTCGGTGAGGTAAAGACTCAGGTAGTATTTGTAGCTTGGCTTCATCTTGAAATAATATTATAAATGATTGTTGAAAATGCTAGATCATAGTAGACACTAATCAGACCTTGCACATTGCGATAATTTTTGAGAGAGAATATAGCAAAAAAGGCTTTCTTGAGTTCATTAGAAACATCATTCAAGTTAATTTTGAGTCAACAACCGTGCCCAAAAATGCAAATAGTTAACAGCCTGTATATTGGTATTACCAGAAGGGATACGTGTATCAATGATAGAGGATTTACATTTTCTAGTGAAGTTCATGTAGCTGGTTTTTAGCAAGTTAACTACAAGGTGGTTAATTTTGCACCATAAAGAACCAAACAAAATTTCAATTTCAAAATATTTTATTACTCAACATATTCTCAACATTCAAATATTTGGGTATCCATTTTGCAGCAATTTTTCTCATGTCCAAATTGACGTGAACTATATGATGAACGCATTCGTATGAAATATTCAGTGCTTCAGATATCCGTTTTAGCCCAAATCGACGGTCTGTTCAAATCATGTCATGAACTGCATCGATATTTTCGGGGACTGACACAGAAACTGGTCTTCCCGATCGGTCATCATCTTGGAAAATTTACCTCTTTTGAAGTTTGCAGTCCAATTTTTCACGATCTTATACGAAGGACATTGATCAGTATTTAACATATCTGCTTACATCTTAACCCTTTTAAATACCGATACTTGATGATGGCTCGATACTCCAATTTTTCAATTTTCACAATTTCGGTGGACATATTTTTTCATTTAATTTATTGCGAAACTCTGGTTTACTTTTTTGACGTCAAACTTTACACTGACACTTCTAATAAGTTATTGTTCGTTTCTATGGTAACGCAATATTTTGTTTACGCAGGGAACTGGTCTATGCTAACTAGATATCAATAAATCCTCGTATAAATGACCTACCCATCTCAAAAATTCAAATATTGACTGGACATTTTAAGGAATGATATTGGTGTAGTATTCTTCAAGCAATATTGATATATCTTCTGAATATAGTGGTTGAATACTCAAAGTGACTATATGGCCTTGAATACGTTTGTAAATCATTTTCATAAACTGTAGAGTAATTTGTCACTTTCAGGATTGTTACAGTTCTCCTTCTATCAGGAGAGCCTGCCTTCTGGTCGTCATAACCACTGAGTAAACTGTTTTGAAAATAAGTTGTGAGAAGTATTCAATGTTTTTTTCTTGGGTTTCAGATGCAGCTTTTTTTTTCAGGTTTGATTAACTTTTTCAATACTGCTTATCGAATAATAGGCTGATATTCACATTTTAACAATGGTAATAGGTGTTCTTTGTAATATTATACCAATACTATTATTTCAATATTGGCGTAAGATTTTCGTCACAATTTCAGTCAATACAGGTTAATATAGTTTGTTGAATATTGTGATACTAAACTTGGATATATGTTATGTTGATATTGGTGAAATATATTCAACCAATATTGACCAAATATAGGTTTATTTGATTTGTTGTGATCTCCATTTTCAGGTCGAAAGTTTTTTGTAATCAGACCCCACACATTTTCGACAATATTAAGGTCGTAGCTCTTCGCAGGCCCTAATGATTAGTTTACAGCCAATCTCTAACAACTCCAGTAGTATGCTCTAGACGATTATTGAAAGTTTAAATCATGATCTGGAAGATCTACTGAGACACTTGATATCATAACATTTTCTGAATTATTCCTATAGTTTACTTCATTAAACCGGTTGTCAATCGTCCAACAAACTCCAAATCCAAGAATACTCAACAATGCCCATTAATTCACCTAAAATTGTTCAGACCTGTCTTAATTGTTCACAAACTGTCCATCAAATCTAGTGTTTTGGTGTCAATATACCATAATATGACCATTGATTTCAGACTGAAGAACTTTTTCGTCTTTAGAAACTACTCTATTCCAATCTTATCGCAAAATATTATTTAAAGAAACAATAGTATATTGTTGAGCGTTAGCGAGTCCTGAAAGTCTACGAGTCCAAAAAAACTGTTTTCGGACGTGTTGCGTACTCTTTTTTTTTCGGCAACCATGTAGAATAACAAATCAATGAAACACATTTAGTCTAAGAGACGAAGAGACGTCGACCTTCACCCATCTGTTAACCGGATGACACATACTTTTTTTTCAGTTATATAAATAGACGAAAACGCCTAAAATGGGTTGCCTATGAAAAGGTGGTCATGACTATATACAGTGAGTTTCAAAAATTTGCACCATATGGAAACTTTTTTATTATCGATTTGTCAGAAAATTTGATTCGTAATAAAAATTGGTGCATTACGAAATACTTATATTCAAGTTATCAAACTTCTAAATTTCCCAACGGTATACAAGGGGGAACAAAAAATAGAATTATGATCAAGAGTAAACTACCCTGGCTGTGATTCCATATTTGAATATTTCGAACATTTTAGTTCTTATTTGTATTATATATTGAAATTCGAACAGAAGATAGGTACCAACAGAAACATTCTATTTCTTATATTAAATTTCGAGCACTTCCCGGCCTAGTCCGGAAAGTACGTACTTCCCGGACTAGGCCGGGAAGTGCTACTTTCCCAAAGAAAAAGTGTCCGGGAAGTGAACACGAAAAAGTACTTTCCCGTACTGTTTAGGTCCGAAAACGGTCTGGGAAAGTTCGTTGCCTAGCAACGGACTAAAATATTAGATTGGCGTATTTTAAAGCCTGAACTTGCTCCGAGAAAGTGGGCATTCTTGAACGATTCCAGAAAAAGTACTTTCCCGTACCGTTTTGGTCCGAAATCGGTCCGGGAAAGTTCGTTGCTTAGCAACGGACTAAAATACTTGATTAGCGTATTTTGAGGCTTGAAGTTGCTCCGAGAAAGTGGGCATTCTTGAACGATTTCAGAAAAATATTCTTGCCTGCTTATACTCATTGGTCAGTTTATTTAATTTTTTTGCATCCACTTGATTTTTCAAAGCCAAATTATTAGTTCTGCTACATTCAGTTACTCTCGATCCTAGAAAATTGCTAGTTTGCTTTACAGCATCCCGTGCAATTTGAAACGGATTCTGTTGCAAATACCTCCACTCCTTTCATTTATTATGTCCCATGTCTTTCCCACCTTCGTTTTATTTTCAGAGCTGTATTTTCTCTTGTATGCATCATACCCTTGAATAAACAATTATTTGTGATCTCTGAACTCAATTCATAGCAAGTATACTGATAAATTTCTATAATAAATTTGATCGGAAGGCATTGTCAATGACAGTTTCAGATCTGGAATTGGAATTTCAATCTGGAAATACTGTACAATACTTTATTGACCACAACTGTATGTTACAAGACTTGACCCATGAAAATTTCATTGTAAATTTAGATTATCTCAAAACATGAGTAGCTGATATCCATTTTCAGTCAGGCAGAATCCAATAAAAACAAATAAGATATTCTAGCGAACGCTTTTTACAGGATCAATTAATTTTTAATTTGTTCATCAGGCTAGTTTCAACTTGTTTTGTGCTGCTCATCGAATATTCACCCATTTGCTTCCTAGGATGGATTATTCTAATACGTTCCCTTTTAGATTTAGTGCCGTTGTATAGAGTAAAATGCGTATCAGGCACCTGTGGAGTCACATGGTGAGAACACTCACACTTTGTGTGTTGGAAATGGAAAACAATATTTGTTCATTAAATGTGATTTTCACATTTCGCTGAACTGACCGTTTCGATGGACATTTATCATACACGTGAATGAATTATTATATGAAAATTGCACTTTCATAACGATGTAGTTTTATTGTTGTGTCATAACATTGGGTTTGTCACTCTACCAACAAGTAGCCTTTTGTCTAGTGGGTAATATTGACAATCAGCCTTATTCACGTGTTCACTTGATTATTAATTTTTTTTTTAATATTGAATTTCGTAACTTTTTAGTATCGGAAAGTTTTTGTATTCACGTGTCACTTTTGGAAGTCAAATTCTTGAATGTTGAAATAATATTTTAATAATAATTTTATTGCTTCTGAAAACGGGTTTACAGCAATGTTGAAATAATTATTATCCTAACAAGTGCAGGAAACCTTTCTGCATGAGTTCACGAAATTTTTTCTACAAACGTAAGGAAATTAACTGCAACTAAGATTTTTCCAATTTTCTATTCATGCAAATAAAACAAGAGTACCTACGTAATACATTTCCTATCTTCTTGCTATTTGTTTTTCTTTGGTGTTTTGGCATCGACTGCTATGGTCATTAGCCACGTGTTCTGGATAGGCCTTGTTACTAACACCTTGCGCCACCTTAGGAGCAGCACTGTTAATCGGAACGCAACAGTGAATTGTGCAGGACTCACCCCAGTCCAGTCACGAGATTTAAATGATTTAATCAGTCAAATTGAAACGAAAAATCCTAAGTAGGATTTTTATTGTAAAACAGTTTGACGCGTTGTGTACGTTTATTGCGGAAGCCAGCAAATAAGACAAGTGCCAATGCATTTTTGAGAAAAAAAATAACACCTACTGGAAGAGGACCAAAATATTGTTCGAAAATAATTTGGAATCGACAAAATGGAGAAAGGTGGAACGTGGCGAATTGCAAGAATTGATAAAAATTAGATCATTTTATCAACTTTTGTATCAAACGTTTTTCCATATAACCTAAAATTTTCCTGAAAAACCGATTTTAATTTTTTTTCTCTCATGGAAATTAATCTTTTTTCACGAAATTTGGTGGAAATATAACTTATTATGTTTCAAGTAAACTGTAATTTTTTTGTAGCGAAATACGGATTTTTCCTTCTTTTTCGACAAATTCCAAAAAAACGATCTCATTTTCAACTGGAAAGTTTTACCGGTAAAATTCGCCTTCTCATGCTCGTCAGCCGCCATTTTTTCCGTTGAAGCGTCTACTTATATATAATGAATGAGAAAACGCGAAAAAATTAAAATAACAGATTTTGAATTTTTCTTTAATTTTTGTTGTAAACTCATTTTTGTTGATTATTGATATCAACAGTATAAACCTTTCTAGAGTATTATATTTCATTTTAACTCATTAGGAATAAAGAATAAACAAGGATATAAATAAGGATTTAATTATGATAGGAGGGCGAAAAGAGGTAAACTTTTGCTGTGAAAATTAACCTCCTACAGAAAAAAGTTATAAAAAAATTGTTGGCAATAGAAAGATCAACAACTTTCGTACCTAACATTGTTTCTCATAACCTCAAATTTTCCGGGAAAATCGGGAATACCGTTTTAATTTTTTTTCTGTAGAAATTGTATGTTTGTCGCAAAATTTAGTGGAAATATACCTTTTTATGTTTCGAGTAATACTTTTTTTCTCAATTTAAAGAAAGTTTTTCATTATATTCAAATCACGTTTATTAAGTAGAAAACTGTTTTTTACTAAAAGGTATCATTATATGGTAATGGGTGGGGGACGCAAGCGTCAGCGACTAGGCCCCAGTGGGCCCTTTTCGCAATCCCCGGCATCTTCACTCATCCCATGTCGGATACCTGCTCGAACCTCTTCGACCTTCTTATGAAAGTCGAAATGTCCTTCCATTGCAACGAGTGCAATTCTTCCTCCTTAATAGTGGCAGCTCCGAAGACGTTTTGTCTGAGCCTGCCATAAATACCACATTCGCACAGGAAGTGGAAGGAGTCCTCCTCTTCCCCACATTCCGTGCATTGTGGGTCTGCCTCAACTCTGATGAGAGCCAGGTGCCTCCTGAGGCCGCAGTGGCCGGTAAGAACTCCCACCAATAGTCGGAGTTCTTTGCGGCCATGTCTTTCTTGGCCATCCTTGCCATGTCGGGCCCCGATATCATCTGCTTTGACTGCCTGCATCCGTCTATCCTTCTCCACTCTTTTCCTAATGTATCAACGGCCCACTCATTCAGTGCCGTTGTTACTTGTCTCCTTGTTATGCCGAGTGCGGGTTTGGACCCGTAGTAGGGTTGTCCGGCTCCTTGCTTGGCTAGCTGGTCCTCCTGCTCGTTGCCTTCAATCCCTTCATGGCCCGGAACCCACATCAGCGTTATTTCCTTTTCAGTCGCAAGACTCTCCAGGGCATCTCTGCACTCCTGAACCAGTACTGATGTGGTTCTGGTTGCATTCAGAGCTCTGATGGCGGCCTGGCTATCCGAGCAGACGTATACATGTCTCTCTGGGCCGGACCTCACCTCTTCCATTCTGGTTGCCTCCAGGATGGCATACACCTCTGCTTGGAAAACTGTTGTCAGAGAACCTAGCGCATATGCTCTTTTCTCTCCGTTTTCCAGGTAAACTCCTGCTCCGGCTTGTCCTTCCTCCAGTTTGGACCCGTCTGTAAAACAGACCAGGCTTTCTGGGGGAAATATCACCCTTTCCTCTTCCCACTCTCTCCTGTCTGGGATCTCTAGCGAGATCATCCTTTTCCACTTTTTTTTATCCTCGGTATCATTATATAGTATTTACTTTAAAATTTAAAAAAATTAACATTTGAGAAAGTAAACTGATGTCGGTAACTTTGACCACTACGATGGCTGCTCATTATCGAATGCTTCATTCGGCATCTGTTAATCTTCAAGCTCTTCATCGTCTTCGTCGTCTTCACATTCAGTATTTTGCCAAGTATTTGTTGGTTCATTGTGTGTGGAGTCTTCTGAATCACTTACATCTTCATAAATTATTTTTTCAATATTAGGACAAGTTTCAGAACCATGACACTTTGTAAATAAATAATTTTGCAACAGTATTTACACCAGAAAAAAATTTAAACTCAATTGAAACGGTTTTTTCGATTTTCTGGGAAAATTTGAGGTTATATGGGAAAATGTTGAATACAGAAGTTGTAGATCTTTTTATTAGCAACAATTTTTTAATTTTTTTTTTCGTTATAGGCTGATTCTCGATGCAAAAGTTAGCATGAAATTAATATTCAGGTTTCAACTGTTAATTTCAATAATTTGAATGAACAGATATGAGTTTAGAACAAAATTTTTAAAAAATTGATTTTGAAAATCTGGTTTTGAATTTTTTTGCGTTTTCTGGATTTTTTATTAATAGTTGTGCTACTCTTCTATAACATAATTTAAAAGTAGACACTTCAACGAAAAAAATGGCGGCTGGCGAGCTTAATGATACGAATTTTACCGGTGAAACTCTTTAGTTGAAAATGAGGTGATTTTTTCGAAATATGTCAAAAAATAGGAAAAATCTGTATTTCGCTACAAAAAAATTACAACATACATGAAACATAATAAGTTGTTGAAAAGGGAAACAATCTCAATTGAAAATTGAACCAAACATGACTACTCTGGAAATGGAAAAACCTGCGATAAATTGTTACTTTTTTGTATATCTAACAGAAAACAACTACTTCCCCGGAGATGTAAGATCTTATTGATAATAATAATAATATTTATTCCATTAAGACCAAATTACATGGTGTTGGACATGTCAAAATATGAATATAGAACATCTATACTCTTATAATCTAATATATACATAAAAATTCTCATACGAGACCGTAAATAAGTCCCGAAGAATATATACAGACACATATTCCATAACAGTTATTTTATGAGTAATGTTTACATTTAGAATTTTGGACACACTATGTTATAATTTAACAGTCAAAACAATTATAGTTAAGGAATTAAGTACACACTTATGCTATTTATACATTCCTCAAACAAGTAACTTTTCAATTGTTTTTGAAACGTATTTCATTTCTTTTAATTTTTATTGTTTCCGGAAGAATGTTAAAAAAATTTATACCACTGTATTGAGGACTTTTTTCATATAAGGAAGTTCTATGGTGAGGAATTTGTAGGAAACTGCCATGCCTAGAACTATAATTATGACTATCAAAGTTATGCGTAAGTGAATCTATAACTTTCCTTAAGGAAAATACACTTCAAAATATAAATACTGGGGACCTTTGAGATGTTATTATCTCTAAAATAAGGTTTACATGAATCTGTACGTTTGATACCAAATATGAATCTGATAACACGTTTTTGTGATATCAGTATAGTCTGCGAGCCAATGACGTATTTCCCCATACGATAAAGTCATAGCTAATTCGAGAGTATACGAGCGCATAATGAACATTGAGGATTTGTTCTTTAGTGAATATCGTTTTTAGTTGGAGTATGGCATAGTAACTTGAGTTTACTTTCTTGCTGACATTCTCTGCAGCAGTTTTGAAAGACATGTCTGAATCCAGATAAGTTCCAATAAATCGTGCAGAGGAAAGAGGTTGTAACGAAACTGTACCTCTATTTATGTTAATTTGATCGCGTGATTCTTTATTTGTGTTCACATGTAAAAGAACGGTTTTTGAAATATTGAGTATCATTCCACTTTTTTGTGTCCATTCGGCGATTTTGTTTGCTAGATAATTCAACCTCTCTTGTAATATTTGGGGATTATCACCATATGCTGCTAGTGAAATATCATTTACATACATCACTAGGCAGTCAGTATTCATGAAATTTGGAAGATCATTTATAAATATGAGGAATAGCAGTATTGATCCTTGCGGAACTCCTGGATTCATATCGTATGTTTTCGTTTCGGTGCCATTCATTCTGATAAAAATCTTTCTATGCTCCAAGTAGGGCATTAACCATGTTGATATTTTTCCTCTAATACCTACTGACTGAAGCTTAGTTTCGAGAAATTTCAAATCCAAGCAGTCAAATGCTTTAGTGAGATCAAATAAAAGTATCCCCACATGTTTCCTATGGTCTTATTGTTTATGGACGTATTGAAGAAGATTATATATTGCATTCTCTATTGATCTCCCTGAATAAAAACCATTTTGGCACATATCGATTATTTGATATTTCTCAAAGTATGTAATAATCCTATTATATAATGCTCTCTATATTATTTTACATATGACCGTAGGAACAGTTATGGGTCCATAATCTTCCAGGAATTGAGAATTAACTTTTTTGGGTATTGGTGTAAATGTTCCAATTTTCAAATTGTCAGGAAATCTACCTAGAACAATTGATGATATTCGCAAGAGGCTCTGCGATGTAGGGTCCTACGCTCTTGATTATTTTGGTGGAAATACAATCTATACCAACACTATCGGTGTTTTTTAAATTATTTATTATGTCTAGTATTTCTGTAGGACTGGCAGCAGTAAAAAAAAATAATTTATTCGTGGATTACTCATATTACATACCTCCGGTACTGAATTTGGAACGTGCTGATCTAGTGCCATTTTGGATGACTTTGCGAAATATTTACAGAGTTCGTCCACTATCACAATTTTGTTGGTTGTCAACTTGTTGTCGATGACAATTTTAGGTTGCTGGTTGTTTTTTGTTTTACCGTTTTTTTCTCGGACTAATTTCCAAAAGTACTTTTGTTTTTCGGTTACATCTTGATGGTCTTTTATACATTACTGATAGTACGAATGTTTAGTGTAACTAACTTTTCGTTCACACTCTTTTTTAAAATATTTTTATTGTTCGTTTAGGTCTGTCTGTCCTGACGTATTCGCTTTCAACCAATAAAAGTTTTTCAATCTTCTGCTCATTTCTATTATTTCTTCATTTACCCACTCCTTGGACGAGCTGTTTTTTGGTGAATAGTTTTACTATTAACCGGACAAAATAAAGCTATATAGGGCATAGTCAATTATTCCTGTAAAAATACTGAATATTTCATCTATAGTTTCGGAGCAATTGTATACTGTATACTGGATACTGATACCCAGTATAAGCAGGTTCTGGAAATGTTCGGTTATTTGATTCTAGTTTTTCGTCTATCCACTCTGATTTCTGCTGGTGCACGGAGTTGCGCTCCAGATGAATTGTCAATTATTTCCCCAACCTTTTCATTTCCTGAATCCTCGTCTGTTAATATTTTAGACTGTGGTTGTTGAATACTTCTTCTAGAATTTATTCTAAAGTGGAGCTTAAAAAAAATCAACAAAATAAAAAATTTGACCACACTAAACCTAGCGTTAAATGGTAAAGTGTATTAGGCAATCCAGACTTCTGCATTCAATCTATACAATAGGTCGGCAAGTCTCCAACAGAAAGCAACGACTACTTACCATTGAATTATATCTGTTAGATTGTTGTCAAAGTGTTCTACAAGAACTGCTTTGCAATGTTCTCCCAATCTCAAGGTCAAACATGTCTCAACCCACCTATGGACCGGTTTCAAGGTTTTGCCAATCATCAGCGCATGGCAGCTCGCACCATTTTCTTCCACAGAAAAAATTCTTAGAAGTTATGATTCACTCAATTACTTTCCATTTCCTTGCACCAAAGTATAATGTTTTATAAATATACTTACTCAAATGATAGCTCCATCGTACAATTCGTAACAAGACACTTATTCCTCAAATTTTATACCTCACAATTGCAAGAACAATGAATATTCATCACCTGAATCTAAGTGACAGACGTTGGTTGGTATTTGTACTGAGACTTGCGAACAAGAAGCACTACCTGTTAACAAAATGCGCAAAACAGATTTATGATGAACAGCAGTGTTCTATTTTCACTTTCTTCAGGTAACGCCAGGACTAAGCGTTAAAACTATTTTCGATACAATATTTCTTTATTTCCATCGTCAATAAATATTATCTGATGGAAAATCGAAAGTAACTTCTACACGCATTAGGATTGAGTGAATACTATGATTCATGTTCTAATAACGGTAAAGTGGGTGAAATATGTATATTCAATACCAATTCATATTGTTTGTTCTATATCACATTATAGTATGAGGCAAAAACATAAATTACGACTGAAAAAATATAAATTATGCAAATCGACTAGATGTCACGTTATAACTTTATAGCTGCACTTTCCAAAATAATCAATGAATTGACATCATTATTCATCTTTGTGTTATAACTACTACCAGGTGTTTATGTTTTATTCGTGTTACTCAAATAATTCTCAAACTAGATGAAAATGTTTGTATCCATAACATCTGAGTAAAATTTCAGTTCCCGGAAACTTTCAACACTATTTTTAGAATCAGTCATAACGATATTGATATGTTTATGATATTATAATGTTTATGAGCTAGCTTCAACCAAGAATTACATAAATATTCTATTCGTCCGACAAAAATAGCGTGATCAATAAACATCAATACTAATAATGAAATGAGAATGTTTAGTCGATATTCTGTACCGGAGATAGAGTAAATAGGATATATTCATGACAGTTTATGTTATTTCGGAGAATTTAATATTGTGAGTTCTCGAGATATATGAATTGGAGTCACGCTTTTTCTTCCGTGTCGTAACTATGTAGAAACACGTATCAGTTTATCTTTGATTCCTGATTTGGTAGGAAGTTTATTGAGTTTCTCTAACAGAAATACAGAAATAATTTTTTCATCGATGATTAGGTATATTATTATTATAATTCAATTTGCAAGGGGCTTGTCCTTTCATCCTTCCCCATCAACAGCATGATTTTTTTTGTTGAGTTGATAATTTCTGAATTTCTGAGTCCCTTCTGGATTATCGTTATCGAATTCAAGGAACAACATGTTCAAACATGTTTCTCAGGAAATTCGAAAAGATGCATTAAATTAGAATATTCAATTTCTCTGTATTCAACGTTGCTGAAATATGACGATAATTATAATAACATTCGTCACAATGACTCAGTCAAGCATGCTCTATCGCTTGGAAGAGTTTCATAGAATCAAAATTACCCAGGAACTTTGTTGACTTTGTTGGTTCGTGAAATAAATTATCTCAATAAATGGGAACAACTCGTGCTCTCAATACTATCGAAAATTCTATGAGAAATCTTGAAATAGATCAAATTGCTTTTAGGTGAAACCACTCGTCCTAACGGACTCGTGGTGGTGCCAATCAACTTGATCTCGTTGATTTAGGACAGAATTACTATCGATAATATTGAGAGCACTCGTTGTATTACACCCGAAAGTCCCCTCCACATTTACAAGTGGTCCACATGATGCAAATAGCTGACAAGAAACAACTTCTTCCCTGGCTAGTACTAGGCCGGAAATTGAACTACATCTGAGTGGTATTTGTGCAACCTTCCTCACAGAGGACACAATTACAATTGCTTCTTGCAATCACACAACAGTGTTTATCCTCCACCTGGTTGGGGATGAACAATTCACCAATGATTTTGCAAAGTAATTCTTGCAAAGTGGACAATTCTGAATATTACGGAAAAATTTACTGATAAACTATCCAAGTAATATAGACTGGTGGCCCGTGAAAAAAGTGTTAGACAGGTGAATAGTTTTGAAATTTCGAATCAATAAACTGATGAACTTTTTATATAAATTAGACTGAAATCTCGTTGAGCAAGTACCTGTTTTAGTTTTGAGACAAATATTTTTCGAAGAAAAAAAGTCTTGTGGGCTTAAAAGACACCAATTTGATGCAGGAATCGAAAGATCTCGAAATCTATTCGAAGTTTCCGGAAACGATTTGAGTTCGATCATGAACAAACTCGACGAAAATTTTAAAATTTCAGTTCGAAAGATAACCTTCAAAACATTTCGAAGATTCTGGAATATAAGCCGCATGAAAATCGAATGAGTTTCGAAGACACACTTAAGGAACGTTTCAGGAAGAAGTTATAGAAAATGTGGAAAATGTAGGAGAAAATCTTCAAGAACATTCGAAGAGTTTGAATGAGCTTCAAAAATTTGAAGAGTCTGCAAGATCACCTTGTAGAGAATTCGAAGAGTCTTGAAGATAACCTTGGCAGACAATTCTCCGTTGACTTGGGTGAAAACAGAGTTACATATAGGTACCGTGTCATTTTTCTACTGCCGAAAAATTAATAAATGGGAACCATCAAAAGCATTTTAATCAGAGGATTATAAGTACGTCATGGAATCATGTTGAACCTCTGGAATGGAGTTATAAATGTAAAGATAATATCCAAAAATATTGATTCTATGACACTTTATTTATTGTGATTGGCCTGTGATTTATGATACAAAAATCTGACAGAAAACAGTCCGAGACATCGGTATCAAAGGAAACATTGATTCTCGCCTTCTGTCGATTTCTCATAAAATATTAAATGTTTTCATTGGGAGCAAAATGAGCATCTTCCTCAAGGACCGTGACTCAATTTCGCGGATGTACAGGGTAGGTGGCTAGAACGGGACAAACATATGTCGCTTAAAAATCAAAATGAAATGCTGTCTAATATTGTTGGCATTCAATACGAGTCAATTCATCTCAAATAATGAACAGAGAAATAAAAACTTCCAATTCACTCAAAAAATGAATACTATTATAAAGTTGACAATTGTTTCGACACACATTGTCATTTTAGGAGCGAGATATGAGCCATCTTACCTCCTGAATATAATTTCCTTGAATATAAGGTAGGTAATGACTAGAGCATATGAAAAATATTTGATATATGAATAGTTTGAATTATTTTTAATCATCAAGGAACAGTTGGATTGTTACTGATGAGGTAGATAATTATTGAAAAATTGTTTATACAAACCTGGTGATTCAGTCGTTCATAGTTTGAATCCTGTTTTCTCAACCTGTAACCTCTTAAATGCTCTCCAAGTCTTTGATGGAAACTGCGCCCTATCTGGTCTATACAATGCAATACTCTCAAGTATACCCCAGACTTCATCAATTTATCCCATACAGACTTTGCATTATTGATATAGGTTGTTGTTGGTTCTAAATGCAACATTTATATTTAATTTCTGAAGAAAATGAGATATCTTGTTCTCACATTGACCGAGATGCGTTAGACATGCAAAACAGTGATCGGATTTTTCTTTCAACATATCCTCATCTTAGAAAAGGGATTCATGCAAAATTTCATTTCAGTAAATAAAATTTTCAACTTTAAAAAATAGTAAACATAACAAAACTAATTTAATATAGGTTCCAATAAATTGCCTTGTTTTGCAAAACAATTGCCAAATCTAAGTAGATTTGGGCATATGTTTGGCACACAGTTGAATAATTTTCCACCCAAAAATTTGTAACTTTATCAATTTCTAGTCAATAAGCCTTCTTTTTCAGATATCCCAACAAAAATATATCATTCGAAAGTGAATCTAGTGATCTGGGAGGTCAGCTGATCTAACCACGAGGAGATAATAAATGATCACGGAACGTAGTTCAGCAAAATTGTGTCACTGCCTGTGCATTGTTACTTGGACAACTTTGTTAATACTATCTTTATGTTTCCAACATTATTGGAAAGTTTCCGAACTGTCTAAATAATTTGCTCATGTAGATACTTGTCCGTGGTCAGGTTATCCTCGATAAAGATCTTCCCAAATATAAGTTTCCATTCATTATCTATTGAACTAAAGATTACAAACTTATATTTGGCTTATGAGAGTCAAATAAATTTAAAGAAAATTATATCATCTGATCGACTTGATTCATTCCAGTGGCGCATTTGCTTTTTCAGCTGAAATCTTTATCTGTCAAATGTCCTCTTTCTCATAAAATAAAATGTAAGGTGCCTCCATAGGCTCCAGTGAATTGAAGATATAGTCAGAATATTTAATGACACCACTATCGTCAAACTTAAATCAGTCCATTTTGTCTGTAGCCAATGCGTAATAATGACCAGATTCAACGCCAGAATCACAATGAACAACGACTGCATAAAGATTATAATAGTGGTCTGCTAGATTGAAGTGTTCATCTATTTCGAGTTTGAGTCGTGTTGAAAGAGCATCAGTGTTATTATTAGATTGGCTGGTGCCTCAGCTATACTTGTTGTCTTAGTAGTGTCGGTTAGTTTGGCGTAAATTTGGCAATACAGTTAATCATCACCTGTTGAATGTTCCATTTTCAGATGACGAAATAGTAAGCTTTGCAAGGACTGGTTATCACTCACATCGGGAAATGCTAGTTGAAGTTCCAGAAACTCACGATTATGCTACCTCTTGAACATTCACTACAACGTAAACTAGTGAGGATTTTTCCAGCGACAGATCTATAAACACAAGTCGAGATAGACTGTATGGAATCATTTAATCCAGAGCGGTCAAGATTTTGTTATTTTTCTGCTCACGAAGAGTATTCAACAAGAACCCGAAGAATTCAGAACAATACTCTTGTTGTCCTATCTAGTGGACTTCAAAGACTCCAGAAAATCCGTTGGTGGAAAAGATGATAAATTCTTACGAAACTGCAGCTGCATAACGTGAATTGATGAGTATTGTT
Organism: Chrysolina oricalcia; assembly: GCA_944452925.2. NCBI lineage: Eukaryota > Metazoa > Arthropoda > Insecta > Coleoptera > Chrysomelidae > Chrysolina > Chrysolina oricalcia. The sequence continues at coordinate 12,276,757 of OX101825.2, read as the reverse complement.
ATTGGTTCTCGTAAGAGTTCGATAGTATATATACCCTTTGATGATAAACAACGAATCGACGGTCCCGGTTTTTATTCAACTATTCACCTTGAATTCATTTTGATTTTGTATATTTGAATTAATAAAATTTTGTTTCGCCATATTTTTGTTTAATTGGTTCAGTGTACCTTTCATGTCTGTCTGTGTATCAATTCACAGTGTTTTCTCTCAACGAGAAACGCGTATTGGAGTCAAAAAATGGCACTATGTTTTTACTTATGCCGAGTAACACTTGACGTAGTTTTGGGAATTCAGTACTTTTCTTTCATCGTAAAATGCTTCACACCAGATATTTCAGAGATTTTTTTTCCATTTCTTAAGGAAACTGAAACTAATATGAATTTAATCCAAAATTCGATCAGAAGGATTTCATTGATGAAACCCCTGAAAATATCATCACTTTTATCCCGACGTTTGTTAGATGCGTCGATAAATCATGATGTCACCGAAATGGAAAGACCGTATTCGATGGAATGAAAGAGTAACTGCTCCCGAGACTCCAATACTGTACCAAAATCGATTAATAAGGAGACGTTGTGCAAATCCCAGAAGGCGTTCGTGTCATCTGTTGAGTACAGCGGGAATCCAACAAATAGCTATCGATAAAATGAATCCTCCAAAGGCACACTTATCGACACTGGCGCTATTTATATTTTTATTGCTATTAGTAACAAAAATTGGAAAATATCGCTTAGGGCACAAGAAGTAGAGTGGAATATTCAGTACTCTGATAAAAAAAAAACTGAAACACAGTTAAGGACTGCTCTGGGACCTCTGCGGTACGACTCATTCATATGTCATTTCCTGTTATCATTTTGAATACTTCCATAGACCGATACGCTGAATATATACATTATTTATATGTTGAATATTATAAAACTTCCCGGTTATTTGTGTATCAAGCTTGTGTTGTCCCAATCATGGAAACACTAACTTCCATACTTTCTATATCTAAAGTCGTCCCGGAACGCATCGACAAATTATAATAACAGCCGCCCTCTACTGACACAAGCTATCCTATATTATTATAATTTTTATCATTATTATTTTGGGAAAGTTGAGAATGAACGGTAATCAAAATTTTTTTATTTACTCGAGTTGTCCTGATGATGTTGAAAATGTTGCCAGAACATAAACAGACCAAGGATCTCAAAAACATTCATAAAGAGTGGAATGGATGGTACAAAATATTGAAAAGCTGACGGAGTTGAAAAAAATTAAAGAATTTAAAATCTGAAAATGTCAAAGTTAGAAATCTTGAAGATGAGAAAGTACCTAATCAATAGTAAGAATAATTAATGAATGAAACAAAGTTTCTCATTTTTAGTTATTGAATTTTACTCATTCACTAAAAACCCATAAAAAATACTATCCATAATATTTGGAAAGTTCAATCTACTTCATGATGATACAATCATGTTGAAGAAGAATAGTTCCACGGTTCAAGATTATGCCAAATCATTTATTGACATAATAGAAGGTATTGACAGAATCTAACTTGAGGCGTTGCAAATGGTTTTTTCAAATATCACCTCTCTGAGAGATCACAATCAGTTATTTTGTGAGACACCTCATCAGTTAGGTCAATGGTAAAAAACGTTGAACCGCAGGGATCGGTATTAGAGCCACTTATTCGCATTATATACATCAATGAAATATTTGGTTACATGAATGAGTTAAAATAACAAATGGAAATATCTAGTACAAAAATTGATGAATGGCTGATCCCCAATCATTTCAAACTTACTTTCTCCACAAGTTCCTCTCTGAATGAAAGTTTAACTGTAAATTTCTTGGACATCGCATTGAACAAAACTTTGAAGTGGACTTGTGAATGGACATGGAATGGCTGTGTGGAATAATGTCTATCCAATTAGAAGTCTCGTAAAAGTTTTGAGCCCAGACACACTGAATATCTCCGCTTTCACTTGCATACCACCTATGGAACTGTCCTGCGGGGAAATTCTTGTCACTGTGATATTGTATTGAGCCTAAAATAGAGACTATGAGAATAATTGCCAAGGCAGGTTTCATACACTCATTTCGAGAATTGAGCATAATGCCACTACTTTCCATTTACATTAATCATTCTCTCTTGGATTTTCATAAAAACCCAGCAACATTTTTTGTCCATTCTGTAATTTATATTTAAAATACCAGAAATTGTAGTATGGCAGTAAATCTGAGATTTCAACTAACTTCTTCGCAAAATTTTCTCTAAGACAACTTCTTGCGTGATTCAGCTCAGTAGAAGTAAAACCCGCCTCAGCTGTGATACTCAATAGAGAGATATTGCAATAACGCCAGGCAGTATTTAAGGCAACTTTAATTTGATAGTGACTGCCACTATTCTGTGATTAAAAACAGAGATATTGCAAGTTCCGTCTGTTCGTCTCTTATTTCCACGTGATTGACAGATGCATTCTTAACCTAAATCGAATTTGTCTCGTGGATTTTTCTTTCTTCATACATTTCAGAAATTATTCTGATGATAGAGTTGCCCAAACAAACTTCTACGTCGACTCTTGTTGAAAATCTCATATATTTATAAGTCAGAGTCATGTTATATCAACTAATCATGTCACGATAATTTACGATCTCACCCGAAGAGGAAATAAAGGAAAATTGATCCTCGCCTTTAAACGTCCACTAATAAAGGCAGGCAGTATTTTAATAAAGTTGTCCTTATTCCAGATTCACACTGCGCGTGCGTACATGTCAAAATACCGTCGATTTTATTACTGCCTGGCGTTATTTTGTACTGCAATATCTCTCTAATAACAGTAACGCAAAAATATTTTTCATCAACATTAGCTGTAGCTTTCGGCTCTGCCATTGAAACAATAGTTACTTACGAAATTATCAATAGGTGATACGGTTATAAACAGAGATCACCAAAGTATCAAGTCAAATTGTATGTTTTGGATAACATTTTTGAGAAGTCGTCCACATTTCCAGCACCAGAGAAAAACTGACTCTATTATGAAATGAGATCGTTGCCTAGCTATCAGAGTATTTTTCAAAGATGATTAAAAAATGTAGACAAGCCTCCAAGATCTCTTTTCATTCGATCTTGAGAACTTGTGGAATATTAACAATAAAAAACATCTTTACGAAACTCAATCCAAATCATTTTTGTTATTTTATAAGCTCATTCTATGTTCCTGAACAAGAAATGTCAAAGAGAAAAACCGAGAAAAACTTTTGACTTGCCTGATGTACTTACTGCATAGAATATTTAATCAATTTGCTTCATATTTTAATACGGTTTCAAAAGATTAATATTCATCCAGTGCCAAAGAGTTCCGCTTCCAATGAGCTAGTATGTAATGAAAATGTGCGACATTGATAAAAAATCTAGATTAAAATGCTCGAAATATCTCTTACGAAGATATTAAATTATGAATTTGCGTCTTTAAACGAAGGAGGCTATCTTTTCTCGAATATTATTCTTGCGTGATACTTAAGAAGTGGATTTAAATTTATGTAAAACATGGTGGTGGAGAAATTTTGAAAGCTAAACTTCCAATGAGCCATAATAATGATGATTATTTCAATGAAATGATGAAGTTAGACTGTTAGACTGTTTCGACTGAAAAAAAATTGTTAATTTAGGCAAAATTTTAAATATGTTGAGTGTTTTCATCATTTCAATATTTCAATATAGTCTGTGAGAATATGAAGAGCAAGAAAACAGAAACCTCTACAACGTCTTACCATGCCCGAATGAATACAAATTCTGATGTACGGTAACATATAGAGAAGGGAAAGAGGACGTGGAATACCTACAACTATCACCCTGAGAAGACGAGCAAGATTAGACGTTTTATATACCAGCTACAAGACCCACCCACCCACAAACGAATGACAACAAACATAAACAAATTGAGCAATGATATGATAGAGGACAAAAAAAAAACAAATACGCATGAAAGAAGATTTGTAGCAGCTCATAGTGGCTGAATCATGATTTCATATTGACATATTGTAGATATATTATGAACGTAATAATATTAGTGATCCAATGTGGGTAAAAATCGCGAAAAAAAAATATATTAATAATATTTGGTGTAATAAGGCTTCATCTAATCCGAGTGTAGATTGTCACATTCACATATGATATAGGATTATTATTGGTTGAATAGGTTTTAACAATATCGATAAAGCGAGGTATCACCAAATTATTCGACAAATCTTGAAAACAATTCACTAATTTTCACAATACGATAAATTTACTTCGACACTACTACCAAATAGATCTCAAATGATATTGTACCAACATGGCTGGATATTTTGAGGACAATCTTACTTCAAGAATTTTTCACCAAATCAATCTTGAAAATGGAAATTCTGCCTTATATCTACCCCATTCAGGAGCCTTCTCTTATTATTTTTTCCAAATGAATATTCATTTCACTAAGTAATTACATATAAGTTAACCAAGTCAATATTATCAATTGATGGAAATTAATGAAAAATAAATTCCAAAAAGAGGACTGAATAGTTAATTCACGATGTTTTTATTTCGTTTATTTCTTTACAATATAATATTTTGGAAAATAATAGGCAGGATAGTCACATTTGCTAATTTGCTTTAAATGAATAAAGAATTCATGCAATTCTTTGAGTTTCCTTGTATTATTTTGGAATTATTTACGGCATATATCTGCCGTAAATAACTACTACTAAAATTATGATAGTCAATACTGAAGTCGTTATTTCCAAATACATATGTTGATATCGATGTCATTGATGCCACCAACAATCAGCTTAAATATAGTTCTCTTCATTGTTTTTTATTTCTAGAAAATTATTCGTGTTATTATCGAATGGGGACATGAGGCCGGAGATTGGTATAATGCTAGTGTAATGTATGTTACATGCTCTCTTGTAATATTTGAATCCAAAAGTTTATTGCTGTTCAAGTGTTTCATTTCTGACCATTCATAGATATGGTTCAAAGTACCTACCTTCTTTGTGTACCAATTCATATCCAGGAATATTTAATTGGAAGGATTCACCAGATGCCAAGTTTATGTAAGATCTATAATATATAAAGATTAATCAAAGTTTTGCAAGGTAAAGTTCAGTTTATCTGTTTTCAACCAAACTCCGTATATTTGTATGGAATAACCTGAATCCTTTTTCATCCTTATCTGGCAGTTGAAAACACTCTTAATAGTTGTTTACTATTATACTTCCTATGTTTGGTTCAATCAATACATGAAAATCTATGGAAATGGAATTGACGTGTCTTTTCCAAATTCGTTACTAACTATTACGTGTGGAATTTTTTCAAATAGGAACCCCGTATAATAACTGATGAATAGAGAGGACATAAAACCTTTCAATATACACAAAAAATATTTACTGTAACAAATTTGCTGACAATTGTGTCAATACACAGTGTCATTATCGGTGCGAGTGAAAAGTTGGAATAATTGTCAGCAAATTTGTTACAGTACAGATTTTTCTGTGTAAATTTGAAGTTTTTGTTTCCTCTCTATTCATTAGTTGAGACGAATCTACCATATTGAATGTCAACACTATAAAACACCCCATTTAATAATAATTCATTTATAAGTAATCAAGAATAAACACACGCAAGGATATCCATACGCACGGGTACACTGTTATTATTTTCAATGACTCTGGTAATATTGGTTGCTTCAACTTGATTCAAGTTCTACTAGATTAACTCAATTGGCTTCGGTTATTTTCAAATTAATTGGCAAAGAAATGGCATGTGTGAAGATAAGAAAAAAATATATAAAATGACTAGACAATTGAAATAGTTTAACTAAGAACTGAAAATGATACTTCAACACGTACTATAAGCTTTCTGAAAATGACAAAAAATAACTCAAAATGAAACTCTACGTCTTCTTTTTCACTTCCCCATAACAAACACGGATATACAAAATACGTTTCTACGCGGCGGGCTAACTATTTACTTCACGGGGCCAGGTAGCCTAATGGTTGAAGCGACATTGTTTAAATCACTATGGCTGCCAGTCAGCGATGGTTCAAACCATGGCGACTGGAGAAATATTTCTGATGGCCCAAGAAAGTGCTAGGAATCGCACGTAAAAAGGTAAGACCTCGTTAATCCTCGGCTCGCACAAGTTTCGACTTCTGAGGGTTGCCGTTCATAAGGAGACGACAACTAACGGAAGAAACAATTTTAACAATTTCAACAAATTTTTCAACTTTACTGAATGAAAACGGTATTGGTCAGATCGGGACCCGAAGGCCCGGTCATCACGATTTCAAATATCACTAGCTCGAAAAATGATAACACTTCAACTGCCATTGTTTGCATTCTCGAACCTAAGCTGGACAAACCTTCCCAACCTTGGTGGTGACTTAGTTCCATTACCGGCGACTTCTATTGGCTGATGCTTTCTTGGTCTCTCCCTTCAAGTCAGTCACCCCGTGAGATTCGGTAAAGAGAAAACAGTTTGTTCGACGAAGCTAATTAAAACAGACTTTTACAAATGATAGAAATAGGTTTGCGTTAGTTGGATACACATAATTCATTCGTGAATATTCCATACTGTGAGAGAAAGAAATGTCAAAAATATTCCTTATTCGGATGATATGCCACTATCCTTGCCTCCTTATCCTATTGACAAAATATGGCATATAACATATCGATTATATTTCGTTAGTTGAATCATTATATTCCCGAATTTTACGTTCATATATATTAACCCTTTATCGGCCGATTCTGATCAAACCAAGCACTATTTCATGGACCATGTAACCATATGGTATCATCACATCCAAAAGCATTTGTTCTTAGTTCCGCGTAGTCCTTCGATTCACAGGCAACGAAACCATACGATAACAAACAAGCTTGGGAGAGGGGACAAAGGCACAAATCGATTTTGCGTTACCTCTTATTGCCAGTTAAACTTTTTATGATTTGTGCTAGTAAATTTTTTTGCTTAGGTTGCGTTTACATGTAAATATTGATATTATGAATACGTTGTGAAATTATGCAAATTTGTTTAGGCCATTTTGATGATTTGCCCGATAAGGGATACAAAGAATTATGTAGCCATATGGTGACAAGAACCGATAAAGGGTTTTAACCTTAACCTGTCGCCCATTTAGATGTTCAAAGATGTCATTACGGCAATCATGGAAAAATAGAATATTTTTTTTTTTAGAGAATGAGTATATGCTGTCCAATAACCTAAAGATTTGTGCCAAACAATATTCTTTAATGTGATGGGTTTCACAGCCTGCCTTTTTTGAATATACGAGGACATATTGAAAAATTCTTATCCTGCTATAGAACCAAACAAAATTTCAATGTCAAAATATTTTATTACTCAACATATTCTCCTCTTAATTGGATGCATTTATTACAGCGAACCTGCAACGTCTCTAGACCTTTCAAAAAAAAATTTTCTTCTTGCTCTGCAAACCAGACCTCCACAGCTTTTATTACCTCCTCGTTGGAAGAAAATTTACGACCTTTTAAACTTTTTTTTCAGTTGAGCAAACAGATGATAGTCGGACGGAGCCAAATCTGTTGAATAAAGGGGTGTTCTAGTAATTCAAACCCTAAATCACGAATTTTTTGCATGACAACATGAGATTTTTGTGCAGGGGCGTTGTCTGCAAAAACACCTTTGGACAGCTTTCCGCATCTTTTCTCTTTAACTTTTTATCGTAGAGTGGTCAGTAATGTCGAATAGAAATCTCCAGTTATTGTTCTACCATTATCCAAAAAATCAATCGTGATTACTCCATGGCAATCCCAAAAAACTGAAGCAAGAACTTTTCCAGCAGACTTTTGGACACGAAACTTCTTAGGTCTTGGAGAACCGGAGTGTCGCCATTCCATCGATTGTTGCTTTGTTTCTGGATCGTAGAAATGTACCCAAGTCTCATCCATAGTAACAATTCGGTTCAAGAAGTCTACATCGTTTTCAAATCGAGCATAGATCGAACCCTTGCACGATTTTGGACAACATTCAAACATTTGGGGATCCATTTTGCAGCAATTTTTCCAAATCCAAATTGACGTGAACTATATGATAAACGTGTTCGTATGAAATAATCAGAGCTTCAGATATCCGTTTTAGCTCAATTCGACGGTCTGTTAAAATCATGTCATGAACTGCATCGATATTTTTGGGGACTGACACAGAAACTGGCCTTCCCGATCGGTCATCAACTTCAATGGAAAATGTACCTCTTTTTGAGCTTGCAGTCCAATTTTTCACGGTCGCATACGAAGGACATTGATCACCAAGGGTATCAAGCATATTTTCGTAAATCTGCTTACCTCTTAACCCTTTTGAATACAGGTACTTGATGATGGCTCGATACTCCAAATTTTCGATTTTTACAATTTTGGTGGGCATATTTTTTCTTTTAATTTATTGTGTAACTGTGGTTCACTTTTTTGACGTCAAACTTCACAAAGACACTAATAAGTTATTGTTCGTTGCTATGGTAACGCAATATTTTGTTTATGCAGGGAACTGGTCTAGGCTAACTAGATATCAATACATCCTCGTATGTCCACCATTTTTAGTTAAACTGTGAAGCAGAATGGTAATTTTTGGAAATACGCAATAAGAATGGCAGCTGGTCAAATGGTTCGAAACAAGTCCTGGACAAATGTACTAGCTATTAATGGCAAAATTAAGATAAAATAATACGAATTCAACATAAAAAGCAGTGTAGTATTACGCATATATTTGGGAAAGAATTGCTCAGAAATTTGTAAATATGAAAGATGACAGTTTATGGTCAATTACAAATATTAAATCAAATTACATATAACGGTATATTTCCGTGCTTTTATTGTTTGATGAATCAACTACCTGAGGGCACATAATAATGCCATCACAAAAAACACCGGTTCATCAATTAACTACTGAGTATCTGTTCACGGTTGATGATAATCCGAAGAAGACACCCCTTATATTCTCCCCACTGGAATCAAATTCCCGAGACTTGATAGCGAAAAGAATTCCTCCAGACGGCTCATTCTTTCACACTCGGCGTAGGGTTACTTCGTCACCCTAATCTCTACCATGGTTACGACTTTCACAGAACGCCGAAAGTGATGCGTCGCATTCGAGTTGGAAACGCAATCACAAACGCAATGCTGCCAACTTGATATCCAGATTTCTCCTTGGGGTGGTTAGACTAGTCGTTGCAGCATTTTCCAGGAGACTTCAAACATGGAATGAACTATGTATATGTATGCTCGAGTGGGTGGAATTGAATGAGATTTGTGAGGTTTTGTGCTGGCAGGTCGATAGTGACTTCAATAAAATATATACCGGATGGTTCAGGCAGGTATTCGCAGCATTACAAGTTTCTTTTTCAATTCAAGAACTATTTGTTAACAGATTATCATAAATGTTCCACGAAGATGTGAGAAACATACGAATAGTTTGTAAACACTTCGATAAAAAATGGGATACCAAACGCCTGTGGTTTCATTCAATGACTCCAAATTATCTAACGTTTCATCGAAAAATAGACTCGATGAGCTCCAAGCTTGCTAAAAAAAAATACGTTTGCCATTCTGATCCTGAAGGAAGAAATCAATCAACGCGAGCTAAAAACGTGTTAATATTCACTTGTCTACTCAATCTTGAGTTATAATATGGGGCCAATCCATCGAATTCGACAGAATTTTTGTACTACAGAAAAGAATCATAAGAATTATATACAATTTGCAATACAGAGAATATTGTACAGAAACTTCCAAAAAATGGAGATTACTAACTGTGACTGGAATACATATTTTCAAAATTTCGTGCTTCATTCACAAAAATAAAAATATCAGACGAGGAGAGCACAACAAATCCACATCTCAAATTTTAATGCTAATACTTTCAAAAATCTCCTCATTGTGCTGGAAGCCTAATTTGAAATAAACCGCCGTTCGAAATCAGATCTGCTGCAACTTTAAACATTTTCAGAAAGAAAATACAAACGTTTTTAGTTGAAGAAAGTTTATGTAACTTAATTGAATTTTTAGATACACAACGATCGTTTTATTAAGTATATTGAGAGAGGTTTGTCTATTGGTTAAGAAACATGTGTGTTATTACCAAGTTTATTTTATGTACACTATTAATGTATTTTGTGTTATAATTTTAAATCTTTAGTTTAAGTGATCAAACCTTGTGTTCTTTGTAGCTTTTTTAGGGCAAATAAATATCTATCTATCTATATATCTATATTTCCTCTTCACCTTTCCCCTTTACCTACCTTGTTCAATAGGAACACTGTGAATATACTTGTGTAATGAACGAGAAAAATACTTTTTATTCTCGATACTTCAAAAGCAAGCTACTTAAAATTAATTCCTGAAAATTAGTACTATTTTTTGTCGCTCTGTAAAGCTTTCACAAAACTTTCATACCAGTAACAGTTCACCAACGCTCAATTTCAATAAATTCCAAATGTTCAATATTTGTGCATACTGGCAAACGGATCTCAAAAAGAAATTCCTTTCGACTGTATCAAATAAAAACAATATCAACAATATCAACATCCGAAGATTCATTTTTCTGCTTTTCACAAAAGTAGTGTTTTACCCAATTGATGGTACTTCAAAGAACGTTAGAGTATCATTATTTGAAAAAATAGAGTTTCGCGTAAGAAAAGGCTAATTTTTGGCACGTATTTTGATTCACAATAAATTTCAATAAAAATGTTGGTTGTGTAGCAGTATTTTGATAATTTTAGGGGGTTCATGAATCTAGGAATGAAATGGTTGTTCTGACAAATGGAATATCAACTACTAGGTATCCCGAAATTTATGAAAAATTGTAATTACGTTCAAGATGTTCTGTTAGCAAATCAAATGGTGATCTTATTTCCGTATACACTCAGAGTTAAGGAAAAATCAATCTAGACGTTAACAACCGAGATCAAACACAGTAACCTGTTTGGGTCGTACCAAAACTAATAAAAGTCTTAGGTAAGCAGAGATGGAGAGTGGAAATCAACCACCAAAAAATAAACAATTGTAAACTATTCCAGATCTCTAGCATCAGTTTGTGAAATGCCAATACTTCAAAATTATCTGTTTGGCGTTAGGTTTACATCCAAGTGAAATCTAATGAAAAAATATCCATGAACAGCATTTTCCGTACACAACAGCAATTATGAATTCATTCGCATGCCGTTCGGGTTGAAGTATTTTCCAGACACATTCCATTGCCTAATAGAAAATATTATTGTTAAAATACAAAACGAAAGATGCCTTTCAATTTTAACAATATTATAATTTGACCCCCCATGCTATTTGGAAATTTCAAATTGATGTATCTCCCCTCAACCCCTTCAGCAGACAAACACAATGTTTTTCATTTCAAGGAATAGTCTCCGTGATACCATTCAAAATGGTATTTGTTACATGTTTGTACGCAAACCAATCAAAATCTATTTTGGGGTGGGGTTACTGAAAAAAGTCGCACTTTATAATTTCAATAATATATTGTTTCATAGTTATGGTATTCAATACGAGCAAATTCTTCTCAACTGATTAAAAGAAATAAAACTTCTAATAAATAAAAATTAGTGTTTCACCCCATCGATTTCGAATGACGTTAAAGTACCATTATGGTATCATTTTAAAAAGTATAGTTTCGCGTAAAAAAAGTTTCGGTTTAATTAATATTTTCTTGATTAAAATAATTTCAGGGGGTTCCTGGCTATCCAACTACTCATAAGGTATCCCGAAAATAATGAAGTTTGAAGAAATGTAAATGTACAAGGTGTTCTGTGATCAAATCAAAAGTTGAGATCACTTCCGGATACACTGGGAGTTGGAAAAATATCAATTTAGAGTGAGAAAACCTCATGTTCAAAATCGAGAACAAACACAGTAACAAATCAAAGAGTGTTAGATCAGTATTTACGAAAACTCGTCGTCACGTGTTTGGGTCGTACCAAAAAATATAGGAGCCCTGGGTGAACAGACTACCAAAAAGTCAAAGAGCTGTATCCATTGCAAAATATTTCAGAAATAAGATCGATTTGTGAAATGCCAATACTTGATAATGCTCGATTTGGCTTCAGGTTTCCATCAAAGAAGAAATGTCCGAAAATGCATTTTAGCAATTATGAACTTGGTCGCATGCCATTCGGAATGAAGAATCTTCCAGACACATTCCATCGCGTAGTAGAACATATTATAGTAGGCATACAAAAGGAAAGATGCATTGTCTGAATGGATATGGAATAGAGGGCCAGGTGGCCGAGTGGTTGAAGCGACATTGTTTCAATCATTTTGGCTGCCAGTCGGCGATGGTTCACATGGCGACTGCAGACATTTTTCTGATGTAATTGAATGAAGAAAAGTTGTATTTCGCGCAGAAATTTATTTATAAAATCATAGCAGAGCGCTTTCGACTATAAAGTCATCATCAGTGCGTACCTGTAAGTAAGTGACATCGAATTGAATTTAAGAAATTTTGATAAAAAGAATTTTGAAAATTGAAAAGTTACTTACTCGTCAGGTGTACAAGAGCCAGACCATAAAAATATCATGTGTCCAGAGGACCATGTAAAATTTAAAAACGGGACATCATATTAATAACATTTTAAAAAAGTCCTTATTCCAGGATTCACCTGGATAAAAGTTTCAACAGGCAGAGTAACACATGTCTGTTGGAGCTTAGTCTACTGTTAAACTGAATGAATGAAATTTACATTGTGTCAAAAGTTGACAATGACAATGACGTTTGGCTTAGAACATTAACTTCTAGAAACCCTGATCTGTGTTTTGAAAATTGAATAATGACCAAATTGATCTGTAAATCTATTTATAGTCATGTTAATCTAAACCTAAGGAATTGTTTAGATTAACATGACTATAAATAGATTTACAGATCAATTTGGTCATTATTCAATTTTCAAAACACAGATCAGGGTTTCTAGAAGTTAATGTTCTAAGCCAAACGTCATTGTCATTGTCAACTTTTGACACAATGTAAATTTCATTCATTCAGTTTAACAGTAGACTAAGCTCCAACAGACATGTGTTACTCTGCCTGTTGAAACTTTTATCCAGGTGAATCCTGGAATAAGGACTTTTTTAAAATGTTATTAATATGATGTCCCGTTTTTAAATTTTACATGGTCCTCTGGACACATGATATTTTTATGGTCTGGCTCTTGTACACCTGACGAGTAAGTAACTTTTCAATTTTAAAAATTCTTTTTATCAAAATTTCTTAAATTCAATTCGATGTCACTTACTTACAGGTACGCACTGATGATGACTTTATAGTCGAAAGCGCTCTGCTATGATTTTATAAATAAATTTCTGCACGAAATACAACTTTTCTTCATTCAATTACATTGGAACGTGCACACAGCTGGACAAATTTCACATTTTTCTGATGGCCCAAGAAAGTGCTAGGAATCGCACATAAAAAGGTAAGACCTCGTTAATCCTTGGCTCGCACGAGTTTCGACTTCTGAGGGCTGCTGTTCGTAAGAGGACGCAAGTTGGTTAACAGAAAAAACAATTTTAACAATATCATGATATATTCTTTCACCCAGTATTCGAAAGAATTTGATACGCTAACTTGAAGATTAAAACAGATAAGTGCAAGTTATTGAAGATGGAGGATTGGATCTTAGATATGATCATCCAAGAGGGTGTTGAACCAAACCGCTTTTTGATAGCACTGGAGACAGTATTCATCAGCTCCTTGTGATGAATCCAGTTCTCCTTTAATTTCGTTGATTTCTATTTTCTGAAAGCCTTATCGCGAACTTTGCACATTTGTTTAATTTTGTATGTGTACCATGCAGAGTAAGGTTCATTGACCTTGTCTTGTCAAAGAAGAGCTTGGAGTTCAAAATTTGAAAGAATATTTTCATTTAAAAAATTAACTTGATCGTTAACATCATTAAGATCGTATACTAGGTTCCAATTGATACTGTGGAAAACATTTTGAAAATAATCCATATCAAATGAAATCACGAAAAAACACATGCTTTCTTTTTGATGGAATATCTAAAAATTCAAAATCACAGAGAGTAACAAAATTATCAGAAATGCCTGGAAGATCGAACACGTTGCTATCCAACATATGAGTATATGACTCATTCATTATGAAAATTAGTTCTATGATTTTTCATTATTCAGGATAACTCATCTTCGCTATTGAATTTACAGTCTACAGTCTATACTCCTAACTAATCATAAAAATCCAGTTCTCCCGGAGAATTCCTGCATCGTGGCATTCCTACAAACAGGATAAACCCTCGCACAACTCGCTTGGAATAAGACTTTATGATCAACCGCAAATGTACGATTTACTAGATACTAAACATAAATTTTACAGGTCCTGCCGTTGATAGACATCAATATAAAACCCCAAGAGATTGTAACACGGAAAACACGTTTTATTAGAAAATCTGTCTCATCCGCCGACAAAATACATAAAATGTTCGATTTTCTAAATGAAGCAAATTCAGAAACAGCAAATACTGTATGTTACACATCGCAATTACTCATCTCATCTCATTGTACAACTAGAAATTCTGCGGCGAGAACAGGTTTAGAAAAACTTGAAAAATGAAACCTATTTTTTATTATTTTCTTTCATTAAGAAAAAAAGTTGGCCCGGCCACAAAGGGTTATCTCTTCGAGGCATGGCGGTACAAAATTTGTACTGCATTTTCATCGTTTGGTTCACGATGGTACGCATTCTGTACCACATGTTCAAATTCAGACCCTAATCAGAACGACGGTATATCTGGCGAACCATCAGCATGGACTGGCTTCTAACTATTTAGTTTATCACATCTGGTAGGCCATCAAGGTATGGGAATAGTGGAATTCAGATTATTCCCGCAGAGTTTGCAAATATTCATCTACTTTAAGAATTATTGAGGTGAATTTTAGTGAAATTTGTAACAAAAATTGTAGATTGTTTAAAATATGATCCTTTGAGAAACATGGTCCCATTTGTACCACCGTACACCATGGATCCACAATTGTTTATTACTTTTTTTTTAAGTGAAATGGATAACGAAATTTCATTCAAATTAGTGGAAATGTCTTGCGAGGAATTATTTGTTTGTTTATGTGATGATTTGCCATCAGACGAGGGCTCTGTGGTGGATGATATTGAGGTCGAGGAGAACGTATATGTATTTGTGGACCCAGAGAAATGTGGAATGATTGTGAACGAAGATGAATAACATTTGTCATCAGATTGAGATTCAGAAGATAAAATTTATCAAGCAGATCTCAGAAATAGTTCAATTGGTGTTGTATCTGCTCCGAATGAACCAGGAAAGCAGATACCTTCCATGTGGTGCAAAAATAATTGAATTGTTCTACCTCCTTCAATGAGTGAGGATTGCACAGATTTTGTCATTGGTCTGGACACCCCTTATCAATTATTCCATTTATTTATTTGTGATGACCTGAATCATGATATTGTTTTCCAAACTAATTTTTATGTCCAGCAAATTCATACCGAATCAAAATGTCGCTGTAAGTCATAGTTAACTTGAAAAAGAGATAGAGCGCTTCTTGGCATCAATGTTTTGCTACTGGTTTCCACAGTAATATATGCTACTGGTCATGTGCACCTGATCTGTATGAATTCTATATAGCGTTTATTAAAATAGAAACTGTTTTCAGTCATTCCATATTCAACACTTGACGCATGGTGGTACAAATATGTACCACACTGTTTTTTGACAAAAATTGAATTTTAACCAAAAAATTTCACAGAAGTTTCTTTACTACATTAGCAATACACTGTCGATAACCGGTTTTTCCATAATTTTTGTACTCGTGCAACTAGATTCTTTATCGGAATTATTCTACTACTGTCCTCGAAAAAAAAGAAACTGTCGTTTTCAAGTGAAATCAGCCTGGATTGCCCTATCACGACATAAACACCTGAAACAATACATTTGTATGTAATTCAAGTATTCAGTATGCTCTGTGTGAGCTAGGCCTTCCCTGTGCAATCAATGCCGGCACGATAACGTTGATTTTAAATCATTTATTCACAACCAATAACGTCACCGGCATATTTTCGACTATAAATTACCGGTCATAATTAAAATGGGCAATACAATCAGTACTCATTTTAAAATCGTTTGTCAAACTTGCTGTGGAATCGAAATTAATTTGGTGTCAACTTCATCCGATTACAATTTATTCCGATGTTATGTTTCAAAGAGATTGGGGTGGTGATTAATATTGGAAATTAATTTGATATTTGAACAGCTTATTACGGATTGATTCATTCACTGGGGACTAACTCCTATTCATATTAATATGGATATTTGCAGATGATTACAATACAGGGATTTCGATGTTCATGTTGCGATACCTGCTGAGAATATTTTAAGGAATATTAAGAAGTTGATAGTATTTTCATTGCAATAGTAATGAAATATATGTTAAACAAATTGAGTGATCTTTGATACTTACTGTAGAAGTAATTGAAGAGTTCTAGATTTCAGGAAAATGAAGGATGCTAGTTTCCTGCAGATTAATTTGTAACTATGTATGTTTTTGATGGACGCCGGTATGAAATTATAACGGTTGTCCACGGAAAGTTTTTTGTTTCTGAAGATAATGGAATGAAATTTGGAGGATCTGTATAAGACATAAAACTGCATCTTTTGACAAATTATTCAACTTTAATGCAACTTCCGGTATCACCAAAAGTGACCCCAACTCTCGATTTTCAAATAATACACCCGGTAAATTTTCACTTCTCTTGTTTCCATATGACATACTGAATACAACCATGTTTTATTTGTCACTTTTTGTTACCGAACTTCTTTCCATTTCGAAATTTTGTTTTCATTCTAGAGGGCTCTGGATATCTTCATATCACTAATTGTTTTTGATCAAAATCTATCTGTTATGCAAAATTTCATTTCTATTACTAATTTTTTTTCAAATGTCAACATGGTGACTAGTTGGGTTAGGAAAAAAAACGCATTTCGTCACGATTGATTTGATACTGCACATTATTAGGTTTCAAACATTAAACTTCCGTTAAAAAACTTTGAAAGATTACATTAGCAATTTCTCAAAATGAAGGAGCAACCTGTAAACAACTGATGAAACAAGATCAATAATCTAGAAGCTAATAAAATATATTTTTGCATGAATTTTATCATTACCATGTTCTTTAAATAATCATACAATAAATACCTAATTTAAATTCATTAATTAATTAAAATTTAAAATAAGAAGTCGACCTCCCTACTGATCTTGTTTCATCAGTTGTTTTTGTCACACTTTACTAAATGCATTTAAATCTCATTTCAATAAGATAAGATGAAATATATAACGGAGTTTTTAAAGTTTTTCAATGGAATTTTGTTTTAAACATATTAGTGTGGGGTATTAAATTAATCGTAATAAAATGGTTTTTTTTCTCAACCCGACGAACCACCATGTTGTCATTTAAAAAAAAACAGCAATTTCAATTTCAAACTAAAATTTTACATACCACATACATTTTGACCAAAAACAGAGAAGTTGGAGTTTGCTCAAAATTTTAGGGATGTAATTAGCGATTTGAATGTATCCATATAGCATTCTACATTGAAAAGATAATTGAAAATAAAAAAAAAATCGTTACAGAAAGTGGCAAATGATAGATGGTGGTATTCAGAATATTATGTTGAGACAACCCAAGTAACAAATTCAGTTTTGTGATAGCCCTCAGAAGGTTCTGAAGACCATAACGATCACAGCATCAATAAAACTGTTTTGTTGAAACGACATCCATAAAACCTCCTTAAAGCTGCTATAAATCTACGAGGGCCCACTCCTATGAAGGTTCTCAGGGCTATTTTGAAATGCAAGCATAAAACCTGCTTGCCTTATTCGCAGGATTCTTAATAACCTCCAGAGGATCATTATAAAACCAAATCATTGGGATGTTATAAACCTGTATGTCATTAAAAAAATCTATTTGGCATCAAAATATCTTTTTTTGAATGAAATTGGGTTATAAAATATTCCATAAATAACTACAGCCCCAATGGACTTAAATTAATCTAATTCTTCAGTTGAGAAAAATAGGGCGACTAATTTACAAGCAAAAATATGATATGGCGTCCTGGCAGTGATATATGAAGAATATATAGGTATTCAACATCGTGAAATGTCGAATTTCATCTGCGAATGAAATTTTTGTGACAAAATGACATCAGTTAGGTGGTAAATCTTTAACGCGCCCCAATAACAACGCGAAATTAAGAAAATAAACATAATACCACATAAAATTTAAAAATTATTTTGACTCATATCTTTCCCGGAATGATTTGTACTATATCTAAATACAAATGAATACCATTAATTGTGTATTTCCTTTCCGTCATACACACCAAATTGCAAGAAACATGAATTGAAATTGGGCTTTCTTTAGTTGTTCCCTCTGGTTGTAATAAAATATGGCTACCCTACCTTTATTCTATTTAGCTGCACATATTGCCGTCATAAAGTCGTTTCTCCTCAAAATAAGCCATTTTAAAATAATTTTATCCTAAAAAAGTACGTTTGGTATTATTTAATCCAATTTCCAAAATATTTCAACTGTCAATTGTCAATCCCGCCTGACATTCGTCTTTTCATGATCGACGTGGTCAGTATACTCAGTGTCTATACTCCCGTGATAAGTATTTGGTGTCTAAGTCTTGTGAAACGTTCAATTACTATTTATTTTTTCCAGTTATCTTTACCCAATGTGTTTTATTTATTACCGGTTAGGGGGAGCTACTAGCATTTAAGTAGAAATAGTTTTATGCTTTGATTTTATAGCGGTTCTCGAGAGAACATCTCAAAACCTTAATAAAACCTCATCGTTAGGTTTATTACAGAACCATTGCATGGACTTGAGGAGAGCTATAAAACCATCACAAAACTAAGTTTCTATGTGGATTATTTAAATACCAAATAGATTTATCGTGTATGTGTATAAGCCATTGTAAAACCATCATAAAAACAAATATACTTAAATGCTGAATGGTTTTATCTTTTAGCCTTCAGGTGTGTTTTGAAACTGATTCATAAATTTGTTTGCTCTGGTAGCGTATTAGGAATAATATATGACCTGCATAAATCAAATTGGGCATAACCTAACCTTCATAAAACTTTCATAAAACTAGGATAAATCCAAATAACATTCAAATTGTTACTTGGGAAAAGGATGAAAATTTACTGGATGTTCCGTTCAAGAATCAAAAGTTTGAATCATTTGCATGAACTTGAGTTATCCGTCAGAAAATGCAGTTATATGTTTTATGCAGATCCTCCAAATTTCGTTCCGATATCATCAAAAAGAAAAAAGTTATAGGGGTGAGCCAGCACCTTCCGCGCCGGACACCCGGTATATTTTGCCAACGTATGCTATTGACGTCTCATAAAGAGTAAAGTTAGGACAAGTATTATTTGAATTTTTTTGTCCTTTTTGTCTTGTACTGCGACTGTGGGACATTTCTTGATGTTGCATTGTTTTTTTGTACATGAATTTCGCAATATTGAAAATACATTGATTTAATGTGTTGAGTCAAGCATGTTACTCTGTGAAGAAGAAGAAGAAGTGCATTTTTTCAGTTATACTTTCTTAATCCATTTATGTGTGAATTTCAAACAATTCATTTGATTAATATAGGATTATTCTATAGGATATAATTGTACTAAGGATTCAAAGGACAATTTCACAACATGTTCTAGAAAAATATCCCTGAGTTCATAAAAAATGCAAAACCATCAGTTTCCTCAGTTTGCTATTCAAATATTTTGAATCGTCATCCTATCTGATCGTTTCATTGATATAATAACTCTCAGATATTTGATTTCTTCAGTGTTTGGAATAGTGTTTCTGAAACCACTATATAAGTCAGATCACACCTTTCGTAAAATTCAACTGATTATAGATTGGGTTGTGTTTTTGAACTGTTTGTGACTGTTAGAAATTAAGTTTTGATCTCATTGAAGCTCGGGAAATTACAGTCCATCTAACATTTGGCTTTGTATGAACCTGCTTCCGCTTTTTTCGCAATATCTTGCCGATTTGTTCCATGGAATAAGAATGCGTCAGCATATGAGACGATATCTGCACTCATTAAACATTTCATTGATATAGAAAAGAAATTAATTGGGGCCGAGGTCTGTTCCTTGGGGAACACCATATCTACTATATATATATTTCATGATAATATTGAAAATTTGAATTCAACAAATCAAAAAAGTACTAGATTCATAATAAAAAATAAACGTATAATTGGGAAGTCTTGGTATCAGAAAAATGAATTTCATCTTTTCTGAAGAGAAAACAAATTGTCCCTATGCTGGTTGAATATATAAAAACAGTACGATCGGTCAGCAGGGAACTTGAAATGGGTGTCCCTCAAGGTTCGATATTGGTCCTATTATTTTCATCTCATATGTAAACTATTTGGATTCGGTAGTTAAAATATCATGTAATTTTTTTTTAACAATTTTAATTTTTAGTCCGTAATGTACTTCGTTCAATTTGCAAATACCACTGCAGTTTCTCAACTTTTGCAACAATTTTGTAATATTGTTCTCGAAATCCCCATCTTCAGTTTATATAATATTCTTCGAATTGATATCGAGCGAATCAGGAAGATAAAAAAGTTTCTTAAACGGGAATCTGTTGCTGACACAGCACTAGAACAAATGAAATAATGTTGCATTTTCATTAACAGTTCGCAAATACAAGTGCATTCAAAAGATATTGAATATATTGTATTTTTGTTTAAAATTCTTGTTTTTTCCTGATATAAAAATGTAAAAAGATCTGTTGAAGTCTTTCGAAACCTAAAAGGGGGCATATATCATCACTGAATGTTCAAAAAATTATGTGTCAAAAAGCATCAAATTGGGGAGTCAAATCAAAACACAATATAGATCTTTATGAATAGATTTTTTATTGAAGTAAACAACAATTCATAAAAAACAGAAGAGTTTTATGAAACCTCGACAATTCTAACGACGTAGGTTATTATTTTTCATTTTCAGTGGCTATATGCAGCTTTGTTGAGGAGAACAACTGGAAATAAGAACTTGGCGTCAATGTACCAAAAACTAGTAAATTCCTGAAAATGTGATGTTGTTCCCCGAGTTTACCAATCACGCAAAAGTAAAATTTGTTGATTGAAAAAGTAATTCTCCATCAAAATGATGTATGAAAAAGAATTAGGTTTTGATAATAGTAAACTAGTATAACACTATATTCACTATAGTTCTCGATGGTTGGTGAGAAAAGCAACATATTCATAATGTGTCAAACGTATTCACATCCCAATTACAATGATTTTGTGTGCATATCAAGAGCAGCCTTTTTTATTAATAATGTCGGGTTCTGAAACGAAGGGTCACAATATCATAGAGTTGAAGTGTGAAGTTATAGAGACTTCATAAATATTTGTTGAATTGAAATTAAAAATATGAGGGTTAGAAATATTACCGATAAAAATCGTTTAAAAAAAATTCGCATTAACAGAATAAATATCTAACAGAATGATTCACAAATTTTACATCTGCCAATTGTTTGAGAATGAGTTCCAGAATGTATTCCTCATCAGAAATGAATTTCCACATAGTTACAATATTTATGTGAGAACTGTTTTGCATATCTCCCCTTACGTCATGGTTAGGTTTGTTTACTGCTATGTAAGTACCTAATGGATTGAAAAGTGGTGATCAAAAATACGGAATATAGGAAATTATATACCAGATCCAGTTGATATCGAGCATTTCATTAGCTGATGGATGGTAATTACTGTTCAATTTAGTCAGTATGAAAAATAACCTGTTGACGAATTGATGACCAACTTGATTAATTCGTTGAATTCCGTCACTAAACTACTTTTGAAGCTACAGATTAGAATTTCAAACACATTCTTATTATTATTCAAGACTGAATGGTTTATTAAGTATTATTCTCAGAACAGTTAAAATAAATATTTTGAAACAATAATATACAGGAGCAAATTATTTTGCTCCTTCTTCAGAAAGTTTTTTTCGATTTTTTTTTATAAAAAATGGGTTTTGAGGGAACCAAGTTCGATACAAAATATATTTTGGATTTGATCCCTTTTCAACCTATACATTAATTGTAAATTAGTGTTTGAAAATAACTCTATTTCATTTGAAATAGGCTCCTATAATAACCGATGAGTTCCAAAGATTTGCAGTTCTCAGAAAGAACAAGCCCTTTAGAGAGATGTTCGGCAAGTCTACAAATTGACGATGGGTCAATCTCGATAACACTGCCAACGGTGACATGAATACTATTTCTAAACAGCACCAACTTTTCTGCGGTGTTCCAGAGAAATAAGTGAGTAGGTGAATGAGGCATGACCGACGAAACTAATTGCTCGTTTCTGACTGAATTTGAATGTTTTAGTGTATGTTGAAATGTATTTCGAATAAGTGACATGTGTCTTAGAGATCATGGGCAGCACCTTTGGAAAAGGGTACTGCTGATGGTAATTAGGAGCATAGAGATGGATGACTTGGGAGGTACAGTTGCTCCAGTCATAATTACTAAAGGCACTGTCAGATCGGCTACAGAAAATACTTGTAATTTGTCATAGGAATAAAAGGCTTTCAGGGACAAATATGTATAAAGCTCATTTTTGAAAATATTGGAACATTCCCAGTAGTTTTAACATTTTCATTAACCCTTAGATACCCATGCTCTTCAAATCGACGTAGATGCCCAAGCGGGGTCTATGAAGGACCCCATACAATTTTTAGAATACTTGAATCCTAAAGTTTAAAATAAGATTATTCTCAACATTTTTGATGTTTTTATTAGAAATTAATATAATTATCGTAATAATCAACATTACACCAAATCAGATAAACTTTTACTACGTTGTACTAAAAAATATTTGAAAAGTTAAAAAAAATTAAACTTAAGAAATTCTCACACATGTAAAAAGGTGAAACAATTAATTTGATGAACACTTTAACTTTTACAACACTGCGTTTTACCAGAACGTCTATCTAAAATATTTTTTTCAGTCTTTTGGTATTGATGAAAGGTTGGCTACTCCATTCTAAACCAGATTTCGCTGTATATTGAGGACCACTCAATTCAGTTATAGTTTCATCAGCTTCAGATAATTCTGCGTCAGACTCCTGCTCGCTTTGTCAACATTATCTTCCGTTTCGGAAGTAGTTTCCAGGAGAAAATGATCATTTTCTTCATCTTTCAAATTTTGATCCTCATATTCATTCTAACTAATATGTTGTAATATATACTGAAGTTATTCTGCTGTCAAAGGCTTATTTTTATTTTTGCGGGTCATTTTCAACATGAAATACTGAAAAAATTAAAAAAATTGCACTTAATTAAACGGTATCTCTAACTGCCCAAACGTGGTCGTTGTGAGACCCCAAACAACTAATGACGTAATATCTCGACTCACACACATCAAAGAGCCACATCCAACTGACTGCACGTGAAGGAGGTATTGACGAACGCATAGCTGACGCCAATGTTTCCAGATGTTTATAAAAAGTGAGATATTTCAAAAATTGTGACTATGGGGTCCCTCAAAGACCCCGCTTGGGTATTTAAAGGTTAAAGAAAGCAATGCCTCTATAAATATGAGAGCAACCAACGGAGAGTCTCGAAAATGGTTGACGCAGGTCATTGCAGTTGCAGGTTCCATAACTGAGCAGTTGGCTATTAGTTACATATGGGTTTCTTGTCTTTTCATATCACATGTTAATAGGTATACAGTGCAGCTTTTTTTATTCCTCCCCCCTGTTAACTTTTGAACGGTTCGACGTAGAAACATGAATAAAAAATATTTTGGAGGGTTTCACCGATACTACTTTTTGAGACAAAAAATATGGTGATTGCTCGAAAGGGGGCGCATCAACTCAAAAATTTTCTTTTCAACGATGTGACACTTGACCCCCCATGCCATTTAAAAGTTTTGAGTTGATGTGCCCCCCCGTGCCCCCCCGTGCCCCCTTTAAAGCATTCACCATATTTTTTGTCTCAAAAAGTAGTATCGGTGAAACCCTCCTAACGGTTTTTTATTCATGTTTCTACGTAGAACCGTTCAAAAGTTAACGGGCGGGGGGACTAAAAAAAGCCGCACTGTATATACAAACACGGGAAAATCAGCATTTGAAAATTTAAAAAAATTGATGTACAGCTATTACTTGATAGACCCCCCGCCATCTACCTCAAGAATTTTTTCTGTGCAATAACGGTCCTTTGAATATGAGCTAAGCAACGCTAAAATATGCTGAAGGATGCGAACCTCAATACGCCAGGGGTATTTTTCAACTGTCGCAGTAAGGAACATAATATGCCGCTCAATTTATTTGTATCATAATATTTGATACAAAGGTCATGTTTATGTTGATTTTTGACCAATGTGTATATATTCATATTAATTTCATTACGGTACCGTGCTTTGTCTACAAAATGAATAATTTTTTGACCTTGGAGCCGTTTTACACTTCAGAAATTACTCCGAAAATTCTAACGGAAATAATAGCGAAAATTTCTCTGATAATTTCAACAATGACTAATAAAAAATTCATGTTTTATACAACAAGAAAATTATGGCGAATTTTCTTTCATGCGCATGCGTATTATTTCGATTTTGCTGGTGGAATTTTAAATGTCACAGTTTCTCTATATTATTTTATGATGAAATAACTGTCATTAGATCATTATTTATAACTAAACTTCTAAACCTACGAATTGATAATGCCGAAAACCAAAGAAATGTGTGTTGCTACAATTATTTCCTTACATGTTTTATTGATATATGTAATAAAAAAAAGGTTCAAGCAAGAAAGCGTTCGCTTTGGTGTAAAACGTGGCTGCAAAGGAGAAATGAAGGTAGAGGTATAATTTCTCTTCTCAATAACGAGTTAAAGAGTGAGGATCCTGAAGCATATAGAAATTTTCTCAGAATAAAAGATTACCAGTTTGCCAAACTGTTGAATGAAATCAAGGATGGTATCACAAAGCAGGACACTTTCATGAGAGATTCTATAAGTACTAAACATAGGTGGGTGTTGAAACAAGAAGTGTTTGACAACCTATTTCTGATAATTCTGTTTTATTTCAAGATTTCTCGATCTCTTATGTACAGTATGACCAAGACATTTTGTTCTTTTATTTTATGAACCATATAAACAAAAAGCAATACCCAATACACTATAACTGCCAAACGTCAAACGTCAATCGCACAGATCATCGAAATGAGTTTATGCGATCTATGATCAAACCATTCCTGTGTCTTTGCGCAAATTCTCGCGCATATTACTCCCAAACTTTATAAAAATATAGAACATGCCCTATATTTTTCCTCGCAAAATATTCACGGTAAATTTCATTATAATTTTCGCAGTATTTACACATCCCAGTTTTATAAAAATAATTTTTGGAACCAATTTTCGTTAGAATTTTCGGAGTAATTTCTGAAGTGTAAAACGGCTCTAAAACGGCTCTTAAGGTATATTCATCATTAGTATGATTTGTGATGCACTTCTGACACCTGTTTGGCTGATAATACGAAAGTATCGTCGTCTGTACGCGAAACCTCAAGATTTAGGGTAGGGCATTAAACGACATCATTTATGATGCTGTAGTAACGCATACATATTGTTTCATCAGACTGTCCTAAGTTAATGAGTTATCAACAGACCCTAATGTCTTACAGATTATAAGGACCACAGATGTCGACACCTGCCTCGTTTCATCGACCCGTCGTGATTTACTGTTTTTATCCGAGTAATATAAAAGGCAATGATAATGGAGACCTTAAACACGTACTATAAACTTCTGAATTGATTAGTTCCTTTAACGATTCTCAATATAAATTCCACGAAATTGGTTTTTTAATGAACAGTGTAACGATAAATACACTTTTTTGTCTAGAATATTACCTGCCCAAGTGGCTGTTTATATTTTCAAGATGGTATATAATGGGATATACCAAAAATAACAAATTACGATTGAATTAGTAGATATAGCTACTATGGATATAACCAATGGATGATAGTGAAATTTTTGTTATTTTCAATATGGTTCGAGCTCATGCAATTGATAGGAAATCAGAAATTTTTATACGATTTTAACTTTTTGACAATTCCTTTTGGTATTGCTGTGAACGATATCAAGCAACCTGAACAATACAGATTTATAAAATCGACAAAATGTGAGCATTACCAAGAAGTGGGAAATGTGAGGAAAACATCTCATAGAAAACAACGGCTTCCCTGTCTAATACCACGACGGGCATTGAACTAGATCTGACAGATATTTGTGCAACGTTCCTCAAAGAGGAGATAATCGCAGGTTATTAATATTGTAGAGACATCTCTGAGGAATCTAGTGAAACATAAAAAACATCCCAATTGAGGACGGCATTGAAGCCCGTGGAAAGATGATAACTTCAGTATAGTCAATCTAGCCGATTTACTGTCTTCATATTTCTCACCATTTTTTTCTTAAGAATCTTTGGGTAAATGGTATTGAAATCTATTGAAAAACTACGTTAAATATTTTGCCAATACATCAAACAAAAAAGCGTTTATTTGGATTAAACCAAGATTTGTATTCCAAAGGTTGCTCACCCAAAATTCTAAGAGTGGCTTCTTGACTGCCAGAAAATTGCTCACCTGTAACAAAGAAAGCATGTTATGAAACAAAGGCAAAATGTTACAATTATGGGTTCAAAAAATATTTTCTCCACGATCATCACAGAATTTGCCAATTCTGAAATCAAATTTGATTACAGAATGCTGGAATTCTTTCTCTTGAGATTGAAGAAATATTCTGCAACACCTCTGCCCCCATGCAATTTGATAGTTATTTAAGTAACAAGGAATGTAAAGACGTGTTAACATTCGAGGTGAGCGAGTACGAGCCGAGGCAAAGCCGAGGCTTGTCGCTTGCCGAGGATGATAACAGTCGATACATTCCGTGTTACTTATTACGTTTTTCCCGCTGCTTGTTGACATTTCTCAAAATTTGCCTGAATTGAAGTTTGTTTTCTTACCCTTCCTTAATGATTATTCGTTCGCTATTTCATTCTAAGTTGCTTGTGTGTGTAACTAAGTTACCGAATAAGCAGACAACAATAATATTCAAAAGGTCTCATAACCTAAAAATTGATATGAATGAAGCTGAAGGTATTACTTGTCAAAGTCAAAGTCATTATTACCCTAGGCATGTAAATGATACTATTAAGTTCCGTTGTCAAGATGAATTAGTAAACGAATGATATAGGCCATTTACCTGTTTTGTTGCTAAGCATGTATGGACTATTTACAGTGTCGGCAGCGGGAAAATGTATTTACATTCTCTCTCTTGTGATAGAATAATATTCTCACACTGGTTAGCAATAATAACATTAGCCTTGACGCTGTTGATTGTCACCGTAGTGGCAAAATTTGAGTAAGTGTCAAAATGATTGCTGTCACGTTTGCCATCTATGATCGTGGAGAAAATATAGTCTGCTACTCAATTAGAATGAAAATTCGTGATGGTCGTGGTTCCTCACGCTCGCCTTCGGCTCGCGCTCGGAAGTTTCCACTCGCATCGATTTTTCATTCTAACCTTGTTACAGAATATGCCATTATGTTATCAATTATCTAACAAGGAAAAAAGTTCGTAGCATAATCGAATAATAATATTATTGATAAATCAATTTATTTACAGATATGACAGTTGAGAACAGACAATTGCGATGAAAAAAGATTATTATTCACCAAACGGTAACAAGTTTGAATTGATCATCCATTCTTTCCCTTGCACCTGTAACTAAACAAATACTTCACCTCTATCTATTCAATAACAAAAAATCTTTTATATACCATCTTATGATATGTTGCTGAAATTATTTCGAAAAATAGCACATTTCTATCGAAGCAATATCAAAAACTTTATATAATACCGTATGATCAAACATTTATAGATTTATTTATTTATTTTGAGGGTGATGATTGGTTATCGATTAGAAAGGATCAGTGTTTTCTATTTGACTTTGAAACATACAATGCTTGAGCTTTCGAAGTTGTTTGGGATCTCAATGAGGCCTTTTTATTTGTGAATGACGTCTTGAACTTCAGTGTGTAGGCCAACCAATAGAGCATTTTTTTCTAACAAAAATACAAAAAAACGCTGCGCCATCACATGAAAGATAGTCCGTAGTTATATTCTGATATGTTTTCGAGCCACAACTGTCATTTATTAACTTGTTATAAACATTCAAATAAGAAAAAACGTGTTTTTTGAAATTGTTTTGCTCATAAAATGAAAATTAATAAAGCAATCTGGTTGCTTCAAGAGAAAGAATTGTAGATAATTGAAATACGAACAAAATGGAATGTTTTACAACTCGATCAGATAAAAACCGAAAACAAAAAACTATCTGCTTCGATAGCTCTGACGATATAATGTATCACTTCCAAATGAGGAGCACAGTCGCCAAGCTAAAATTGTTTCGCCACCCTCACTGCATCAGTGGTAAGGCATAATTTTTCTGAAGAGTGGCTTGGAGTTGAACAGTGACCACTTTTTAAAATAATTTTGACAATCCCACTCATGTATAATAAATCCCATTCGTAAATACAAAAAGCGTAGTTTGCTATCGGTTGAATATGAAGGAAGAGAAATGCAAGAGGATAAAAATATCGGATAAATTACGATACCGTAGCAACGCTAGCATTTACTGTTCGTTTATCAAGCGTTGCGCGTCAGTTTGACAATTGTAAATGTCAAAACAGAATTAAACAGCGAATAATATTCCAGTAATGGTCGATTTATGCTCGCCTTCCTAAGAACTAAACTCAAAACTAAGAACTATACCTAAGAATTATGGAGCGTCTTACTTTAACAGGCTCCCTGATAATATAAAAAATAGTAATACGTACGAAATGTTCAAAGGTAGGTTAAAGAAAATCTTAATATATCATTGTTTTTATAGCTTGGGGGAGTTTGATGACTTCCTCTCTAGCAGTGTTAACTGAGTTCAGTGTTTAATGTGCCTTATATTTTTATATTTATATCAAGATGTGTTATATATTTGTCTTTTATATGTCATTAAGTGATATTAGTGTTCCATCCATATATGTATATATATATATATATATATATATATATATATATATATATATATATTGTAATGAAATGTAATATTTTTAAGGAGATTTTTTTTTTATAATTTATAGAAATTTCCCTTGCCCCAATTGATATAAAAAGTTGAAAATATATGAAATAGTTACGTTTTTATTTGAAATGATCAACTTTGGATGTCGTAGAAAAATATAGTATTTAAATTTGGAAAATCTATTGAAAACTATATGAACAAATCTCAGGGTTTATACAAATTCAAGTAAAATAAAGTGAAATTTTGATACTAATAACTGCTCCAATATTTTCTGTAAAATTACAAACCTTTCATTTCCAGCTCGTCGAATGAAATCTGCATGAACTATGATCTCAGTGGTGCCAGTTCAGGAAACATAAGAAACTCACCTTTTTATTTTACTGCTTTGAATAAAATATGTGTTCGAAAACAAAATTTGTAAATTTATTTTTATCAATAAATCCTTTTGGAAAGAACAAGAAAATTATATTTATGAAAACCTGGGAAATACCCTACTCTGTTTGCTAAAGTTTTATGACTAAATACAGGTACAAATTCGTAGAAATGCAGACAATATGTTCAAAATTGAAATGTGTGCTGCCCTCTATCGTTCAGAAGCACAACCATTACCCAAAACAGTTCGAAAAATACGCACAAAATCGTTCTGATCGACCCAGAAAACTGTATTTCCCAATAAAATTATATTTTTACTAAAAGTACCCAGAAAGTTCACTCTTCTGTTGAAATAAAGTTCTCTTGAGAAACTTCAGTAGAAACTAGTGATAATTCTTCAAAATAAAGCTGCCGTGGAGTTATAAACTGTCATGAAGTGGAAAACGTCAGAAACAAATTTCAAACAGAAATACCTGCTAAATGGAAATGTTCCAAGTGGTGTAACCTTGTTGTGGTAATCAGGCTCCTCCAAAATTCTATTCAAGGTATGAAATTCTTATTTTTCTCGGCTTGTACTCAAACTTTTCTTGCAACAAACTTTTGATTTCTTTTTTTCTAACCGCTTCTTGAGTTGTTATCTTTTTTCTCCATTATATCCATAGTAACCGATCACGAGATTTTAAATTTGTTCATCACTGTTATATATTACCTTTTCACCACGCATTATTATTAAAAATTATTTAAAAAAAGTCCCTAAATTACTAACAAAGGTTTTAACAATCATCTTATAATTACATTTGTTGTCCTATCCAAATAATTCACAGATTTTCTTCTGCTCCTTTTCAAAAATGTAAGATTTTTCAAAATATAAGTATCAATTTTTTTTTATACAGGGTTGTTCATCAATATAATGAACATATCCAAAATTATTATGTTCATTTCAGGCATATCGCTGATTTTTGTTTCATGCATATATCAAAGACAAAGCAGATAGTCATGTCAGAAGGCTGACCGATACATTTTTCCCTCCGAAATAGGATACCACTACTTCGGAAAGCACTTTTGCTCCTTACAAAAGGATTGAAATTTTACAGGCAAGTTTTTTTTAAATTATTATTAACTGTATTTTGTTCATATTTTATTTTTCAAACAAAATTTTCATAACAATATATATATATATATATATATATATATATATATATATATATATATATATATATATATATATATATATATATATATGTTCGGAAAGGTTTCCGCGGTCAGAAATATGTACATTACTAAGTTCATGGGTTGAACCATAAACTCTCAACGCGGTTCAACCCATGAACTTAGTAATGTACATATATTTATATATATATATATATATATATATATATATATATATATATACTCTATTTTGTCTGTGTATGTACATGATATTTTAACCTGTAAATTAGTACTCCAGAAGTAATTTTCTGTATATGTGAGTTTTACCTCACCAGACACGTCCAATCCATTGTATAATAGGAAAACGGATCTAATAAAATTTGATTTGATTTGATATGTAGTTATCGAGTAGGGATTCTGAACTCTTAGTTCTTGGTACTAGATACAGACCCATAAACGATCGCGTTGTTTCCCTATCTATGAACTCTAAGTTCTTAATTTTAGGTTAAGTTCTTAGGAACGGGAGCATAAATCGAAATTTAGTATTGTTCTTTCAAAACATTATTCGTCTACTTGTTGTTCTATTAGTTTAATAAATAAAGTTTAATTGAATTGATATTCATGGGATTGTCTTCAAATACCAAGCGAGCTCAGATCTAACAGGATATTTTTTCCGGTGGTTTTCTCATACTTACTTTCATTTAGGTAAAATAACTCGATTTGTTCTGACAAAATTACGAGAGCATAGCTCGTTAAATTGCCAATGAAAGTAAGTATTCGAAAACAACCACAAAAAATATCTGAGGTCTTGTGGTATTACCCCCGATAAAAACGGGAGAATACTAGTCCTGAGGGCTAGTTTTTTTAGTTCCAGTTAAGATCCAGATAACTAACTAATAGTTTGAATGGTTAATGACATTCATTCGAGGGGGAAGTAACTAGCCATTTTTTGTACACCTAATGAAAATAATGCAGTAATTAACTCTAATGAAAAATAATTACCATTAATGATGTTATACTATTCATCGGAAAATCACTGATTAAAATCCGCGTCTGCTCAGCGATCACCGAGGCGATCACCGATTGTCAGACGGCATAAATTTGCCAACTTGGAACCGAAAAAAATCATATCACGGATCCCCAGAAACATAGATTTCGATTTTAAGTTGAATATGAAATGATTAATGAAGTAATGAAAATGTTATGATGTACACCTAATGAAAGAGTTACTTCCCCCTCGCATTCATTAAATGGCGTTTGAAGGATCACATTCTAACCATTAGTTAATTAACATGGAATTTAACTGGAACTCAAAAAACTGGCCCTGAGATCATTTAATCCTAGTTTTTGTTTAGTTTTTGTCTAAGTTCTAGAGAGTGATCTTTTCAACTTTGTAGGGAAAACCTCGTGTTTAAGAAAAAAAGTCATTGCATGTAAAATGACTGGTAACAAATATTAGTCCAAGCAGTAGGGAAAAGTGCGTGCAAAAATTAATATCCGAAAACAAAAAATATGAGCGTATAGAAAATTGAAATTCAGCTTGAGTTTCTATTTCATGCGACTCGATCGTGATTACTGAATATAACCTAAAAAATTGGCAAAGTTGCGAAAAGCGGTTTTTTGTTGATAACTAAAAAACTACAGCTCCTATTGAAGAAAGTCGAATTAGGAAATTGTAGGTATCGAAAAGATCTATCAATTGAATTACCTATAATTTTCCGATATTATTGATGCTTTTCGAGTTATATCGGAAAAACCGTGAAAAATCGGGTTTTCTATAACTCGTTAACTGTAAAATATTCAAACTTGTTACATACCGTTATGTGTAGTCTATGACAAGCTAAAGAAGTCTTTCTTTGAAAAATTGATAAATATTGATTATTTTTCAAAATGTATGAAGTTTTCTCAAAAAAGATGCTCTCTCAATATGGCTAGTCTTGCTCGGG
The DNA here is from genome assembly GCA_944452925.2 of Chrysolina oricalcia. Taxonomy (NCBI): domain Eukaryota; kingdom Metazoa; phylum Arthropoda; class Insecta; order Coleoptera; family Chrysomelidae; genus Chrysolina; species Chrysolina oricalcia. The sequence continues at coordinate 12,244,073 of OX101825.2, read as the reverse complement.
GAATGATGCTACAGTAACGATTCATGGCCTATTTTTTTCTGTAAGAGTTGTTCTTTCATATTATCGATTGAATATATTGATTTTTTAAATTTTAATGGTCAAAAAATTAATTTAAAAAAATTGCACAATTTTTTTCATCTTTTTTAAAAATATATTGCTCAATTTTGTCTTTATATGAATGACTTTCATGAAAATGGATTCTTAGCATGATTTCAAGTATTCTGAAAAAAAAATGAATTCCTACGATCACTAGGAGCCGAGATAATTTTTTTATTTCAAAAGAAGACGTAATAATCATCGTACAGCAGTCACCTTCATGGATATTAAGGTTGAATACCTATATTTTCAATAAAAAAATACTAGGATATGTTTAGTTCATTTGCAGTATTATTAATTGATGAATAAAGTTAGGCATGCAGGCGCGGATCGCGATAGCTGTAGCGGGTGGCGGAGTGGGGATAGCACTGAAAACTTATTTCGTGCGTTCAAAGTGGCTTGTGCTTGAAAAATATTTAGTATCTCGGCTTGTTGTACACGTACGTTTTCTTTTGCAATGTACACTAGTACATGAAATTGAAATTGAACCAATAACTTTTCTTTTTCAATAACTGTCAGGACTAAAGTGCCTTTAATGTCAACAGTATTTGTATCCACTGCGCCACCCGCTAAAATTGCATCGATCCGCGCGTTGTAAAAAATAAGTTCACCAACAGTTTAAATAAACTTCCATCAGTTTCTAAGGATTAGCCAATGAAATTTCTAGTTCCTTGGCAACTGAACCTGGTTTAGTTGAACTGTTGGTGAACTTGTTTTGTACAACTCGCCCTTAATAATACTGCAAATGAACTAGACATATCCTAGTATTTTATTAACGAAAATATAGGTATATATTCAACCTCAATATCCATGAAGGTGACTGCTGTACGATGATTATTGCGTCTTCCAGATTCTTTTGAAATCAAAACATTATCTCGGCTCCTAAGTGATCGTAGGAATTCAATTTTTTTAACGCGTGGAGTCATGCTGGAAATCTATTTTCGTAAAAGTCATTTCTATAAAATCAAAATTAAGAAATTTATTTAGAATAAACATGTAAAAAATTGTGCAATTTTTTTAAGTAATTTTTTGACTCTTAAAATAAATAAAATCAATATACTTATTCGATAATATGAAAGTACAACTCTTACAGAAAAAAATAAGCCCAGAATCGTTACTGTAGCATCATTCCCCGAGCAAGAGTAGCCATATTAAGAGAGCATCTTATTTGAGAACAGTTCATATATTTTGAAAAATAATCAATATTCATCAATTTTTTTGAAAAAGACTTTTTTGGCTTGCCATAGGCTACTCAAAACTGTAAATAAGAATTTTCAATGACTTACAATAAACGAGTTATAGAAAACTTGATTTTTTACGGTTTTTCCGATATAACTCGATAAGTATCAATGATATCAAAAAATTATAAGTTTTTCAATTGATAGATCTCTTTAGTGCCTACAATTTCCTTATTTAATTTTTTTTGATAGGAGCTGTAGTTTTTTAATTATTTACAAAAAACCGCTTTTCGCAACTTTGCCAATTTTTTAGGTTATGTTCGGTAATCAGGATCGAGTCGCATGAAATAGAAACTCATCCAGAATTTTAATTTCCTATACGCTCATATTTTTATTTTTCGGATATTAATTTTTGCACATTTAACATTGGGCCGCTTCCTCGTTTCTTGGACTTTTATTCTTGGACTATATTGATACAATGTCATAATGAGAAAAATATTCAGATTTTTATACCTACCCCTAACTTCAATTTCAGTTTACATTTTGCAAATTTATAGAACTTTCTAAGCATTTGTAGAAAAATTCTGGCTATATTGCATCAATATACAAAACGACATAACATTTATCAACTGGAAGTTTCAGATCTATCTGCAATTTTTGAAGTGTTTGTAAGCAGCACCACGGTATATAAATGAGCTAGATCTTTATGAACCGTTTCTAAGAAATAATTAAGCAGTGTGAATCAAGCCCTACTCATGTGAAACCCATAATTACAACAAATGATGGCGAATAAGTTTTTTCGCAACTCCATTCAAATTGAAATTGAATTACAGTCAATCGTGAATCTCAGATGATCATCGAAAGACGAGAAAGCAATTACCTTCCCTCCCATTCAACGTGAGATAGAAACCGATTTTTAATTAAAGTAACGCTGAATAAAATCGATGGCGAGCGTTAGAGACGAGCCGCAAAACATTTATTAAAGTTGTGAACTCTCGAAGATATGAGGTTTTCTTAGTTGTGGAAAGTTAACTCCGACAAGGGACTATGTTATTCTGGCCGGCACTGATTGGATAACGGTAATCCCACTTAATTGAAAGAGGATTGGTTTGATCATCCCAGTCTCACCTCTTACCTCGTGTACTTTACTGTTTGGCCAGGACCGGCTTGTTCTTCTTTGGAAAATAACAAGACAAGTTATGATCACAGTTGAGGATTGTCTTGCAAACTTGAAGTACACTGAACTAAAGGGCAAGGAAGGTTTCCGGTCTCTCCTATATTTTGACCGACATTTGAAATGGGCTGGCAATGCATTGTTTGAAAATCACTATATCAATCAATCAATCGTTCAAGATATCCTTTATTGTCTGAAGATTTACATCATTGACAGATTGTCATTTTTTGGTGTTTTGGCATCGACTGCTATGGTCATTAGCCGTGCGTTCTCGATAGGCCGTGTCACTAACTCCATGCGCCACCTTAGGAGCAGCACTGTTAATTAGAACGCAACAGTGTATCATGCAGGACTCGCCCCAGTCGAGCCACGAGATTCTGATAATTTAAAAGCTCAAATTAAATTAAAATATTCCAGCCGCAACTGGGGCTCGAAAATTGTCATTATTATCGAACTTTTAATGGTAATGTGCGATTAAAGTTGAAGATCTGGGCCGTGGTGGCCGTGCTTGGCTCGTGCTTGGCTTGAAATCAAGCTAAGCTCAACAAAAACCAAGCCAAGTCCAAAAGATTGACGTCTCAAGATTTTTATTACCAAGCTCAAGTCTCATCATACCAATCTTCAATTTTTTATCAGTACACTCAAAATTTCAACCTACACTGAAAATAACATTTGTAACTTTCATTTTCTACTATTAAACACCAGAAATTAGTTTGAATTAATGAATGGGCATATATTTTCAATCGGTCTTATATGGTCTAGAATGAGTTTCATAGAATGCTTGCCAAGAATATCTTTATTTCCTAAAAAACAGAACTGAAATATGCGACTGAAAGTTGTATATTTGAAAGGTGGGAGGGCAAATGGAATATTTCACAGGTGGGAAGATAGAAAAATCGAACAATAAAAAACGTATATAACTTGTTAGCAGATGCAGATTATCATCAAAAAATCAATATCCAACTATTACATTCAGGGATTTCAAAGATATTATAGCTCCATCACTCAGTCTATTTCGTGTTTTGGTCACAGTTAATGATGCTTTGGAAAAGTATCTTTCAATGAAATAAGCCAACATTGCAGGTATGGATACTGAGCAAAACGTTTTGATGGCGTTGCCATCAATCTAGAATATCTTCCCATCCTTCAGCCCTTGCCATTTCCAAATATTCATCTATTTCGTGTTACCTTACTTCAGTACCAGTACTTTTTTCTACATATTTTTTTAATGATCTCAACAAATTTAAATCAAATCCGTTTGTATTTAAACAATTTGTATTGTTTTCACTGTGTTCAATTCCGATACCCTCGAATTCTTAATCAGTATTAGAAGTACCAGAACAGTAATATATTCGTTCATATATCTCTTCAAATTTTGACACTGCCTGTCGCTGTAGGTTCCTTTCCCAATCAGTGGTTGTGGAAGTTTCCACTTTGTGTCTAAGATCTGAAATTAGGACCACATAATCCAGTTGGTTTTTTTTATAATGTCCCAAAATTTGCCCATTTCTCCAACTTGTTTACTAATAAATTTATTCCGATAGAGTACCATTGTAAAATACATTTCTTTTCTGCCTCCAGAGTTGCTGAGAGTTTACTGGAACTCGTTATATAGTTACAGACGCTCTAAATGAGAGACCATTCAAAATCGGTGGTCCTCAAATTTTCCAATTCATCTGTATCATCACATTAAATAATTCAATCTTTTAGCCACGTCTGATTTTGTCATTTTCATTCTTATATTCGAAGTGTCACAAATTTTTCCAAAGTTATTTTGAGCTGTTCAGATTTTTTTAATTTTTGTAATAGTTCCTGAATTTCCTGCTACTCAAATAATAATCCGTGAAGAGGCAACACGTGAATGGCGTTTCGAGTATGTGGGCGGAGCAAGGAACGCTTGGCTAGGTTTATAAAATCTCTAAAAGCTTGGAAATAGCTTGAAACCAATCCAAGCTTACATTCTTAAAATACAAGTCAAGCCATACTCTTTATTTTTGAATTCTTGACTTTCAAGCCCAAGCCAAGCTTTGATTTTTCAAGCCACGCTACTTGGCTTGGTGGAACCCTAAGAGGATTGGTCATCGTTGAAAGATAAGGGCTGCGTTTTCCCTAGCTCACACAAGTTTCTCGAATACTTCTGAGAGTTGCGTGTAGGGGTGCAATCAGTTGACGGAAATAACAATTTTAACAACAATCTGTCTTGCACTTCACATGGAGAAGCAGATATTAAAATAAGTTATCATGCTTGAAGTATCGCCAAGCAGTCGAATATTTCCATTAGAACCTCTGATACCGATATTTAAATCATAATGATTAATAATATGGCTCGGACAGTAGCTAATATTTTGTTGCCTGCTGCTGTGTTTACGCAGTAAAACGTCTGCCGTGATGAATGTGATCATTTAACACTACTACGAATGAAATATATTAACGACTGACCTGGTCAGTTACTTTGAAAATTTCCTATTTTTTTTGAATTTTTGAAACCGTGTTCCACGATGTCAGATGCGCAATAATGGTCTGCCATTATTATTTTTCAATAATAATAAGAATATATATATTGAAATTTCCAAATGGCAGACGTGGAAAATACATTTATAATTAGTCAAATTTTGACTGTCGCACCTGAGCACCAACCTCGCCACTCTCGCTGAGTAGATTTACTGTGCAAAAATTCAGATCTGGTCAATTACATACAGGTAGCCAGCCACTGGCTCTTAGATTATGAAGTACAATATATTTAGGAGAGATAGAAAATGTTACTTAAAGGATCACACATGTTTTTATCGAGGTCATCAAAATCGTCACAAATAAACTAATGGAATCAATGATTTTGACACTGGCTAGAATATAGTTATATAATTCAGCAGCACTGTGAATGACTGAGCTGTTTATCAAGTTGGAAGTGGCAATGGGCAGTCTCAAGTTGTAATTTTGGCGAGAAGGTCCAAGCATTGTATCATAAGTTGATTTGAGTTCATGTACCAGACATACAGTTTCGAAAAAGGAAAGGATACTCGAAGTATAACTCAGCAAATATAGCGAACAGCACGTTTCTGAAATGTAAAAATCGCATTGAAGCACTGTTTGTTGCAGGTTTCCCATATCTGATATGTCAGTGAAAATAGGGGAATTATAAACTTCTTCCGCAGTTGTCACACCCAATCCTTCTTACTCGCACTCTTACTCAGATATAAAATGTAATTTTCAAAATTGAGGTTACAATTTAAATGTTTAGTTTTGACCGAAAGCAGATTAGCATCACACCATTTTCTCACAGCAGATATGTCCCAAGACATTTTGCTGAAAATATTGTTTGGATTTCAGTCATGGAACAGAATCGTTGTGTCATCTGCAAAAATACCGCAAGGTCATTAAAATATAACAAGGCAGGATAGATCCAAGCACAGGACCCTGTGGTACACTTTGTTTGAATAATCCGTTATTGTAAGAGCTATAAGTTTTCACAATTTGAATTTGTTGACTCAAATGAGACTCAAACCAGCCTTGGCTTTGGTAAAGGCGGACACATCAGTATTTAGTTATTAACACAGTCAAATGCTTTTGACAGATCACAAAATACCGCAGCGCTCGCTTCTTTCAAATTCGGTGAATATGCATTGTTGAAAGAGTGTAAAATATCATCTCCAGTACTTTTGCTAAGTTGAAAACCAAAATGCTGAAATGGAGAATCTTGTGGAGGGCCAAGCAGTCCATTTATCTATTTTCCACCAAAGTGTTTACCAAAAGTCAATTAGAAGATTGGAACTACTCATCAGTGATTTCTAAAATTCGACTTCAAACTGAAAAATGGTTTCCTTTTTTTATAGCCGTTTATCTCTCGGTATATAAACCACCTAGAACGGCCCTGTGCATGAAACTCACTTTCTTTGAGAACAGTTTCTGAATTAATTGCCAGATCTTTGGTGAAAGTTCGCTGATTCACTTATAGATGTTTGGATGAGGTGACTCCCTAGCCTGGAGTTCAATCAATTTAGAAATACTTGACCCAACACACAATAGATCAATAATAATTTCTAACAATTGTTTCTTTCTCGATCGAGTAGGCAGGAATGAAATTCCGGATATCAGTACCATATTGTTTTTGAAGCATATTTGATGGGTGATAGTCAATTTTGATCTCCCTAGAGTCACGAAAAAACGTTAGATAATTATAGATGTGACGTTTACAATATAAATTCATTCATTATTCCCTCGCTGATGAATTAATATTTGTATTTGAAACGAAATGTCTATGAAACCAGCCTGCATGAGACGCAAACTGTTTATAAATAATTGTCACAAGCGTGTTTATTTGTGATTCAATGACGAAGAGTGTAGGAAATGTGATGGAAAGTGATATGGAAGAATAATTTTCCAATCAGAATTTTATAGACAAATAAAGTGTTTCACTAAAAATCTAAAATAAATAAATTAGTCGTAAATAAAGTAGAGTATACTACTCGCAATAATGGCTATCATTCTCTCAGAATGTTACTCCCTCTCCGCTAACGCGGCTCGGTTCGTAAAAATTCCTAGGGAATAATAGCTATCATTATTGACACTATCAAAGATTCGTGTACGAGGAACAATTTCCGGTTATTGATCCAATATGGTAGAAGATTCGGTAAGATAATTTCACACCAAAATTGAACAATCTAATTAAAAATAATGACAGTAGGGTTATGACAGTCAGAATGACAGAAATATTTTTACCCATTGATTAGTAAAAGTCACTGATGGTAGTTCAAAGTAAGGAGTTATTGAGATGATACCTTAATAAAGTTTTTCTTTATTTGATATATATTCCATAGGTCCTTGACAACTTTCTTTTATCAAAATACAGGCCTCCCGTATTTAATTTAAGTAAAGGAATAATAACTCATATTCAAGTCGTCTTTATTTTGAAGTATCTGCCAAACTTTTGAGAATCATAACTATCAACCTATAAAGGACCCCGCACTTTTCTTATGTAAAGTGGCTACCGGTCAAAGTTTCTGAAAGTTTGATATGTTGTTGTACCCGACTCAGTAACCAAAAGTGTCATTGGGCCCAACCCAATCCGATGGCTAGTTTTCTAAATACGGGGTGTTAAAGTTGAAAATTGCCCAGATTTTCGGATTTAATTTTTATTTATTGAAAGTTTTTTTGCATGCAGACGTTTACTACATGTTCTAGTAATGGAATTAGTGGATAGGTATGATTAAAAATATTTATATTTAGAAGGTGATTCACGAATGTATGACGGTAGTTTTTTGCCAAAATTCACTTTTTCTACTGTGACGTCAGTGAGACATATTTTTGAAACGTTCTCTTCGATATAGTATTTTGACGAGAAATTATTGCAGAGTACATTTTTTTTATACAGGGTGTTTCACAGAGAGAACCACTAGACAAATTTATTTTCTTTTAGGATTGATTCGAAACCCTGTATTTATGGATTGATTTTTGGGAACAGTACTACCACAAACATATGTGTGTCTCTAATATCCAAAATATTCAAGGTGGTTTATTCATAGGAAGGTATTCCATTTTGGGAAGAGTACAAAAAACCTGTATTAAAAAATTTCCTCGGTCAAATGTAACTATTTTCTCACTATATAATGATTTTCATACCATCTTCAGAGGTATGAATTCTGAATATGATACTATGACCAGTTTTCGAGATACAGGGCGTTAAAATGGAAAATTACTGATTTTATCAGTTTTTTCTTCAAATTGAAAAGCCGGATTGATTTTATGTTGCGCATATGAGTTTAATATGAGTTTCGGTCAGATGTACATGGAAAGGTTCAACTAAAAATATTTACTGTTACAGGGTTATTCACGAATAAATCACAATAGGTTTTTGCAAATACTCAAAATTCTACAGTTCCGTCACAGATAAGTTATTCCATGAAGTTAATACCTATTCGTTTACAATTTTGAGTCTGAAATGATTACTTTTCATACAGGGTGAGCCATACAGCCATACCAAAAATAATTATGCTTTGAAATAATTGAAATGATAACTTTTTTAGTGAATTTTGAGTAACTGTAACATTACATCAAGTATGCATAACCATGAGAATTTTAAATATACAAGGTAATTAAGTCATAATCACCTACCAAATATATACATCTTTATCCGATATAAGTAATCGACAAGCTTTTATACAAGTGGCAGCGAAGATGATAATAAGAAGTTTTTTCATTTATTCTACACTTTATAAACAAATATAATGTAACATTTATGATTCTTTTATAATATAGGTACAATATCTACGAAGCATTTTATTCCTGATCAGCATCAGAGTGCTGGTAACGGAACAGTATATAACTCGCTCTACACGTATATTGTAAGTACCTACCTATACAAATAGGTTCGAATTATACCTACACAAGAAGATGGATAATTATCATCTTTTTGGGGGTGATAGCGCAGTGGGTAAGAGCGCTCATAAAGTTACTCAAAATTCACTAAAAAAGTTCTCATTACTTCAAAGCATGATTATTTTTGGTATGGTTGACTGTATGGCTCACCCTGTATGAAAAGTAATCATTTTAGACTCAAAATTGTAAACGACTAGGTATTAACTTCATGGAATAATTTATCTGTGACGAAACTGTAGAATTTTGAGTATTTGCAAAAACCTATTGTGATTTATTCGCGAATAACCCTGTAACAGTAAATATTTTTAGCTGAACCTTTCCATGTAAATCTGACTGAAACTCATACTAAACTCATAGGCGCAACATAAAATCAATCCGGCTTTTCAATTTGAAGAAAAAACTGATAAAATCAGTAATTTTCCATTTTAACGCCCTGTATCTCTAAAACTGGTCATAGTATAGGATTCATAATTCATACCTCTGAAGATGGTATGAAAATCAATATATAGTGAGAGAATAGTTACATTTGACCAAGGAAATTTTTTTGTTTTTTGTACTTTTCCCAAAATAGAATACCTTCCTATGAATAAACCACCTTGAATATTTTGGAGCTTAGAGACACACATAAGTTTGTGATATTACTGTTCCCAAAAATCAATCCATAAATAAAGGGTTTCGAATTAATCCTAAAAGAAAATAATTTTGTCTAGTGGTTCTCTATGTGAAACACCCTGTATAAAAAATATGTTCTGTGCAATAATTTCTCGTCAAAATACTATATCGAAGAGAATGTTTCAAAAACATGCCTCTCTGACGTCACAGTAGAAAAAGTGAATTTTGGCAAAAAAACTACAGTCATACATTCGTGAATCACCATGTAAATATAAAAATTTTTAATCATACGTATCCACTAATTTCATAACTAGAACATGTAGTAAACGTCTGTATGCAACAGAAATCTGATCTAACTTTTAATAAATAAAAAATAAATCTGAAAATCTGGGCAATTTTCAACTTTAACACCCCGCATTTAGAAAACTAGCCATCGGATTGGGTTGGGCCCATTGACACTTTTGGTTATTGAGTCGGATACAACAACATACCAAACTTTCAGAGACTTTGATCGGTCGCCACTTTACATAAGAAAAGTGCGGGGTCCAATTTGCAGTGAACATCAAAACATAGTAGTAGTTTTTAAGTGAGGAAATTGTCAGTTGCAAGTAGCTAGTCATGAGGGAAAAAGATAAAAAACTTTCGAAATTTACGTACGAGGGCAATATTATTCTTCTCCCAGTAGTGCCTCGTGAGCAAATTCTTTGGGAAGGAGTGAAAAATATTAGGCTGCAGTGGATCAAAAAATAATTTTCTTTGTAAACTGTTTGGCAGCACATACAAATCATATAAGACTGATGATGTTTTGAGATGGTGTTCGAGATGAGTAAATGAAAAGATTTGAAAACTGACGTACTTATCAAACTGAAGTTTAACTAGAAGCATTTAGTAAGATGGTTGTTGCAATAACTCCTACGCACAACCCTCGGAAGTCTTCGAGAGACTTTTGTGAGCTAGGGATGACCATTACGAAACATAATTAGAAATCACAATAGAGGGGACTTTAATTAAGGTTTCTTGTAATTGGGTAAACCTATTTCAGTTTGCAATAACTCTCTATTTGCGAATAAAGTTTTGCGTAATAGAACTTGTCTGATTCCCTGTGGCTTAGGCATGATCCTACTCTGCTTTTTGGTAGGGGTTTGCTTTTCTTAACAAGTGTTATTGTACTTTTTTCATTATCTCCTGCCACTAAAAGAGTTTATTATCATTATTATTACACTGGTCACACTGGTCAGACCAAGACTAGAATATGGGTAGTTTGGAAGTTTTAACCACAATTGCATTAATTTGTATAGAATTGAAGGGATTTAAAATGAATAAACATTTTTTCTTTTTAGACTGTGGTAGGGTAAAGAACAAATTTTCTCCACATCAAACTGTCAATCAATACCATACTTATATTACGCAGAAAGTTTTGTGAAATATGCAAGAAAGCCATTTTCTGAGAATGAATTAATGTCTGGTTCAAGTTTTCTCACTCCATATGCCATCCAATCGAGTTTTTGATTTTCAGGACAATATGTTCAGAGTTGCTATTTTCGCCGTTTCCAATAAAATGTGCGGTGATGTGCAGATCTAACATTTTTCATTATCACTGCTTTCCCAGTCACAGCTATCAAGTATACCACTCAATTTATGTTTTAATCGAGACAGATCAAAGTTAAAACGGTCAATTTGACTTATGCGGATGCCAAACTCTGACACATGTCCGGGCAACTTGAAAAATGTATTCGTCTGATTTGCTGTATCATCATTAGCTCTTAGTCCTGGTAGATCCTGTATAGTTAAAAATTTGTGATTGATCGTTTTCCATTGAATAATGTTTTTCGATCCACAGTGTCTTGAAGTCACCTTCATTTAGCAATTAAAAACCGATATTGAATCATTGTAAAATAGAATTTTCTTTGTTATTGCTGTATTAATTATTTTATAAAAATTTCTATTTGTCAATATTGATTTAAATAAAATTATTATTGCTGAATTCAATGTTTCAAATATGTTTACCAGTTTTATGCTATATCGTGAAAAGCCTACTGAAAGAACAACAACTGATTCATATTAAGATTTATAGTTCAAGGAGCCTATAATAATAAAAACTTTGAGTTTTACTTTAGTCCCAAATACTGAACTCCGGTACTTAGTTGAATACGAACACATTTTATTTCCATTTTTCAATATTTTTTCACTTCACATATCTAGAGTGGAAAAATGTGCGAACTCAGGGTAATGTATCGATGTTTCTCTAAAAATCGAGGATATCAGATTCCTTGAATTTTTAGTTAAACATCAACTTTCAGATTTACCAACTATCAAAAGAATCCGTTGAAATTGACAGATGACATAATTATGATTGACTTTAATCAGTGTTTCCAACTTATAAAAAATAAATATATTGCCGACCTGACAGCGAAAAACCAATCACCGCTAGCATGTGGAATATTGTCAATTATCACAAACTTCAGAATAACGAGTAACCTATTTGTTTGTGCTATCAATATATTTCTCGATAAATGAGACCAGCTTTTCAAAATAAACATTCTCTTCAGACTCAGGTCACAGGACTATGAGTGGAAGGAATGAATAAATATATTTTGATGTTATTTTCTGTCTGTATTTCATCTCAAACAGAATATTCCGATCCTCCAGTTTTCGTTCTCTGATGATGCACTCTGGATTACACCGAAGGAAATGCCCTTTCAAATGACGCTTGACTTCCTGCATTCGCTTCCGCTGTATTTTCCAGAAATAATTGAAATATCTGGTATATAGCTGCATTTTTCAGAAATTACGAACTGGTTTCCATGGTGTCTGGGGGAAATCCTCCGAATCATATTTTCCAGCATACACAAAAATTCCTTTTTTTTTTGAGTTGTGAGAATGCTCGACATCAGATCTTCGTCTAACGAGTACGAAGGCAAGACTGAACATTTCTTAAAATGCGGTCTAATTGGAACAAACAGTTTTAATGTTTTTCAAGAACTATATTATTTGGCATATTTTATGCTCCAAACAATTTTAGTAAGCACTTACTCCACATAAATTCTCCGAAACATCAAGTGCCCATTCAAATATTGAAAATCGCTCTCAGCTAGTTCACTTTTATAGGGTAACAAAAAAAATACAGAAATAAGACTTTGGTTAGTTGACTTGGCATTCGATTCTTTGAGTGGCTGTGTGATAGTTTTTATTGAAAAACTATTTCAGATTATAACATACTTTCAATAATATTGTAATATTGACATTGGCTGACTATTGGTTAGGGGTAGTAAGATGATTTCAAAAATCACTTTCATTGGTATTAATTTTTTTCTAGATGAACATGCATTTTCTGCTTTGTATTAAATACATTTTCGTGTCTTTTTTGTTGATGAAATTTTCATTCGTTTTCCTCAGTCACTGAACTGACATCCTAGTACATCTTCAACTCACAAAATTTTTCTTTCTTCATTCTTTGAACGTTTACAAGTAATAATGATTTGCAACAGTGCAGTTAGCTAGAATATGAAAATTTCTTGATACTGGAGGCCTAGTTTTGAACATCAGTGAAACTGAATTCATAAGTGAAATATTTCGATTTGTAGTTCACCATCGAAATGCTGTAGGTACCTAGTTTTCAACTGTAGTGAAACGAAATAACTATAAATTCACACAAATGGCAACAATGGAATATCTGTCAAATTAGTTCGAATGATTCACAATTCACATGGAGAAAATTAGAACATTGATAATAATTAATAATAGAGGTTGGTTCGTAAAAGTTTTGGTAACAAATTGGTAAAATTTAGACTTTAGACATGCTTAGTAAATTATAAATATTTCAGAATATCTGCATTTTGTTAAAATAATATTTGAAATTGTTAGTTAAACATTACCTGTAATATTTATATTACACATAAGTATACCGGGTGACACAGCAGACATGTAGAAGCCTGTAGTTTTTTTATTTGAATAGATAAAAATTTGAAATTTGCAGAAGAATGATAGCGCTTGATTCGAATCTAACGACAACTTTTTTCAACTTCCTGTTTGATCGGCAGTAACTCCAACTTCTTTTTTTTTAATGACACCCTGTACATTTATCTAGCCTGTCTTATTTGTCTTGAACTTCTCTATCCAACCGTGTATCACAAAGTGGCATTCGTTTCTCAATTCGCAGATGAATTGCATTTTATTGAAAAACATCAAGTTGGCTGTTATCCGAATTCGATATTCTTTCGATGCTTGGTAGGCTTGGAAATCCAAAGAGTATCAGCTAAACGATATAATTTAATTTTTTTTCTTACCTGATCACTTCCTACAGATTGTCAGTAAATTCTTTAATAAAAAGAAAAAACATCTGAAAATGACTCACGATATTGCGAAAACTGAGATAGGAACATATTTTTTTCAATTTGGCTACTTGTGAAGAAACTATCTGTCTTTCTCTTTGGCCATGTAGCCATATCATGAACTTTCCATTTGGAAACAAAAAATTAAAATTGTTCCCCTGATCCACCAATTCACAAGTCTATTAGTCTAGATATTTGCAATAATATTTTGACTAGTAGGCGGTGTACACAAAATGTTTTGTGTTTGACAGGAATACATCATTTGATTGCAATGATTATCTCCGTCAGTTTTATGCTGATTGAAATTGCATCGTTTAACTAGATACTAAATATGTATTCAAAGAACGAAAAGGTCGATATGTTGTTGATATTCGGAGAGTGCAAGAGAAATTGTAGACAGGCTGAACAATTGTATGTCGAAAGATTTCCGGAAAGACGCCACCCACCTGATAATTATTTCGCTAGAGTAAAAGATCATAATCATGCAATCAGCATAAAACTGACGGGAATAATGATGTTTACCTGTCGAACACAAAACATTCTGTGTACACCGCCTACTAGGCAAAATATTATTGCAAATATCTAGACTAATAGACTTGTGAATTGGTGGATCAGGGAAACAATTTTAATTTTATGTTTCCGAATGGAAAGATCATGATATGGGTACATGGCCAAAGAGAAAGACAGATAGTTTCTTCACAAGTAGCCAAATTGAAAAAAATATGTTCCTATCTCAGTTTTCGCAATATCGTGAGTTATTTTCAGATGTTTTTTCTTTTTATTAAAGAAATTATTGACAATCTCTAGGAAGTGATCAGTTATGGAAAAAACTGAAATTATATCGTTTAACTGATACTCTTTGGATTTCCAAGCCTACCAAGCATCGAAAGATTATCGAATTCGGATAACAGCCAACTTGATGTTTTTCAATAAAATGCAATTCATCTGCGAATTGAGAAACGAATGCCACTTTGTGATACACGGTTGAATATATAATTTCAAGACAAATAAGATAGGCTGAATAAATATACAGGGTGTCATTCAAAAAAAAGAAGTTGGAGTTACTGCCGATCAAACAGGTAGTTGGAAAAAGTTGTCGTTAGATTCAAATGAAGCGCTATCATTGATTACGTAACTTCTGCAAATTTCAAATCTTCACCTCTTCAAATAAAAAAAACTACAGGCTGCTACATGTCTGCTGAGTCACCCGGTATGATTACGTAACTATTGTGTTTTGTAGTGATAGCTGATAGCAGTGATAGTAAAAATAGTAAACGAGATTTTGTCAATAAATAGTAGAAGGAAGCGTCTGTTGAATTTTTAGAGAATAATTAACCCTCTAATTAAAACAGCAACTAAAACTGATTAATAAAGTAACGTCAAAAAATATTGCTGATCGATATGGAAAGAGTTGGCCACCCATCTTAATAAAATCTACGATTTCCACAACGTTATTCAATAATAATAATACCTTTATTGCTTTTTAAAACATGGTTTTACAGCAAGATATATATTCACTGAAGTTCCTCTAAATAGGTAATTTTGTTAAAAGAAAAAATGTAAACGTTTTCGCGACACATTGAAGGATCCGACACAATGAAAGACTTAGGTGGGTTGATAAATTTTAAGTTTTGCGATTTGGGATATCAGTTTTTGAAATGAAACAGGATGTAAAACAGAACTGAAAAATAAATCTTCAATTTTACCAACAAGATTGTTTGTGGGCCGTTACCAGAATAATTAAAGCAATAATGGTTTTGTGTTAAAAGGAAATCTAGAATTGGAAAACTTAATGCTAAAATTGTAAAACTTCGATTGTGTCTCAGCCTTAATACCTTGCTTATAATTACTACTGTAATTCACACGTGAAATTAATTCAAAACTTGGGTTGATCGAAAAATAAACAATTTTTAAAACTAGCCCCCCTGGTCCAATGTTACATGGCCGTTTCAAAAATGATATTGGAGAAATATTCTCCAAGCAATATTGGCTCCAAAACATTAAGCGATATTGGTACAATGCACTTACATTGGGAAAACACTGTTACGATATTATGATGAAAGAACACTTACAACGGGATACAATTGTAACAAAATTTTGAAATTATTGGTATAATTCAAAAGTAACATTAATGAAAAAAAAAATGTAAACATTTCGCGATATTGTTCCAATGCTGCTTGGACATTTCAAACATAATAATCATGAAATATTAGTGAAACGATTTTGGCAGCAAAAATTGAGTTATATTGGCACAATATGTTTATATTGGAATGACATTGTTATAATATTCCGAAATCACACTAATATTTTTATATTATCGGTACAATATCATAAAGTAATTTGTTTTATAAGTAATATTAGCGTGAAAAAAAACAGTTCGCTTCATGGTTCCAATGTTACTTGGTCATTTTTAGAATAATATTAGCCAACTATCTTTGAAGTAATATTGGCTTCAAAACATTCATTGATATTGGTACGGGTACACATTGATCCAATATCATGAAAGCATACTTATGATTATAATAAAAACGTAATAATGATGGCATATTTTTAGCACAATATTATGAAAATATTGCTATAGCATTGAAAAGTAACACCGGTGAGAAAAAATGTAAACATTTCGAAATATTGTTCTAATGCTGCTTGAATATTTTGAACACAATAATTCTGAAATATTATTGAAGCGATTTTGGCATCAAAATATTGAGTACAATACAATATTGGAATAACATTGGTATAATATTCCGAAATCATACGATATTGGTACATTGACACATACATTGATAGATAGATAGATAGATAAGTTTATTCATTGTAAATGCTATTTTTACAAGAAACGTCACGCTGTTAGGACCAACGACAATAGTAAAATGAAATAGTGAAGAAATTTGTTGGTTTGAGACATTGACAACCAGTAACGAACATAAAACTTACAACAAATCAATTTATGTTGATTAAACTATTTGTATACATTCATCAACTATTTAAGAATTCATCAATGGAGTAGCACATGTTCAGTAAGTGTGATTTCACCCAAGCACTGAAACTTTTTTTGTTTTTTTCTCAATATTGTAGGTAATTTATACAGTTTCGGTACCCAATAATCAATTCCTTGTGTCTTTTCCAACCGATGATGTGGGATTCTGAGGTCGTTTCCAAAACTTTTACGTATTTCAGGTATGTGAATAAATATATGCTTGGTTCCGTCATAATATTTCCAGATTTGAAGAAATTCCTGCATGATTTTCTGTATTTCATGCCACATAATAACTTTTTTTTGGAGCATATAGATTTTTTTCGCCTCGGAGGCAGTTTTTCCTCGGAGGCAGTCCCCCATAGGACTATACCGTAGCTTGTTATGCTATGAAAGTTAGCATAGTATTGTCGTGATCAATGCCCTTTGAATTGTTTTGGTGCACTGATCTATTGTTTCTTGTTGTTGATTGATTGGGTCATGACCGCGGGTCGTTATCAAGTGCGAGTTTGATGACTGGCAACTCGACTGGCAAGTTGTACGACCGTGACTGTGCACTCCACATAAAAACAAAACATATGTCCTTATATAAATACAATGGGAATAGATTGACAAGAGAATTAGTAATAGACTCCTGTAGATGAGAGAGCCCCAGCGCTCTGTTAGCCTTATAGGCTAGGCCCTTTTGGCCTTAGCTGTAAGTATCGGTTTAGTGATAGTTTTAGGTAAGAGTTGTTTTGAGAATCCTTTATTTTATTATTGAGTATCTCGTATTTCAAATGTATATTTGCCTTTCCCCCCGTATCCCAGTTGTCGTTTAATAAATATTTATATTCTGTTGCTACCCCTTTATTTACTATAGCTACCATCTGTAGCTACACCCCAAGTCGCATTTTGTATGAGGGAAACAACCCCTTATACGGCTCAGGATGCTACTCTAGTAGTCCTAGTCGCGACAGTATGCTACTTTTACTGGTGAGTCTATACAGAAATGATTCTACTCATGGGGTATATAGCTGTACATAACCTCTTGCTCAGAGTAGACATATGAGCTGCCCATTTAAGATTATTATCTTATCAATGGGTAATTAGTTTTCTCAGTATTTAGTAAGAAAACATTTGCTGAAAACCATAAATTGATTTCTGTCAATGTGATCTGTGATTGATTTTCTATTTTTTCAGCAGTTTTACTTTCCACTATCTGCATATATTGTAGCACTAAATACATCAGTTAGCTAGCAAGTCGTTCGTATAGAATATGAAAAGAATGGTCCCTAAGATTGATCCTTGTGGTACTCCTTGAATCACTGATTCTGCTTGTGATTGATAATTTTTCCACCAAGTTGACTGAAATCGATCGGTTAAAAAGGACTCGATCAAACGATGCGGAATTCCTCTCATTCCATAACAGTATAGCTTATCAAGTAGTACGTTATGACTCACTGCATTAATAGTTTTGCTAAGGTCACAACACAGCATCTGAACAGATTCGTGATTGCCGAAGGGTTCTAGAATTTTCCCTACTCTTTCTACCATGGCTGTAATGGTAGATTTTCCTTATCTATATCCGTGTTGGTTTTCACTGAATAGATTAAATTTTTCGAGATAATCTACTAGTCTGTTTTTCAGGACTCTTTCAAATATTTTTGACGAAGCTGGTGATCTGGATATGGGTCTAAAATTATCTGGACTATTGATATCTCCTCTTTAAAGACTGGAATTACCTTAGCAAGCTCCATTTCTGATGGAAATATTCCTTCTCGTATGCATATGTTGGTGAGGATAGTTAATGAAGTTGTAAGTTCATCAATACATTGTTTCATTATGTTGATAATCCATATCCATATTCAGTTTTCTTATATGTCATTTCCATGATTATGTATCTCATCTCATTCTCCTCAACCTGTAATGAATAAAAGGAGTTCAAGTTGTTGATTTTATTATTATCCAGAAGTTGATTTGAAATAACTTGAGTTTTTGTAATTTTTTCAGCTGCTTTCACCCCAACGTTTGAAAGTATTGAGTTCATTTGTAGTTAGGAGAGATTCCTTGATTTTTTTTTGGTCAGACCCATTTGCTGTTGAACCAGTTTCTTGCTTGATAATATCCCATTGGCTTTGGTTTCATTGTCTGCTTCAAAGATGTATTTTTAATTTTCACTTCATTCAGTTTCTTTTATTTTATCTATATATTCCCTTTTGTACGCTTTGTAGGCTAGCTCTGATACCTCGTTTTTGTCACCATTTTTATCGTATTCAATGCATCTAATCTATTTTTTCATCTCTCTAATTTCTTCACTGTACCACCTCAGGGTTTTTTCTCGGTTGTTGGTTTGTTCGTTTTTAACATTATCATGAAATCATACTCATAATAATGAAGACGTAATAATATTGGCATACTTTCAGTACGATATTATGGGGAAATGGGTATTATATTAAAAAGTAACATTGGCAAAAAAAATTCAAAAATTTTGCGATATTGTTTCAATGCTGCTTGGGCATTATAAACATAATAATCTTGAATTAATGTTGAAGCGATTTTGGCAACAAAACATCAAGTGACATTGGTACAATATTCTTATTTGGAATAACATTGGTACAATATTTCGTAATCAAACTAGTATTGTTGTACTAGTGGTACAATATTAAGAAAATATTAGTTTGATATTCAAAAGTAATGCTTGCGTAAAATGAACGAAAATTTCGCAATATTGGTACATTACCACTTACATTGATAAAATATTATAAAAATATTGGTATAATATTCCGAATCCACACTAATATTATTATACTATTGGTACAATATTATGAAAATATCTACTAATTCTAGACTCTGTTCAGCTGTATATTGAATCAATAATGATAATAATAATAACGAATACCACTAGAAGAAACAATTGTATTACGAAACAAGTATCGTGGTTGTGTGAATGCATAATCTGTAAAAATTATTGGAGCTGAACTTTTGTTATGAATGTTATCATTGATTTTTTTCAAGTATCGACTATAACTATCCAATGTTCTCTTCAATGTTGGAGAAGGTTGAAGAAATAAGCAAACCCCCATCAGGCAATGTTTCGAAAATTTACGGCTCATTTTGAGAATAAGTTTGACAGAAAAGTTTAGCAATTCACACGGATGACTAAAAAATTCTCTCCTGTTTGAACCTTTTCGTGTTTCAGTTGTTTTTCAAATCTCAGAATATCTTTTGGGCCATTTCATACCATCAATAACTCAAACTATATAAAATTAATTAACTTTCAGAAGGACAATCCGTCTTCTTTGTAAACGCGGAAATTTTTCCGGAAAAATCCGCCATCACTATATCCAACCGATACACCTCAATCACGTTGAACATAATCTCAACATTGTGGGATGTATACACTTTTTAAGGAAAATTCATGTAAATTTATGACAGCATAATGTAAATTAGGACCACCGTTATAGCTGGATAATTACTAACACCTGTGCGTTGTAAAACAATTACTAAACAACAAATTGCCGTACAAGCACACAGCCTGCTGGGCTTCTGATCTTCAAAATATACGACTCAAGAATTAAATAATGGTTTGCGCTGCTTGGAAGTTATGAGCTTTTTGCACCGGGAATTATAATAATGTTGCTGCTCGATTCTATTTGCAAGAAAGGAGAAAAGAGATATTTTCAAGGAGAACAGTTTCACATATTACATAAACTCTTATTATAATCCCAGCATAATTTCCTCTATAACAATTTTGAAGATGATATGAATAACATTTATCATACAGAGTTAATCGAAGAGTTGGCATCATATAAGAAAAACTTTTATTAATGATTTATTTTGAAATTCGACTTGGGCGTTACGTTGTACTTCAAAGAATATGAAAAATGACCTACTACGATGTGGTCACGTGACTTTAGCTACCTATCAAAAGTATTTTTTTTTTCAAACAATCGCTGAAAATAGGCTTATTTATAAGAACTTCAAAAAATTATGTAGGCAACAGTTGACTCTATTCTGATTTTTCACCTATGTCTCCAGAGCTGTGCCGAGCATTGACAAAAAGTGCTTCGAGTACTAAGCACTAAGCACTCTCGAAAAGTGCTCGGGAGTCTCGAGCACTAAGCACTTTTTTTCATGAAGTGCTCGTGATTTCGCGATTTCGATTACGCGTAGTTCGTTTGGAGTACTTATTGAATATATTGACATTGATTTGATATCCAAAATTGAGATTTTTCTGGTCGGCAATTGAAGGAAATGAATCAATACTTGCTTTTGTTTTATTTCAATAGAAAGACCTATGGAAACAGTGCAACTTTCAACTGATAGGGAATATCCAGACAGTGTCCTTTGGGAGAATAATTTGATTTCTGAAATGGGCGGCGGATAGCCAAATTGAAGTATGGAGCGGCGCGAAATGGTTCCTACCTTACTAACATTCTCACTGATTTCTTAGTTTTCGGATAGAAAGCACCATTGTATAGTATATTTCATTCATGTCAGAGCGTGCTGGCGTAAGAAGGAAATAGGAATGTGAACTTGATAACCATCGGTAGACACCAGACGGGCAGAACTAGTCAGATCGAGAAAATGAAATATTCATATTGTCAAGAAGGCGCTAATTCATTTAAAATATTATCAGATCATATCTATTTTCCCAAAATTGACATTTTATGAATTAGTATACAAATTAGTTATTGAAGTTTATAATTTGTTAAACAAAACATAACACCGGAGTCACCCACGAAAGTATAAACTAGCAGTTCATTGATGATATTATTCGGCATGTCAGTGGCTCGACATTGAATAATTTTTGCACGTAAAAAAAAATTTACAAAAGTTGAATAAATACACGAGAACCGAAAAGACGGGGCTCTCTCGGTCGCGAGTATCGCGGGGTCCCGAGAGACCCAGTGTCGTAGAGAATAATATTGAGTCATTGGTACTTATTGGGAAGATAGATCGATTTCCAAAAGCCCTTCGTGTAAAACCCTCCTCTAAGAGATGTCCCCAAGTTCGCTGAGTGTCTGCGTTTGGTAAGAGCCTTTTATATTTGGAACAAATTGATTATTGTTGTTATGTATAACATTGCCCTTTGCTCATTGTCCCTCTATTGTGTATCTTAAGGTCTTGTGTGCACCAGGTTCATTATTTAATATATATATACCTTTAAAGTTGGGAAGTGTTTTTGTGACTTGTTTTATTCATTAGAGGGTATCCTGAGTAAATATCAGATTACCCCTGGGTCTTGCTGACCTACGTCCCAAGCGAAGGGCTTATAGCTTCCCTACAGAGCCCTATTCGCGACAATATTCATAAGCGTTAGATTTTTATTTTTTTTTGCTCAACACTGACATAATTTTCAGTGTTAAAAATCCCAGAAAAGAGAAAATGAGTCAGCAAAATATGTCATCATCTAACGGTCTATAACTTGAGAGTCTTTTGTGGACCGCGGGCCCGCCAATCAGGTTGAGAGGCAAGGTGTAGGCGGATCGTCACGTTCAGTGGAGTGAGGCAACCTATTTAGTTATTCGATAAACTTAGTTCAAGGTAAAAAATCGAATATAAAATCAAAATATTGTAAAACAAAGTCGCCTTTTTCTTGTAAACTAAACGGCTGAACCGATTTGGATGAATTTTCGGTTGTTAGATTCGATTCGTCTTGATACCGCAATAGAAAGGTATTAGGTGGAACATAATTTAAATCGGTGTCACTCTGACGACTTGTCTGTTCCAGTCTACAACTGTTCTAAAGATTCCTAAATAGAATATCGTCTTTTGCAATTGCAACCATGAAATATGATTTACCAGAACTTACCTAACTGCGCACCAAATTCACTCCGAACGCTGTAAACACTTTCAACTACATTTATGTCAAGACTGAGCCCTCGAACCTAGAATGTGGATAAAATAAGGACGCAATTGATTAGTGAAATGTGTGTGTGTGAATCCAGCTCCTGCTAAATTCAAATTTTAGTTAGGTTTCATACCAGTGTTTTAAAAGAATTTTATATGAAAGTGAAGGTAAAATGTCCAGGAGTACATTGATATAGTTAATTTTGTTTGGTAATTGCTCATTTCTATGCAATAACGATATCAAAATTGTTAATTGCAACCAACCGTCAATAAAAACAACATTTCTTACAATCCAGTCTTGCTGGTAAAAAAACATGGATCCGAATCTATCTCCTTTAAACGTGGGAGTAGCTAGGTGACCAACTCTGATTCCTAGTAAAGTGAAGACGATATATTAGAAGGAATGGATAAGCCGATTAGTAACAACCAAATCTACGAGTTACTAAAGGATACTAATTTAAAAAGTGAACAAGCCGCTGAAGAACTCAAGAAAGAGGTACGCTCGATACGAACTGAAATCCTAGAAGAACTTCAGAGTGTGAAAAACGAAAATTTATTTCTCCGAGATGAAAACAAAGTACTGAAAGGAAGACTGATCAATATCGAACGAAGGATAAAAAAATTCAATCTAGTGTTCTATGGCATAAGGGAAAATGAAAATGATATTGAAGATATAAATACATTCACATGCGCATTGGAAAACAATCTAAATTTAAAAATAAACAGAAACGAGCTGAGAGATATTTACCGTATTGGCAAAAGAAACAATTATAAGACACGCCCCCTTCTGGTAGAATTACTTAGATATAAATTGAAATCTGAAATATTAGCAAATGCAAGTAAGTTCAAAGGAACCGGGATCTTTGTCTCAGAAGACTACACGCCTGAAGACTACGCTGAATTAAAGAAACTGAGATTTCACTTGAAGAAGGCTAGAAACAATGGCAAAGTAGCTTTTATAAAGAAGAAAACTTTAGTGATTGATGGAGTGCACCACACAATAGAAAATCTAGGAGAAGAAGATGACAGTAGTGAAGAGGACATAAGCGAAGAAAATAAAAAGGCAAAAAATAGAAAGGAAGAAAGAAACTTCAAGAATACTGCGGGTACAAACAAGGAGAAAGATCTAAAAACTGTCAACACTAAGAGAATAACCAGACTAAATAGTAACAGCAAAAATTGAGGTAAATTAATTTGTATTGTACGATAATATAATTTTGAAGTCTTGAATAAATTGTGGTTATAAATAAGTAAGTATCTCTTTTGAATAACAAATGGATCCGTTCATAAGAGACTATAATTATGTTTAGTTTCCTACTGAAGTCTTGAGCAATGTAGCTAAGTATAAATAACACTGAACATAAAAATGCATTTAAAATATTTCACCAAAATATTAGAAATATATCAAAAAATTTGGATAATCTAATAATAAGTCTATATTTCTAAATCCCACTGATGAAAATGAAATAATTCAGCTGATTGAATCACTTAAAAATAACAAGGCTCCGGGAATAGATGAAATTAAGAGTGAAACATTGAAGGAGATTTGTGAAGAGTTAGCATCACCGTTGTGTTATCTGTTTAACAAACTAATGTCTGATGGCATATTTCCAAGTCAATTCAAAGAAAGTATCATAAAGCCTCTTTACAAAAAAGGAGATAAATGTTTACCATCTAACTATAGACCTATATCCTTGATTACTACTTTTTCCAAATTATTTGAAAAAGTGATTAAGATTAGACTGGAATCCTTTCTGAATTGTAATAAGATATTATCACCTCAGCAATTTGGCTTTCAAACAGGAAAATCGACCGAGGATGCTGTATCTTCATCAATCAAGAAAGCAATTGGGGTTTTCCTGGATCTTGCCAAGGCCTTTAATACGGTTGATCATAAACAGTTATTAAACGTCTTGGAAGACACTGGAATACGAGGAACAACATTAAAATTATTTCATTCCTATCTCTATAATCGTACCCAGCGTGTTAAAATTGACAAGTGTGTGAGCTCAGAAAAAATAGTTAAATGTGGTGTACCTCAGGGCACAGTTTTAGGACCGTTGCTATTCATTATCTATATGAATAATTTGTTCAAAATAAATACAGCTGGAGTAATATATAGTTTTGCGGACGACACTGTTTTATTATATACTGCAGAAACATGGAGTGATCTAAAGCTGAAAATTGAACTTGACATGACAACCATAATAGAATGGTTCAACTTCAACCTGCTATTAATTTCGAATAAACCATGTTTCTTCCTATCTGTAGCTACAAACATAGTCTTCCGAATTACCGTGAATTAGAAATTCCAAACAATGATGCCAGCAAGTCCATTAAAATAAAATTCACGAATAGTATTAAATACCTCGGAGTAACTCTTGACTGTTACTTGAGGTGGAATTATCATGTAGAAAATGTAGCTAAAACTCGCAGATCACTTTTAGGACGTTTCAAGTATTTAACAAAAATTTTAGATCTAACACATCTTAAAATGTTGTACTAGGCTCTCATTGAGTCTAGATTGTCTTACGGTATACTTGCTTGGGAAGTACTTCAGAAATACTTTTTGAAAATAATACCCCGAAAAGAAAGAACTTACCCAACTGAACAAATATACCGGGAAATATCTGTGTTAGACCTCCGTCAAACATTTTTTCTGAAAACACTAATATACACATTTAAAAATAAAAAAAAAAACTTTGAAATCGTCTCCCATTTGCATTCGACAAGAGCTAAAGAAAAAAATAAATTTCAAGTTCCCAATACTCAAAAAACTATTGGACAAAAATCTTTCATGTACTCGGGCCCCCGATTCTACAATTTCATCCCAGAAACAATTGCAAAAACAAATTCATTATACCGATTAAAAAAAGCAGTAAAATCTTTTCCACTATTATTGTTCTCTATCATCATCTTCCTTATAGTTCATATCATAAGTTAATTTTTATTGACCTTTCTGTATAATTCCACCACATTTCAATTCAAATTCATACACTATTCTATATAGTAATTATAGCAATTAAGAACTAGATTATTTCATACGGTAGCGACTGCTACAACTGTAACCACAGACAGCCATTAGGCTTTGTGGTTTTTCAGTTCATTTGCAGACAGCTGAATAATTGTATCTGTAGTACTATTGTAAATTTGTGGATTTTGTACAATTCTGTAGTTTCTGTGAATAAAAACATTATTATTATTAATCAGTAGTTCTTGTTGGTGGGGGTGCCGCTGACCGTTTTATATTTTCAAAAACATTTATAGATCCATAGCTGAGAAAAGGCTTAGTGCTTAGTTGCTCGGGAGCACTTTTCGGGATTACTAAGCACTAAGCCTTTTCGTAAAATGTTCGAAGCACTAAGCACTGAATCCAAAAAGTGCTCGAGAGCACAGTGCTTACGAGCACTAAAACGCTTTAAGCACTTCAACGAGCACTAAGCACAGTGCTTTGGGACAGCTCTGTATGTCTCCAATTTGAACTTTTCATTACATTACAACTTTCACACTTTTCCATTTTTTTTATTAAAACACTGTTTTGAAAATTATTCTATATAAGAATTTAAGAGAATATTATTATTATTACACTAGAAAACGAATACTTTACCTTAGCTCTAAAGTATCACATCTTCAAATTTACATCTATAGATTCCTAGTAAATCCAGCCAGAATATCGAAAATCACTTTCTCTGATGCAAGTTATACGTTGTTCCGATCCGATACCATTCCTCGTTTCAACACTAAATCAAACACACAGTATACTGATAAATTCGAAACTTTCATGGATATTACTATCAGAAATAAAATGTTTAACTTGAAAAGAAGATAAGAATTAACTTTAGCAGGTATTTTCTTTGCAAAATAAATAAAAAGAAGTTGAAATGAATGATTATTATTTAATTAGGATAAGTTTTAAAATACACCCAGTGCCTGGAAATAATATAAAGTGGTGACGAAATCTCGTGTGCTGGAAAGAGAACTTCGATGGGAGAGGAAAAAGTACGTGGTTACCAGGGAAAAGAAAAAACAAGGACTAGAAATAAAGTTTACTTGCATATTTTTTTAAAGAGAAAAATTATTGAGGCAAGTTGATAGAAACTAGAATAATTATTGTAAGAAGGTTTGACTACATAGAAATCAAGCAAAAGATACGCAACTCACCCATCAGGAGTCAACAGGGATAAATTCCTGGACTGGAACTTTGGTGAAGCCAAACTAGTGACCAGTGTCCTTGACCTCGAAAATACATGTCTTTGAACTTTTATCTTCGCGTACTACAGACTGAGTATTTGATAGAAAGAAAGAAAGACTTACTGCTGTGTCGGGTCATTATTCATAGTATAATTCAGTTTAATTATTGAATATTTCATATTTGCATTTTTAACCTTCAATAAACTATAAACAGAAATAACCATAGACTTGTGAGCCACTAGACCAAAAGCCATTAATATGAAACCCTCTCCCCCCCATGAGAATTTATGACTTATACTTTTTTTTGTTGGTAGTACCTACCGGATGAAGAATTGAATTGTTTGCCTCTCCTAAATTACAGCATATTCCGGAAAATAAAGAAAAACTGAAGAATAAAAAAAAATGTTTTGTTTAAGTTTAATTTTACAAAAGGGTAGGTACATTAGTTACAGATCGACAAGCGTAAGGATGCCTCTGAGATGCGCAAACGATAGAAAGCGTGAGCAGATGTGCGACAAAGATCGACTACTGTTTAATAAGGCAGCGCAATTGAGCTCCTGCCCCACTCCAGGGTTTTGTCTACTGCGCAACCAATTCTCGGAGGCATCCTTACGCTTGTCGATCAGTACCATGTTTATTTATGAACTTAATTGGTATTCATTTAAGGTCTAATGATGAAAAAAAAAATAAAAAAATCTCAACAGCATATGATTTTATAATATCTTTTATAATCAACTGTCATTTTCTTCATCCTCGTATATTATGTCGTCTAAGTTTTGTACTTCTGGTTCATCTTCATCTTCAAATTCGTCTGGCTCGAAGGTTTCTGGAACGTCAAGAAGTTCGAGTGGCAACGGATCTCCTTTAATCCAATCGAATTTGAGTTCACCATTTTCCAATTTCCACCCATGTCCCACTGGAGTTGGTGTCTACATGTGCGTTATTCCATAAGTAACATTGGTAGTTGACACGTTTTATGTGGTTTTCTAATGACGTTTTGCATGGAGGAAGTAGACTTAAATCCATACCTTGATTGTTGGGCAGAGAAAATGCAGTTGTGGGAGAATTCTTTTGTATTTAAAACTATTATTATTTGTTATTCCGGTATATGCTGTAATTCGCAAGTGGCAAACACCTAAAATCTTAAAATACATGTCAATACAAACAAAAAAAGGTATGTGTCGAAAATTCCCACGAGGGTGGGGCGGGAGGGGGGAATACAACAGCCTCCGCTCTACACATTAATTATGTTCTGATTTTAAATGTCAATTCAACAGTGGCTAGACAGCCATAGTACGTTCTGATAACACAAACTCTATGGTAATTTTAAGTCTGTATCTTTGGGACACTAGAAGGTTTGTTCTGTTATCGTTATTTTAATTTGCCCTACATTTTTTACAGTAAACTTTTGGAATTTTGTATATTCAAATCTTATTCCTACACCTTTTCTAAACAAAAAAGATATACCAGTTCAACAACGCTAGGGACAAGACTTTTTGATAAATTTGCAAATTTCTTCATAGATGCAGGTTATGGTGTGACGTAGACGCAAGATGCAGTTGCTCAGAACTCTACAAACACTGAGTATATGATAGAGCTCGTCAAAATAAATAACTTCTTTTATCAACATTAAACATTGACTCGTTTTCAGAATAGAGGGTTTGAATAAAAAAAAAGGTATGGGTTTTCCAACATTTTGTATCTTGAGAATGCATTATTTCTCGATAAATCTTTGTGAAAAAAAGTTGTTTATTTTAGCAAGATAGATCTCGCCAAAATTACTTACCTTAATTTTCCATCAAGTATAGTTGTGTGCATAAAAAAGTCGTACACGGAAGGACACTAATTGAGGCATTGCACCAATTGCACTAAAAAATGTTAAAAGCGCGTTTCTGACCAAAATAGTGTCAATTCCATCGCTAGTTTTCGAAGTCGATAAGAAGTTTAATAATTAATATTGACGAGCCCAACTGACAGTATTCTATAACTGCTGTACGACTTATTCATGCACACAACTGTACGTCACAAAGAGCACCAATATTAGGAGTTTCAGAATTTGCTGATTTTCATAAACGAAAGTTAACGGCTGTAATTGAAATTCTACTCTGAAAATATTTTCCTCCGTTGTAAATTTCAAAGCTTGTTTGGAGCGATAATATTTTTTCGTGTCCTCTCCTATTCTGAATAATACAGCTAAAAATGTATCTCTCTATTATTCATACGTTGCATTATTTTCACTCATGTATATTGTATATCCACAATGAAATTTTCAAATCAGAGTCTGCGGTATACATTCATAAATTCATTGTTCCAGTCTTGCAAAAGGGAGAACGAATTTTCATTCGGCGGAATTCCTCCGCAGCCATTCCGCCTGAAAACTACTAGACAAACCTTGCCTCATATACTCAAAAATTCATTTGCTGCATCGCGGCAGACGACCTAATGAACACGGAGGGTAAGTAGGACCTTATGAATATAAATGTCTCACTTAATTAAACCATATTACCATAGTCGTCTTATGTTTTATTCTATTTTACATAATATTAGTTTCATTTCAGTTTCAGGAAAATTTTGTTATACTTTGTTGGTAATGGACGCTTGATTACTCGGGGGATGATATGCGCCCCAGCTTGAGTGGGTGGATAATGGAATAGCGACAGTCCGTCGCGGATTTTATGAGTTTCGCTATCATATTTTGTTAGTTCTTGAAACTGTTCTCTAGGTGACTAAGGATATGTAAAAGATGGTGTCGTGAAGCAGAACACTCGGAAACTGTGACTCAAATATTACTAATATCAAAAATGGAGTACCACAGGGGTCAGTTCTTGGCCCAACCCTGTTTCTGCTATATATAAATGTTATCACCAGACTAAACATAATGGCAAAGATCACCCTTTCATCACATAATACGACCTTCTTGTGCCATGACAAAATAGCTCATCAATATCTAGAAGAAGTAAAGAGAAAGACAGCACTGATGGCGCTACTCAAATTCTTTGGTATTGCACTCAAAGAAAACCAATATCGTTACACTCTGCTGCAATATTACAGACATACTGCCGTCCTAAGCAAAAAAGCCGTATCTGCAAAAACTCTGAAGCTGAGAATCTGTAGTTTCGACCATCTTAAGTACGAAAAGTCTTAAACTTGTGTACTGAAGGTAAAATGATTGATTAACTTTGGCTATTTAAATTTAGTTTACGTAATTTTTTCTTCGAAAAAAGTTGAATTCATAGTGTTTCAAGACTACAGAAATCAATATCTCCATATCCACATTTTTTGTAGATACGGCTTATTTGCTTAGGACGGCAGCATATCTATCGCTAGACCACATGTGCAACAAAGCATTAACTGGGTTTCTCAGATAATTAAATTTGAATTCCACATCAGAATCCTCTGTAACAAGTTGGCATCTGGATGTTACACAATAATAATAATATTTATTTCGAAAACCACATATATATATATATATAAAAAAAGATTACATACACATTCAGAACGAAATATTCGTCATAACAATATAATATCTAAGAATTTAACAAAGAGGCATTTAAGTAATCTTGTACTGTATAGGGTTCAATATCTACCAGAATTTTGTGTATTGCATTTTTGAAAAGGTTTCGACTTTCTATCAGTCTGATATTCTGAGGTAATTTATTGAACAGTTTCATGCAAGAATATTTGGTGCCCCTTTCTGTAACAGTCAGTCTGTGAATTGGATATATGTAGTACCTGTCTCTACTATTGTATGAATGAATGTGTTGGTAAATTTGCGTTGAAATAATCCTTATTATTAAATAGAAACAATAGACATTCTTCAATGTAAATTGCTGCACGAAGCTCTAAAACCAAGATTTTTAATGGTTCTCAGTGTTCTTTTCTGGCATATAAATATTTTTTCTACTGAGTTGCTACTACCATAGAAAATTGAACCGTATCTAACAAGAGATTCGAAATTTGAAAAATAAATGACTCTCAGACCATCTTCACTCAGGTACTGTGACATTTCCCTCAATGTATAGCAGACTGAGTTTAATCTTTTAGTGAGTTCTACTATATGACTTTCCCATGATAGAGCTGCCTCTAGTATTACTCCTAAAAGTTTTGTTTCTGCACCTATATTGATATTAGCTTCCTCTAACTGAATGCTATTTGGATATTGTAACTGCGTCCTACTTGTTTTGAACATTAGACAATTTGTCTTTTTTTCCTTTAATAGTAGTTTCTCATTCGAGATCCACTCTGACATTGTTGTATAGATATTTTCTGCATTATCAAGTATTGTTCCGAAATCCTGTACGGTTATTAAAATGTTGGTATCATCGGCATAATTAGTAAGAAAGCAATTCGTGTTCGCTCTAATACAGTTGGGCATATCATTTATATACAAGATGAATATTATTGGACCAATTATACTACCCTGGGGAATTCCCATTTTAACAAGTTCCGTTTTAGACTTAACATTCTCACCCTGTTTGGTAATTATTGTTTGCTGAGATCTTTCTGATAAATAAGAAGTTAGCCAGGCGTACACAGAACCATTTATTCCATATAGTTTTAATTTTTTCAGTAGAAGTTAATGATTTACACAGTCGTAGGCTTTTGTTAAGTCCAAAAATAAACCCATTATAACTTAGTTTCTCTCAAGTGCCTGCAAGATGTTTTCAGTGAATTCATAAAGTGCTGTGTGCGTTCCCTTTCCTTTTAAGTATGCATGTTGACCTGTGCAGAACATGTCGTTTTGTAGTAGGTAGTCCATTAATCTATTGCTCATACATTTTTCAAACACTTTTGAGAAACTTGGTAGTAGGCAAATTGGTCTGTAATTTTCAATTTGTGTGACATCACCTTTTTTATGTAAAGGTTTGATAGTTGCTAATTTCAATCCATCTGGAAACACCCCCTTCTAAAAGATATACTAACTGCATATATGTTAAAGGTATAATGATCTCATTATAAGGGTGATATCTAATGAGTAGGAATACTCAGCAACAAGGACTACATTAAATGATAAGAATAAAATCGACAAAGTCGAAGTACCCCTCTCTCTAAATATTTCCACAAAGTGGAAAATATGAGGCAAAAATCTAACAGAAAACAACTAATTCCCTGGCTAATGCCACGACGGATATTGAACTACATCTGACAGATATTTGTGCAACGTTCTTCAAAGAAGACTCAGTTGCAAGTGCTTATTGTAGACAAACAAAAGATTATCCTTAATTTGGCTGGGGATGACCACCTGCTGACATGTTTCGAGGTTGTTGCCTCTCATCAGTGCAAGGGTAGGTCCGACAATTTTGAGTTGTCTTGTCCCTACCAAATGAATTACAACCTATTGTTTATTTAATAATTCCCTACGGATGGAGCAGCGACTGACAGTAAGTCAGTCGCTGCGCCATCTACATTCTTTACTCTAGACGAGTCTCATTTGAGGTATGGTGTAGCGTTTTGGGGGTGTGCAGCCAAAATCTACTCCATGACGTATTTGTACTACAAATAAAAGCTCTGAGATACAGGTGCCAAGTTAATACCAGAGATTCGTGTAGAGAGCTTTTTAGAGGACACAGTGACTTAACAGTTGTATCCATTCATATTGTGGAATCAGTCAGCCTAATCCACACAAACGAAAATTTTCTTGGAACAACTGATTCACAACACAAAACAACTGCATTAGATTACCAAGACCACATAATGGAAAAATATTGTTATATCTACAATGGTGTCAAAATGTACAAGTATCTTTCATCTATCATGAGGAAGTTTATATGACATAACCATAATCAAACCCATGACATATTGTACTTATACTGTACTTATTTACCTTTACAACTTTTATCAACTGGATTCTCAATGATAAATATATGTGTGTTGTGTCCATGATTTCATTTTCGAATAATAATTTGTATTGTGTCATCGAAAACTGCAATAAATAATATCGTGATTGATTTATTGATCCTGTTCACCAAACGAAAGTAAAAAGACATGTTCAGGACACCCATCTGGTTTCGCCAAGAGCTGGAGTTAGTCCAACAGGTCAAATATCTGGTGGTATGACAGAATTGGATATTCTCATGGTATGGTCGGAGTTAGAGAAGCATGGAAAGAATTATGTACATTCTGTACAATTATGCATGACCCAATTTTAATATACAGGGTGTCCGTTAAACCATGGATCATACTATAGCTGGTGGTGAACAAATTCATAACCTATCAGAAAACCACAACTTGACCTCAGTGAAAACCTCACGGTTTTCGAGATATTGGAAGTTTAAAAAAAAAAAAATCCTGTTTCAGATCATTCTTTTATGTTCCAAGCAATTGAGGAGCGTTACATATCAATTCTTATTGTAGATTGATATCACTGCTTAGTAGTTGTAACAATCGCAGAAGGCAGAATTTGGATACCAGTCTTTTAGGGTAAAAAAAAATTATTCTCAGATTTGGATCCTTCAAGATTTCCATTATGAAACTATGAACTTCTTTTGTGACAAATTAATCTCCTATGAAATCCTGGGCATTCGTCTTAAAAACTTGCCCTTTTTTGTCCTGAGTCTGAAAAGGTATAGAAGTTGCCATAATTCTTCTTTGAATAAAAGGTATTGCTAATAGAGTACGAAAGGGGAGTATTTTACAGTGGATCAAAAGATTTGCAGTTCCGTTGAAAATAGTTTTTTTTCATTTCATCGATGTGTGTGCTACAGTTTGTTACTCATTTGTCATGAGGACTGATGAATCTCACACAGACACTTGGACTGATATAACAGTTAAATGAACTTTTATGGAAAAAAATGTAAATGAGTATGGATTTTTTCTTATGAAAACAACACAACAATGGACACTTCATTATTCCTCATGTACAGGATTAAGAGATTACAACAAATGTTCGAAATGTTTTGATCCTGCTCCAATACAAGCGAGACATCTCCTTAAAAATGATCTTTTCAACAAACGCAGAGCTCTTGAGTTCAAGTCCGGTAACCGTGGCGGCCAAAGTATTGGCCCAAGTCACCCATACCATATTTGAGCATATGTCCTATCTAAATATTCTCTTACTTGTCTGCCATAGTGAGCAGGACACCCATCATGTTGACTTCCAGAGGCACATCTGTTATGGGTTAATTGTATTTGTAAAAATTCTAAATAATTTTCGGAGTTCAGTGTCGGTGGAAACTCGAACGGACCAATCACGTGGCCATTCAGTATACCGGTCCAAAGATTTATTTTAAATTGATGTTGGAACCTGTCTGGTCTCATTATATGGGGACTTTCGAAGTTCCAACTGTGAAGTTGTGGATATTGAAAACACCCCGACGGTGGCATGACGATTCATCTGTCCATGATATTTTATTGAAGAAATCTGTGTCCTCTCGGTGTTTTCTCAACATAAGGCGACAAAAAGTTAGTCGTTTCGGGTGATCTGTTGGCGACAAAGATTGCACACGCTGTACGTGGAAGGGGTGTAGTTCATGTCTTTTCTAGAAATCATGAACGGTTGATTTTTTTATGCCCGTTCTTCTCTCGATACTACGTACGCTAGTGGACGGATCATTCTCAATTTCTTCAAGGGCCTCATCTTCAAGGTCATCACGACATGGTCTGCCTGATCCACCTTGAGCACCAGGAATCTTGCATCGTGAATAAGAGTTATGTACTCATATGAACACACGTAGGTATGTATATTGGGATATCTTTCACGATATAGTGCAGCAGCTCTCCTTGCGTTGCCTCTGCATTCACCATAAATGAAATTCATTTCGGCATACTCACGTGGAGTGTACGGTATTTTGATACTGATTCAAATAGATTTTGCTAAGTCTTCAAGTCCTTTCCACGTATACCAACACACAATAACGTTAAATAACGAAAACACGATGTTGTCTCTGCCTTTCTGTCATTCAACTGACAGATCAACCCAGACAAAATAGCAACGGAATACAGCTCATACTTCGATAAAATAGAAAATATACCCATTTCGAAAGAAATTGCAATCCATCGTAAAATACCCCCTCTCGTAATATATAAGCAATATTTTTTATTCAAGAAAGAATTATGGCAACTTCTATACCTTTTTAGACTCAGGACAAAACGAGCAAGTTTTTTAGACCAATGTCCAGGTTTTCGTAGGAGACTGATTTGTCACAAAAGAAGTTGAAAGTTTCATAATAGAAATCTTGAAGGATCCAAATCTGCGAAGATTTTTTTTAGGGACTGGTATCCAAATTCTGCATTCTGCGATTGTTATCTAACCAGTAATATTAATTGACAATAAGAATCGTCAAACTATTTAATGTAATCATATAACAAATCACATAGTAATTAAAACAATATATGTATATCTCAATTTATTTATCAAACTAAGTATGATCTCCTTTAATGTCATCCAGCTCATAGAAGAGAACATAATCATCTCCACTTACTAGGGATTCAGATGAAATTGGGGACACTTTCGAATCATTATACGCATGCCACGTGCCTGCATACGGATGTTTACAGTATAGGCTGTGTAGTGTCCGCTATTGGAAGTCCCACAATGATTAGACAATGCATATAGACTATAAAGACAAGGGGCTGCGTTGTCTGCAGTATAAATACTCATGTCCAATCCCTCTAAAGGAAAATCAATGGTGACAAACAATTTTACTGGGAATCCTTCTGTCGAAGCAAAACGTTTTAAATGAATTACTAAAATTTTCGGAAATGTTTGAATTGATACGGATTTCGTGCACTTTCTTCTCTCTTTGCACTTCACACCTGTCGGCTTCTGGTCACCATCCAGAGTCTCTTCGCTTGTCAATGAATCTAAACATTGTGATAGTTTCAGTTGGCCTATTTTCTGAGGTATTGGTAGAGAAAGGTTCCAGAACGGATCGAAGGTGACTGAACAGTGACCACAATGAGTACATTTCAATATAGATTTTGAAAGGCCAACGAAGTTATCTACAATTTTGGAATTTTCCATCCTTGAATAAACTGACCATGACTCTTGAGCCCTCTCCCTGTCACCTAACTTCTCATCTCTGTATGTCATAATGGATTTCGACTCATCTGCTACTCTTTTCACGTCTTCATGTTGGCCCTGCAACAGGTATCGTAAGAACTCCTGAGCATCTTGCTGGGCATAACCGCTAAAACTAGGTGCGAAACTTTGAAATTGACTTTTCGATTGGACAGTATTAACATATCGTTCTGCCGAATCCTCTGACCAAAGTTTCTTAATCACCTCTGAGAATGATTTGATCAAAGCTCCTTTCTTATCATTCTTCACAAACTCCAACAACCAACCATCTTGTGTTGGATAAACACTGGATAACACTGTTCATGAAACACGTATTTCCAATATTCATCAAACCATTTAGACCGTGCGTTTTGGTCGTGGTGAGTACAACATCCCTGACGGCGTTTGAACTGCGTTTATCAAAACTATTCGTTTCAGAGAAGTCTTCAGAACGGTGGTTGCCTCTATCAAAGGATAGGCAAGATAACGAACTTGATTTGAAACTGCTGGAAGTTGACTAAGAAGAAGATTTGTTCACCCCCGCAAAATTGGTTCCGGAAATCGGGTTCATAAAGAGTTCATCAAGAGATTTTGAAACGGGAAAAGTTCCAAAAAATGAGGCTGCATTACCTCTTTGAATGCAAATACTGATTTTTTTATTAAAAATGCTGTATAAGAATTGATATGAAACGCTCCTCAATTGCTTGGAACATAAAAGAATGATCTACGACAGGAATTAATTTTTTTTTATAAAAGTTCCAATATCTCGAAAACCGTGAGGATATTACTGAGGTCAAGTTGTGGTTTTCTGATAGGTTATGAACTTGTTTATCACCACCTACAGAATGATCTATGGTTTACCGTACACCCTGTTTACAAACGCTCAAAGTTTCCAGAATTAGTGAGAGAAAATAAAAAGATTTGTATAATCGGACTAAAAACATATGTAATATTTTGATGAGTGTTTATTGATTTTAAGTTCGATGGTGTTGTCAAACAGTACAGCTGTTATTGTGTAACAAAGTTCCATGTTATCTTAACCAAGTGTTGGCCCTTTCAACATTCAATATAGTAAACTCTCTTGTATGTCGTAACATCGAATTTATACCTGAAATAACCATTCTCTCGCCTATCAATATTATTTCATTGATTAATGTGTATATCGTGAGCAATTTCGATAATTCGATGGATTCATTAATAAACACAAATACACACACTACTGATTGAAGTAGTTTACAGATGTCACACCTTTTGATAAACAATTGCTAGTTGTTACAGGAGGAGCATTGCAAATGTATTCTTATTAGTCCAAGCAATAGGGAAAAGTGCGTGCAAAAATTCATCTCAAAAAAAAAATTAACGTATAGGAAATTGAAATTTAGCATGAGTTTCTATTTCATGCGTCTCGATCGTGATAACCAAACATAACCTAAAAAATTTGCAAAGTTGCGAAAAGCGGTTTTTTGTTGATAACTAAAAAACTACAGCTCCGATCGATAAAAGTCAAATAAGTACATTGTAGGTATTCAAAATTTCTATCAATTGAATGACATAATTTTCCGATATCATCGATACTTTTCGGGTTATATCGGAAAAACCGTGAAAAATCGAGTTTTCTATAACTCGTTAACTGTAAGGTTATGTGTAGCCTATGATGAGCCAAAAAAGCCTTTCTTTGAAAAACTGATGAATATAGATTATTTTTAAAATATACAGGCTGATTCACGGTGGATGGCACATTAGACGTTTCTGGTGAACCAGAAAACGGATCACTTTGAAAATTTAACGGAGGGCATAGTCGGACATTCTCTAGTCAACTAAAATATTTTCGACAATGCGGTGTTGCCGCTTCTATTAGAAAGCAGTAGCAACTTTGATTTTTCAAATGGAACACTGTATATAATATTATTTTTGGAATCTCCAACAATTGCCCGACAACTTTTCTTGATATTTCCCTATACCTATCTGTTACCGTTTTCGAAATAAAAATTAGTTTCAATTTTTTTCTTCGAAAATCATGACTTCTAAAAATGCCGATATCTTTTAGTTACGAAGTACTATGATATCGAAATTTGGTTTGGAGTTAGGTGATACTTGGACACTTCTCACACGTCAGCCTATTCTCTGTTAATTCAATACAGGGTGGTGAAAAAATACAGTTTTTTCGTTTGCTTGAAAAAGTTGCTGAAATTTGATTATTTTAAATGGAACACCCTGTATATTATTGAAAATTCGGAAAGCTGCTGAAATTTGCTTTCTTTCTATGTCTATACCTAACTAGTCAAGTTTCGGACTTATGAGCATTTATTTGTGAAAATGTCCCTTCAGAATGGTATTTCCATTCGGTATTTGGTAAGCAGGCCATGATTACTATTTGACAGTAGCGTTGTGACATTCTCCTAATAATATCGACATTTTCGTCACTTCAGAAGTTGCAAATACCTTCAAAACGATGGAACAAAACTATTCAAACGAAGTTCTTATGAATTTGTTTATTATTTTTGGACAGTGTGATAGAATTATCAGCAGAACATGTAGAAAGTTCAATGAAATGTATCCGAATCTACCGCCAATGAACCTCAAGAAATTTATACGAATTCAGAACAATTTCAATGCATTTGGATCAACTTTAAAAGCACCAAGAAACTTGCCTCGACCTGTAACTTCTGAAGACAACCAGATTAATGTCTTAGCATATTTTCACGCATTTTCCGAGTCATCGATAAGAAGTGCTGAAGAAGATTTGGGTATAAAATATTCATCGGTTCAAAGAATCTTGCGAAGACATAAAATGCATGATTATAAATTCACCAAAATTCAAGCAATGAAGCCTCAAGACCCTCAACAGAGAGTAGAATTTTGTGAAATGTTGTTGACACGCATTCAAGAAGATCCACTTTTTTTAAATAAAATTATTTGGACTGATGAATCGAAATTTTCGAGAGAAGGGATTTTCAATAGAAAAAATCGTCATTATTGGTCCAGTGAAAATCCTCACGTCACAAAAGAGGCCGGATTTTAAGAAAAATTTAGTTTTAATGTCTTCTGCATGTTGATGGACAACAAATTGAGGTACGTGATATACGAGGAGTCATTAACATCCAGAATCTACCTGAATATTTTGGAGAATACTGTAGAGAGTTTCGTGGATAATCTGCCACTCAAAGAATATCGAAACTGTTGGTACCAACTAGACGGAGCTCCTGCACATTGCACAAGAGAAGTGAGCGCAGAACTGGAAAGACTTTTTGACTATCGGTGGATAAGGCGCTTGGGACCATGGAATTGGCTAGCGAGATCACCCGATTTTAATCCATTAGATTTTTATTTGTGGGGAGTGTTTAAAGAAAAAGTTTACAAAATACCCTTGCGTTCGAGAGATGAATTGTTAGAAAGGATTGCCCAAACATTTGAAGATTTGGATCCCAATGAAATCAGATCTGCCACCACGAAAGCAGTCAACACTCGCATTTTAAAGTGCTTGGAAGTGAACGGCCAGCGATTCGAACATATTTTGAAATATTCCACATGATTGTTTTACTTTTTTATAATTATTCATATCAATATTTCCAATTTCAAGTTTCTTGGTGCTTTTTTAAAGTTTATCCAAACATATTGAAATTGTTCTGAATTCGTATAAATTTCTTGAGGTTCATTGGCGGTAGATTCGGATACATTTCATTGAAGTTTCTACATGTTCTGCTGATAATTTTGTCACACTGTCCAAAAATAATAAACAAATTCATAAGAACTTCGTTTGAATAGTTTTGTTCCATCGTTTTGAAGATATTTGCAACTTCTGAAGTGACGAAAATGTCGATATTATTAGGAGAATGTCACAACGCTACTGTCAAATAGTAATCATGGCCTGCTTACCAAATACCGAATGGAAATACCATTCTGAAGGGACATTTTCACAAATAAATGCTCATAAGTCCGAAACTTGACTAGTTAGGTATAGGTATGATATACATAGAAAGAAAGCAAATTTCAGCAGCTTTCCGAATATTCAATAATATACAGGGTGTTCCATTTAAAATAATCAAATTTCAGCAACTTTTTCAAGCAAACGAAAAAACTGTATTTTTTACCACCCTGTATTGAAGTAACGGAGATTAGGCTGACGTGTGGGAAGTGTCCAAATATCACCTAACTCCAAACCAAATTTCGATATCATAGTACTTCTTAACTAAAAGATATCGGCATTTTTAGAAGTCATGATTTTCGAAGAAAAAAATTGAAATTAATTTTTATTTCGAAAACGGTAACATATAGGTATAGGGAAATATCAAGAAAAGTTGTCGGACAATTGTTGGAGATTCCAAAAATAATATTATATACAGAGTGTTCCATTTGAAAAATCAAAGTTGCTACTGCTTTCTAATAGAAGCGGAAACACCGCATTGTCGAAAATATTTTAGTTGGCTAGAGAATGTCCGAATATGCCCTCCATTTAATTTTCAAAGTGATCCGTTGTCTGGTTCACCAGAAACGTCTAATGTGCCATCCACCGTGAATCAGCCTGTATATGAAGTATTTTCAAAAAAGACGCTCTCTCAATAACGCTACTCTTGCTTGGGAAATTATGCTACAGTAATGATTTCATGGCTTATTTTTTTCTGTGAGAGTTGTTCTTTCATATTATCGAATAAGGATAGCACTGAAAATTTATTTTTGCTTTCAAAGTGGCTTGCGCTTGAAAAATATTGAGTATCTCGGCTTCTGGACAACGTACCAAAATCCCTTTGTACTTAATTTGGAGTAAGTCGTCGAGGAAAACACGAAAACATTTATGAAATTATTACAGAAAAAATATTCATATATTATATTGATACAGATTTACTTATTTTCCTTTTTTCAATTAGAGGATTGTCCGCTGAATCATTTGCCTCTTCTTCTTTTTCTTCATCTCCTTCCATATTGTGTGTGAGCAGACTATCCATGAAGTTGGGCAATAATTCATCTATTTCGATGATAGGCATCTCAAAAAAGGCATCCACTTGAATCACAAAGTGTGTAAACACTCGAACATTGTAATAATTGCTTTCTGTAACCACATATTTTTGTTTTGCAACCACTGATACAGCTGCAAGATTTTTTTTTCAATATCTCTTATTGTATCAGTGTAATCAGTATGAACTGGCATTAATGCATCATTCGTAATTTTCCATCCCCACTAAGTGACCCCTTTGTCGTCACCTAACCATTTTGTTTGGCGGCTCCTTCAGTAGGAGGAAGATTTGCTGGTTGCCTTTGACGTTGATCGTTTGAATCAAAAACCGTTATGTTCATTAAAATGAGTTCTCACCAGAGGCAATTAAAATAATAAACACTGTCAGGACGAAAGTGTCTTTAATGTCAACAGAATTTGTATCCCCTCTGATCCACCCGCTAGAATTGCATCGCTCCGCGCCTGCACGTCTCACTTTGTTCATCAATTAATAATACTGCATATAAATTTGACATATCCTAGTATTTTTTTATTGAAAACATAGATGTTCAACTTCAATATCCATGAAGGTGACTGCTGTACGATGATTATTGCGCCTTCAAGATTTTTTTTAAAATAAAATAACTATCTCGGCTCCTAGTGATCGTAGGAATTTATTATTTTTATGCGTGAAATCATGCTAGAAATCTATTTTCATAAAAGTCATTTCTATAAAAACAAATTTGAGAAGTTTATTCAGAAAAAACATGACACTTAAAATTTTGAAAATCATTATGCTTATTCGATAATATGAAAGTACAACTCTTACAGAAAAAAAATAATAACTAGAAGTTGCAGGATGATGAGACACTTGTCAAAATACTTAGTTTCATCTTGTATACAGATCCTCCAAATTTCATTCCATTATCTCCAAAAACATAAATCTTAT
Source organism: Chrysolina oricalcia (assembly GCA_944452925.2). NCBI lineage: Eukaryota > Metazoa > Arthropoda > Insecta > Coleoptera > Chrysomelidae > Chrysolina > Chrysolina oricalcia. Next base: position 12,202,433 of record OX101825.2, on the reverse strand, counting down.
AGCCACTTTCCGCAGATACCCGCGGTATAGGAAATTTGCGAGTGACTGGATTTTCATACATTCATTTTCATTAGGGAAATTATGGTCTTACGACAAGTATGCCCAATTCTAAATGTGAAATATTTATTTATTTTACATGCTGAATACTTTTTATTTTTTCAGGCAAATGCATGATAATTATGGTTGCTATATCAATAAATGGAAATGCAACCCAGAATGATGTAAAAGACTTTTCATCACGCAGAACTATGTTTCCTCCTAGCCAGCAAATCAGTAAAATCGGCGCGAACCCCAATATTCATTCCAACCAAAGTACTCAAAACTTCGAAAGTTATTGTTGGGCTCCCAAGGGTAGTAGGGAAATTTCGGGCATTAAAGATCAAATTCAAGTAATAAAAGTGGATTAGTATAAGGCCATCATCCATAAGCTCGATTCCGGAGTTTGAAAGCGTAGTCCGGCAGAGAATCCTCTATAATCCTTTTCTCTCGTTTAACAAATCCGATCACATTTTCCGTACCTAACTGAACCGTTACGGAACTTTCCCGCTCTGCCTTTTCCCTGAGTGATCAATCATGGGTATCAAAGTGTTTCTGCGTAGGCAACCGGAATTAATTTCGTTGGAAGGTCTGCGAGTTCGGGTGGTTCTTCTGAATGAATTTCCAATCAGGAAATGCACCCGGAATCCTTACCTGGATACTTCGATATTTTTTACTTGGCACGGATAGGTATGGGTATTGTCTGGATTTGTTTTGGATTATTTATTTTCCGGTGCCTGTATTGTAAGATTAAAAAAATTTGCTTGTGAAGTGTTGTTCAGACACACTTCTTCATTATAAAAACAGCTTGAAACTCTCATCGATCAATGATAATTTGATTTTGATTGAATATTGGATATAAAGCAGGGATATGATTTGGTAATCGTTGAATTATTTTCTGTTCAAGGCTTGCCAAAGATATGTATGTTTTAAAAAGGGAGTAATTTTGATTTGATTGTTTTTCTGAATTTTCTCGTTATTTTCAAGTACAGAGCTTATATGGGACATTTCTCCTCTAGTTTCCCTATGAAATTCATTGTTTTGGGTTTGTATCCTAGTCCCTATTTCCTTGTATATTTTCACAATTTCTTTATTACCTTCTTCTATTCTCAACCTCTAACGTTCTTTCAATTCCTCCATATTTTTCTTTATACTTTGTCACTCTCTGTGTTTTGTTTCACACCTTTCACATCATTTGCAATTAATGTCATCAACATATGGATTTGAGATTCTTCACTTGTTTTGCTTTGTTTTGTTACCTGCTGACTTTCAACACTCTGACTTCTGACATTCCACTCGATTGATCTTGATCACCCCTTTCTCTCCCCACTTCTACTCCTTCCATACCTACTCTGTTTTTGCCTCTCGAATCCATTTTGTCTTGCACGCAGCTTTTTTACTTTCTTTTAACACTTTATTTCAATCACTCTGCATTTAATTTTCACAGTACCCAATTTTCAAACTCACTCTTGCCTTCTGCCTGATACTTGGATTTTAGAAATACCTAAGTTTATTTTTTAAACATATTTATTTTGATCTGTGTGTATTTCTGATTTTTTATAAAATGAAAATTGTCAAGATTTTGCCGGGCTCTCATTTTCTTTCTGTTACCTATATTTTCCTATATTTTCCTCTAAATATACCTTTTTTTACAGCTCAGTCTGATTCGAACATTAGAAGAGCTCTCTCTCTCTCTCTCTCTCTCTTTCTCTCTCAGGTGGTTTCTTTTGGACGTAGATACTATATTTGCATGGGTTAGTAAATTAAATGAATATATAAATTTTCAACTGTGCAAATAAACTTCAATAAATTGTATTTAGTAGAACCAATAAATAATACAAAACTTAAAATTGGAAATTTCTTAATCACTAATTTTGCTCTAATTATGTTACCCAAAATTATTTTAAGAACCACTCTGAATTTTCTTTACAATTATTAAAAATTTACTTTCTTCACGATCATCACAGAATTTGCCAATTCTGAAATCAAATTTGATTACAGAATGCTGGAATTCTCTCTCTTGAGATTGAAGAAATATTCTGCAACACCTCTGCCCCCATGCAATTTAAATGTATTTACATTCTCTCTCTTGTGATAGAATCATATTCTCACACTGGTTAGCAATAATAACATTAGCTTTGACGCAGTTGATTGTCATCGTAGTGGCAAAATTTGAGTAAGTGTCAAAATTATTGCTGTCACGTTTCCTATCTTTGATCGTGGAGAAAGTATAGTCTGCTACTCGGTTAGAATGAAAATTCGTGATGCTCGCGGTTCCTCACGCTCGCCTTCGGCTTGCGCTCGGAACTTTCCACTCGCATCGAATTTTCATTCTAACCTGGTTACAGAATATACTATTCTATCATTACTAGCACCAATTGATGTTCAGATACTCAACTACTCTAACCTATTCTGTTCCTGATTGTAATTTTTTTAACATTATTTTAAATAGTTCAACAATAATCTCAGTATTATGCGGTATTATAACCTAATAAAAGTTTATTTTGCAGGGAATATTCTTTCTGGAAAAATTAAATCGTCTGTTTATATCAACACAGAAATAAAATTTGAAAAGTTTATGCCAGTGAAAGTGATTTTGTCTGGTTTTTGAAATTTTGCAATCTTCCGAAGTTATATTCTGCTAATGTTGCTCAAAATTGATTTATTATGAAACTTTTCACCTTATGATTCGTTTGGTTTTCAATTGCGTTATTGTGCTCCTTTTTCAAATTTTGTTCATCATTTGTTACGGGTTTATTTTGCACTAGAAAACCGTGTCTGTTTTAATACAATAACATCAGAAATTCTCTGTCATTGATATACACTTTCCACTCTGTACGCCACTGTATCAAAATGACGACTTGATCGTTGTCATGTATAGCTTGTTCCGAATGTTAGTACTTACCTTTGCTGTACTAGTTCGAGCGGACATGAACCGGCCTTAAGCTATTGACAGTTATCAGTTGTTCTATTTTGCGGTATGACAGCGTTGTTTTGTAAACAAACTTTTGGTTAGTCTATTGTTTTGTGCTTTGAACACAAAACCGAAACATTCCTACTCAATCTCTATCTTGTGTCATTGAGGTACCTACTTCACATTCGAATACTTGACCTTTTGTTTGTTTGTTTGTGTTTGGTTCTGATATTGAGAGGCTGGCGTTTTCGTCTTGGTTCAGTTGGCAACACTGAATCTTAAGGTGTTCTTTTCATAGCTCCTAGTAGTTCGAGTTAGTTCCTGGACTGTTCCCACCGAATCTTAACGAACAAAAAAGCGCCTTGTCAGATATTGACAGTTTTGACTTTGACGTCTGAGATATATTTTCCTCTTCCTTATTTGATCTTGATGAGTGACTGACCTATTTTGAAGATTTCCAATTAAAGTTTGATCATCGTTGATGGATCTTGGGAAAATTCATATCAGGAGAGTTTCTCATATTGTTTGCGATTTTTGACGCTATATATTTTTGAGAAATCTCCGTTCGCTTTGTGGATTTTTGAGGTTAGAAGTCACTTCATCGTTGTGTGAAACCACTGGAACGAGAAACTTGCTATCAGACAGCAAACATACTCTCTCTCAATCACAGCATTCACTTGAATTCATCTTGGTGGTTGATATTTACATTAATTTCATTTTCTCTTGTATGGTGAGCTGAACTGTGCACATACAGGGTGTGTAACGATCAATATATTTTATTAGTAAGGGACATGACTATTTCTTTTATTCTGGTCCAAGTTATCTAAGCGTAAGGGAAGACAAAACCTCTACATATTTATATATTATTATTATACCATTTACAGGTATCTATTGTTTAATATTTTAGTAATATTAGTGCAGTGGGTTGTCCCATTCCATCAGGGTGGTTTCGGATTTTTCACTAGCGATAAATCCGTGGCGCTCCGGAAAATTAACCGCATATTTCAATCTTATCGAAATCAATTTTTATTGTCGAATCCACGCCTACTGAGCTACTGGGTATGTTAGAGGCGTGACACATCATTGCACATTCACTGCTCTCCTTTCCTAAATTTCGCCCCTAACACATTGTCTACTGGTAATTATCTTATTCTTTGTTATTGTTGAATTGTTTTCTGGATTCGAAAATGGAACCTTTTTTTAAATTAGTCCCCCTTTTCAATCAATAATCGCCTCCCTGGATTCCCTTTTTATATTTTTCACTCCGTTCTTCACCAGTAACAATCCTTGTATTTTTCTGTTCACTAATTCTCAATCTAATCAACTAATTACTTTCATTTTTGATTTCTAACACTTTATTTTTGATTTCTAATAAATACCTCTCATCAATTTACTTGCATTCCAAATAAATTTTTGTTGTATTAATCTTATAATTATCCTTTCAAAATTTTTATCTGCCAAATATTATTTTGACGCATTGTCTTCATCATTCTTATTTCTCTACAGAATGTTGAATTTAGTTTTCTGAATTGATATATTATGAATTTGTAGTTCAAACTTACAACTTTTTATTTTTCGATAATTTTTTATTCTGATATCTGGCTTTGCACTACTATGAAAAGGATATTGCTCAGAAAAATATGGCAACGTTGGAATTTTTACAAATTCATTGCACAAGTCATTCTGGTAAAACTTTCAAATCTTTTTTATCATAACAGAGAATATTCTATAATCCTTTTCTCTCGTTTAACAAAATCTGGACCCCATCACACGTGGGAATTACTGGGAATGAATTTGCTGACGATGCAGCCAAGGGTGCGTTATCTGCAAGTTTAACAACCGAAAACATACAGTTACCAACTGATCTGAAAACATTTTTCAAACACTCTGTCCGAATCTCCTGGCAAACCCACTGGAATGAAAATACCACCAAACTTCATGAGATCCGGCCGACAATAGCTCCACTTCAATTACCTAATCTTCAAAGAAAAGAAAAGATAATCGTGCGCAGATTAAGAATTGGACATACTCGAATAACCCATGGACACTGATCGACTGCGCACATTTCGTCAGAAACCGGAAAAAATATCACATCGATGGAAATCTAGCAGAAGTGCACGTCTTGCAAGATTGAAAAAATTCTGTTGAATAGTGTTCATTGTGAAAACAGCTAAAAACTCTCATTCATCAATGGTGAAGATTCAAATAGTTCAATGATTCTTTTATACTGTCAGGTAATGGCAGATTTTGCTAACTGATTTCGTCTTTTCTAGGATTTTACTACTCAAAATTATATCAGTGTTGAGATTAAAAAATTAAAGTTTTGAAATCGGACATGTGCTCGGCATATGAAAGATTCATTTTCCGTTTGCAGAAAAAAAATATTTTTTCCAATCTCTCGTTTACGACATTTTAACACAATAAAAATCCAGAAGTGAAAAACCAAAGCCATAAGATTTGGACGTACTGAAAGAGATGAAATAAGGGCGGCGATCTTGTAAAAAAATACTTGGTTGCTGATGCATTTTCTCGCTTATGGTAATCGACAGAATGAAGTTTGATATTGTTAGGAACCAGACAAAAAATTCCTATAAATTTGTTTTTCTTTTTCAATCTAGAATAAGTTATCTTTTCGGGAAGAAGTCTCACAAAATCATCTTCACATCTTTGATCAAAAACAATTTTCTAAATAACGGTACATGTTTCAGATTGAGCAAGAATCCATCTTCAGCCTCATACAATTAATACAAAAAATATTTATCTACTATATTAATATACACTAAGGACCAACAGTTACTTACATGGAGAGGAAAAAGTGTCCTTCCTCATAAAAATGTAAAGAATTGCGAAAACTTCAAGACAAATGTTGGTACTATTAGACCGGGGGATAGTGACAGATTTTGGGACACGATTTTATTCAGTATGCCTTTTGGAGGACAGTTTTGTCCGTATATCCTCAAGATAATGATGCATGAATCAAAGAGTCGTCGTAGGTTCTTCATATTAAAAAATAATAATAATATTATCGAAAAATTATGTGTTTCGGTACGATTCCAATCAGGCTGCCATGTGTTTTGTAATAAAATAATAGACGTAGAATACTCGAAAATTGGCATACCATTAGGATAAGCGGAGAATTCCTTTTTTCAAATACAATTTCACGTGACCATACCAGCCATTCGGACCCACCCTAACGGCCTGCCAATGGTTTTTCGAGTATTTTAGTTTTATTCTATCATCATGAAACACATGGTAGCCTGATTAAAATCGTACCCGAATAATAATAATAATTATAATAATTATTATTATTTTTCTATATGAAGAACCTACGACGATCCTTTGATTCATGCATTATCATCATGGGGATATACGGACAATACTGTCCTCCAAAAGGCATACTGAGTAAAATCGTGTCCCAAAATCTGTCACTATCCCCCGGTCTATATGCCCAGTGCCTTGGATTTTGGTTAGGATATAGTGATTATGGTAGCAATGAGAATGATAACTTACCAATGCATGATTATAGCAAAGTGAGAAAGAAAAATATTTAAATTAGTAAAATAACTACATGGTCAGTCACATGTTTATAGTATGATGTTAGGGCTCTTTGCCCTTCCACCAATCTTCAATGAACATCAAGTTTTCATTGGAACTGATTGAATGGATTTTGAGGATTTTTTTGGTTGGAAAATTGTTATCGAAATCGGATGAATTGTTGTCGAAATCGAATGACAATTGATATGTGCGTTTCAGCTGTCATGAAGATTCATTGATCAGAGAACATTAATAGGACACAATAAACATTTACATGAATGTGTGGTGAAATAAAGTGTGAAAGACCAAAATCAATTTAAGGTTCGTCACGTTGAACAGCAACTTAGTGGAAGTATTAGAAATTTAACGAATTGAAAAATCAAATAAAATCAAAATTTATCGTTCGTGTTTCGTTGGTTCAACAATATGTCTTCTTCTTCCCATATATGTAAAATTTCGGGATCATGATCGTGGTGGTTATAATTTAGAATATCATTAGCAATTGAACTTTCAGTATTATAAACATCGAGTACATAGTTTCTAGATTCGATAATTTTAGTATGTTCCAATACCCTTGTTTGGATCCTTCGACCACTCTGGCCGATATATTGTAAATTGCAATCAGGATGGGAGTAAGAAATTTCACGGACCCCAGATTCATGTATGTGAGGAATGTGAAGATGTTCCGGAATCGTTTGAAATATAAAATTCTGGAGAAATATTTCATTTCTATAGATGTACAAGTTTGCAAAATCATATGACTGCGAGCATGGGACCCAGAAAAATATCCCATCCTTCACACCAGTACTGTAAAATCAGTGCTATTTGTAAAAAAAATCTTTTGAAGAATGAGAATTTTCAACTGAAATATTTGCAGATTTACAATAGTCTTGCATTTTTCTAGTGTTTTGGTACGAATTCTGAGAATGAAATAACTGTAATACTTGACCATTTTTGGGGATTCCTGTAAATTCACCCCATTTTGCGTTAAAATTGCAGGTAGATTTGTTGTGTTTCTATTTCACCACTAGCAATACTGTATGTTTGCTTGAACTCATAATAGTGATGGAGCTTTGATTTTCCTTGAATTTCTATGTACACTCACCGATAAATCTGCAGTAATTTGATTATGGTTTTACAGTCGACATTCACTAATCACCAGAATTTTTATGAATACTCAGAGAGATCTGATGGAATTTTCCAAATATTAAAATAAATTTCAAGATCTCTTATCTCAAATAGATGTTGGAGAAAACATACCTAAACATAAGTTGAATCATTGCATAACTTCTTTTTGAAACAACTTAATTTTGAATTATTCGTCAAACTACAGAAAAAGGAATTCAAGCAAAAACAAATGAAAACTGATTTTATCATAATGTAGCACGCACATCTCTCAAGTTTTTTATCAACGAAATAACTTTCCTTTTGGACGCCGAATATTTTTTTTTATCGGACCCAGAATTCGAGTGATCATTCTGTACCATTTCCAAGGTGATGCTTCTATTTGTGTCAACAAATTGTGTTTCAATTTCCACCTGGTATATTTTGTCGGCTACGATACTCTCATAATATGTATTTTGGTTCTGTGTGTCAACGGTCGTATCTAGCATCGTTTCGAACACAGTGTACGACTTCCATGGCATGGAAGTATGTCCAGACATACGAACATTTGAATTGTGCAATGAATAAGTCAAATAATAGTTATTTATTGTATAAGTGTTTTAGATATCATTTTATTTGCGCAAGAATGTTTAAACGCGAGAGCGAAGCTCGAGCGTTTAAATTTCTTAAGCAAATAAAATGTATCTAAAACACGCATGCAATATAACCTTTTATTCACAATCACATTCATTTAGAATCAGAATCGCGGAAATTTTTCATCACAAAATGATTTGACGTTTTGCTCTGACAGCGGCTGTCACCTCCTCAAAAATCTTTGAAATAACATACAAAAATATCGGGAGGTGTTGAATGGTTGCTACGTATTTTCGATTGTTCATCGACTCCATTTGTAAAAATTTGTGAAGTTGGTGAAAATAAGTAAAATGTGATTGATATTCAAGATTGTATTTTTCATTATTCCACTAGTGGATAAAGTGGTACTTTATACGGTTTATAAGTGTGGATAAAACTTCAATTATAAGGTGATTGTGGATAAAAATATAAAAAACATCTCAAAAATATGTATTATACAACAACCTCATAAAAAAACTAAATGCAGAATACAAATTTAAAATAAAACAGTTCTGTGAATCACAAGGGATGAACACATTGTTTATTAATTATGGACATTGAAGCAATCCAAACAATGGTGAGGATTTCCATGGCAAGCTCCACAATAATATGTCACTATAATTTCTTCACACGATTTTTCGTAATTGTTTCTGACACTCTTATAAATAACTACTGATCACAACTGTACCATACAGTTGGAATGGAGCAATACAAATGAATACTACGCAACTCCAACTATGCAAGTTCCGAGATGCAAAAAACGACCGCCAAAACGACAGCCAAAACGACCGCCTGGCACAGTGGATATGATCATGCCGAACCCGCCCTGGCGTACACGACCGCTGTACTTTATTTTAATCAGCTTATTATCCAAAATTAGCCACAATCACATAGTTTTGAGGATACTATCAGTGAGATTTTCTCCTGTTAAATTTGAAAATTGTTGCATTGTGTTACATAACACTGGCAAATCTAACCAAAAACATTATAAAATAGAACTTTGAATTAGAGGCTAAAAAAATAATATTGAACAGAAGACGCCAGCCAAGGAATTTCCTAAAAGTGTAAGTATACAGCATATATTCTTAATATCATGTTTGTTTTCAAAATTCTAAATAAGTTTCTTTTGAGTCTTGTATGGCAAGTTGATACAAAGCAAAAATAATGCATTTTAATTTTTTAAATTGCACTGAAGAACTCGATATAAGTTGTTAAGTAATGATAAAACAATATGACGTCGCTTCTGAGCATTTTTTCGTTGGTGGTCGATAATTCGAACAGTGTCCAATCAACACCCAAGCATTCTGCATTTGGACACTGGCAGTATGGAACACAAAAAATCAAAATTGTAGAAACATTTCAATAAATATTTTTAATTATACATGAAAACAAGAAACAAACACTTGAAACATTCACTACTTCTTGCCATCGTTCTCAAAGTCTCACGAGGTAATATCACCACAAATTTAGTTAATGTCCAAAACAAATGAGAATATCATCCTAGCGGAAATAGAATTGTTTTGGAAATTATTCCGGTATGAAAAGCATTATATCTATTACACAGCTGCAGTAATGCTATCCAGAATAAGTAAACAATGATTTGGAGAAAACACCACCAACAGAATCGTAACATCCAACTCCGCGTGTAACTAAATGAACACTAGCCGAAATATTAGCCACAAAACTCACCATCCGCGCAGGAGCTATAAACTGGTCGAATTAAAGACCACCACCTATAAATGGATGTCATACAGTGTGTTCAGGCTAAAAACAAAACCGGCACCTGTTCGGTGACTATCATTTTTCTGCGCTGTCAAAATATCGACCAGTAACCTATAAAGGGTTAAATCACAACACAACAAATGAATTGAGGAGAGACACTCTGATCATAATTACAGGTTTGGAACTTGGCTATCTCATAATATCACCCACAGACGATAAACGGATATTCACTGAAGGAATCCCACATGGACATAACATTATCTTTTGTGCTGAAAACCAACTCGGAGTCAATGCCGAGTAATAAACACAAGTTTTATGCTCAATCTTTGAGTACCGCCTTATGAAATAAACTTCGAAATGTTCCGAGATTAAAATTATCGCGGTTGTGGATATTACCAGAAACACTTGCAGTATGCAGAAAATTTAATGTATTAAAAGACGTTTGCTGCTCCAGGACCACAAAACCCAGGGAAGCAAACGGTTGTCATTTAGATTTCCCTAGGAAATTTGCAGTGCCGGCAAAATTGGAAATTTCAATCGAAATGGCTCTGTCGAATGTGGGTTTATCTGATAGTGCAGTTATGAGGGGTCATTTTGAGCAAGGATATGAAGTGCGGTGTGAGAGAGATAAACTCTGAATTATTTCATGGCGAGTTCCAAGGAAAATAATGATTACCAATTGAAGAAACTTATTGAATGAAGTTATACAGTGTTAGTGAATGAGTGCGACGAACTTCAGAAGGTGATTCTGCATGGAAAAATAATGATAGTTTGCTATAAACCTTGCTTCTTTTTCCGAGATAAATTTTTATTGCTCTGAAACAAGTCTATACATGCAAATAAAGTTAAGTGAGTTCTAAGAGGTAGTAATTGCTCATTATTTTACATGTAATTGGGAATTTTATGTTCATCATTGGTGCGCACACGAGTAATGCTCTAAACTTTTCGATTTTCTTGTTCATTTTGTGACCGAAAATCTCTTTCGCCTCTTTTCCGTATGAGGCACCGTTTGTGGGCAAAAAACTAAAACATCTTAACGCGCCTTTTTCATTTGTTTAATAAACTATCACGAACTTTTCTTAACATCAAACCAGAACAACAACAGATAATAACACTGATAAATTGGCGCAAAGCTACAAAAAATGTTCAATAGGTCTACCCTCAGACGTTATACAAGATTCAACTCTTCGCCTCAATTGTCGTATTCACGCAAATATTCCTGGTGTACTTCTTATTGTCTCACAGCCTGCTTTAATTCGATTCCTCAGGTCTTCAACACTTTTGACAGGAGTGGAATGAACTAATCACCTAAGAGAACCCCAAATGCAAAAATCTAGAGGATTTGAATCCGGAGATCGAGCTTGCCAATATTCCGTACCTCTTCCACCTATCCAACTATTCAGAAATACTGGATCTGAGTGATTACGTATATAAATGCTGAATTGGGATGATGTACCATCTTGAATGAACCATACGTGTTTTCTCAGCTGTAGAGGAATTTCTTCAAGAAGAGGTAACTCTTCCTGTAGGAAACTAATGTATAAGTGGCCTGTTATTCTTGTGGACGGAAATATGAACCGATGTTGAATGATCATCAACTACGCCAAGCCATACATTTATTGAAAAGTGATGCTGAAAATGCGAAAAATCTGTGAAAATATTGGAAAACATAATAATAATAGTTTTCGTGACCCAAGTCGATTACAACTAAATTTTATTTAGGTTCTGTATCTTACGAAAAAGAAAATTCTGTAATGATCAGAGAACACAGTGAGAGCCCAGAGAAAGTAAGAAGAAATAGGCGTTCTTCTTGAATTTATGAAGGCGGTAGGCCATAGGGAACACCTCCCGAAGCAGTGTGTTCCAAGTTTTGCGTTTGTTGAAAGAGAGAAAATGAGAACAAATGGATGTGAATACTGAGCTCGAAGGGCCAGTTTTGTTGAGACCGGAACGGTATCTATAAAACAAAGACAGATCGAAAATCATTCCGTGATGATCCAGAAAAGTGATCAAGATAGTAAGCGTAGTAGCACAACGAGACGAATGGTTGATTTTTGGACAAAACCTAAAACTTTTCTGAAAGAAAAACGTGTGCTTTTTTAAATTAAATCCTTAGAATGTTGACAGATGATTCGTGACAGAATTTGTCAAGATTATAATTTGTTGGAAGATAGATGTATTTAAAAATAAAAAGATTGTATTAAATTTATCTACACAAAATACAACTCATTCATTGCATTTTATAAAAATAAAAACAACTTTACAAAATTATTGAGCACAGCAAAACAAAGTAACGATATAAAATGTAATGAAAGAGAAAAATTAATTTGGCTTACTGCTCAGTCACAACGACAAGACAATATAAAATACTGAACACTACGGTGAAAGTTCATAAATGCTATAATACAGATTTTTGTGAAAATTTTTAAAAGGAGTTATGGTATTTGAAGTGAAAATTAATGCCTTCATGTAACTTATTGGAGACTCTTATTCCGTTCGAGAGCTGTCCAATTTATGTTAGTCGGAGGTTATCATGGTTTGGCTATTGCTTGTTTGATAGATATTGAATGATAGGTACATAAATGCCCGAGTTGAGTATTTTTTATTTTTAGATTTAACAAGCGACTTCCCCTTTATAAAGATATGCAATAGGGAAAATGAATTGATGCTCTTCATGCCAGGCTGATTAATGATCCCCATTCAGTAACAGGATGTGGCATCTATAAACACAATTCAAACAACAAAAAATTACAATATCGATTGATTGGAAACTGTCTCTTTTTTCGAAGTAACTATCTGTAACTGGGTATAATTCTATTAATAATTCAAATGAACTTAGTGATCCTGCAGATATTTCAGCTTACAAGAAGTCCAGAAATAATCTCCATTTTCAAATTAAAAATGTGACGATTCTATCAATTATTATGAAAAAAGTTCAAGTAAAAACTGATAAATTTCGAAAGGAATTGGAACAAAACTAGTACTCTTACCATCGATATTTCTCCCAATACTTCCAAAATCTCTTCCAACAACATCAAGTCTTGATTTACACAATTTCAGAAATTTCCTCGTTCCAGAACCTAGTTCATCTTTTCCAGTTCCAGAAACTGCAGATGAATGACATTTTGGATGTTATAAAGTCATTGAAAAATTCGAAGTGGTTGGACGCAGAAGAATTGGATGATGAAATAATTAAGGAAACTTTCAACGTCATTTCACAACCACTAACCGGACTTATTAGTCCAAGATCCCAGGGCCGTCAGACATTACTTATTTTTAAACGAACGAAATGTGTACGATTGAGTAGTGTTAGTATGTACTATGTTCGCATGCCTACCTGCTAGTTTGTCCAGATGACTATTCTTCAGATATTAGGAAATCAAGTAAGTGAAAACACTACTCACTTAGTTGAATTGCCAGTCTACATAAATATTTCTTAAACCCATGGTGGATCAGTGGACAGAGTATCTAGCTACCACCCCGGAGCTCCGAGTTCAATTCTCGTCTGCAACAATTTTTTTTTCTTTTTTTTACCCAGCAGAAGCATCACACTAAGGTTAGCCATCTCGGTTGGAAACGGCTTCGACTCTGGGAGGATTTTTGTTCAAAAAGAAATTTAAAAGAAAACAGAATTTTGGTAAATAAAAGATTTTGTTAAGATTTCCTTATGAGTAAAATCCCAGGGCCTTCAGACATAACTTATTTTTTAAAAGATGAAGACTTAGGTTCTGAGTGGTGTCGCATATGTTCTTTTAATACCTGCGTACTTGTGGAGTTCGCTCTGTGACACCTGGGCAGGTACCTAACTTGAATTTGTATGGCTGATTTTATATACATTTTGAACAATGCCACTCTTAAGTAATTTCAAACGTGTCAGACGCTTTCCATAGACCAGAACTTTTGTCAAACGCTTTAAAGCTCCACAAATTACTTCAGAGTGATATTCAACAAATTATACATAAAAATCAGCCACACAAATTTAAGTTAAGTAACTCTTATTTTTAGTTACCTTTCTCACCTGGTACATGCCCAGGTGTCACAGAGCGAACTCCACAAGCACACAGGTATTAAAAGTACATAAGACACCACTCAGAACCTAAGTCTTCATCTTTTAATGCTATGTGCTATGCTAATGTGATGTGTTATTGTTGATACAAATTCCACTGTCTGACCATTAGCATGTGTGTAGGTGCTACGTTTGATGTGAACGTTTGCATCAAGAACTACAAATAATATTCCTGTGAAATATATTTTGGCGAAGGATCATAACGGTCTTCCACCAAAATTTCGGATTTCGTTAATTTTATACCTCAAAGCTATCAATTCATGTTTCAGATCCAAAATTATCGTTTCGAAATATGAACAGCTGTAGTAAATAGTCTGAGAAAATTAGTGACTGATATTTATCACAGAAAAAACGTGTGTTGTATAATAGCCATTGTTGACAGCAATCTGTTTCATTACATTAATTTCTGTTTTATAATAAATCGGAGTTAGAAGTATTTTCGAAAGACTGTTAACGTATCAGTTAAAGGCTGCCATTTTATGTTGCATGGGGTGATAATAGTTGAATGGGATGGCGTGATCAATCTGGGTTGGTTTTCAGTAGATGGAGAATTCTAATTCAAGGTTAATTTTTGTCATAGTGAGATCTAGAATGTTCAATATATTTTCTTTTTTGATTTCAAGTGTAAATTTAAATTTGGGGTATAGTTAAATTATTTAGAGAATCAAGAATGTCATTCGTTATCACGTATTTTTTTGACGTTAAATAAATGAATACTAATGAATGACAAATTAACTGATAATCGTGCTTCTAATTTCGTTTTGTTTATGAAAAATTCTATAGAAAATGAAAATTCAATAAAACCAATATCTAAGTATTATTTCCATAACATGTCATTCAGGATAAAGAGGGCACTGCGGGAAAATCCTGACCTTACAAATATTTTCATCGAATGCTGAAACGAATCGCTCGATCCATAAATAATCTCTCCCATCAAAACGATAAATTTTCCAGCGCGCTTTCCTGTATAATTTCGCCGTTTATAATACCAGAACTGTAGTTCAGTGTGTCGAACAGGAAAAATATTTCAAAAGCATCAATTAGGCGTTCTAAAAATGACAGAATGGAGTAGCGCGAACAATGGCAACGCCTAGTACATTAACTGTACCGTCAGTGCGGGTCTGATGAAATTGGAAATTGCATTCACTCGAAATTGATCTCTTGCAAATCGGAAGTGATTCAATTTCAGTATTTTATAACAAAATGCTTTGTTTTCCATATGTTTGTGGAAAAAATCCAACCATCTGCCTCACCGAATGCTAAAAACTTGATTTATAAAACATTTACAGTGTTTGGTCCGAATTGAATAGAATAGAATGTAATAGAATGATGATGCAACATTTTTTTTGTTAATTGTTAATCCGCATGGAGCTCACAGGGTTATTAGGGAGGAACATGAGATTGAGAGTGGGTATTCATCATATCAAATTCATTAAATCGATTGTTTTTATACAGTCCTGTTCCTGCAGATACTTATTGTTTCGTCTGCTGTTTAAAATTGATATTGTTTCGTTATTTTAAAAAAAAGAGAAAACAATAAAAGAATTTGTTAGTATGTCAAATAAAAAATACTTGTACCTACTGTCACGAAATTTTACAGGATTTTACTCAAAATACGAAGAGGAAACCGCCTATGTGCTAGGTTCTCTGACATGTATGTGAGAGAAAAGAAAAACATTTCTCACACAAAAACAGAACGACGGCTAAGACCGTCGTGTCCTAGCAGACCGCACAAGAGCAATTTTTCTGCCAGGCTGAACACTGACGGCTATACACGTCGTGTTGAAAATATAGCTCAAAAGTTATATTGGTAGAAATGTTGACGAAATTATACCTAACGTAATGAATAACATTCTGTATAACATTATATTCATGAAAAAATCATAACTAAAAAGAATATGTTATCATCTTATTGGTTATGACATTTCTCAAAACAAGGAGCTGGACAAAGTGGTGGTTTATCTATGCAATGCTAGCATTGCCAAGCTGTATCTTTTCTAATACTGTTCTTGGTGCAGTTTTTGCACCGCAGATGATATTTTCCCTTTCTTTTTATAGGTGTTAGGTACAGGAATTATTTCCATGTAATGTGGAATATTTGCCATTTCATTCGTTGATACTCGTTTTCTCTTTTTGGACGGTTGTTTAGTTACAAAGTCTCGTCCATCTAACACTTCGTTTGAGGGTATTTCTAACATACTTCGGATTATGTATTCTCGAAACTCGAGTTAGCCTATAGGTGGGCATTGACAAAAGTATTGACCTGCACGCGTACTAAAACAAATGGCAATATAATGCAGTAGCCGCGCGAGCATGAGATGATAAAAGGGGGGCCAATCACATATAAATACCAGAACAGACACCCTTTTTTTTAATTGGACACCTTACACCATTATACGTGTTAAATCGACGGACGATTCCGTTGGTGCCTTATAAATAATACATGGACGGCATAGGCCACCGAAAATATTGAGTGTCCCAGCCTAGGGCACAGACAACGACGGGCATGTCCGTCGGTGTCCATCAACGTGATAAGAAGGTCGAAGAGATTCAAGCAGGTATCTGCCATGGGATGAGTGAAGATGCCGGGGTTTGCGAAAAGGGCCTACTGGGGCCTAGTCGCTGACGCTCGTCCACCACCCATTACCATTGCCCTTAGTTCATGTCTGCTCCAATTAAGGGCAAAGGTAAGTACTGAAATTCGAAAAGAGCTGTACATGGCAATGATCAAGTTATCATTTCGAAACAGTGGCGTACAAAGAGGAGAGTTTATATCAATGGCAACGAATTTCTGACGTTTTAATATTGAAACAAAAAGGGTTTTTCTATTGCAAAATGAACCCATTGTAACGAAATGTAAAACATTGCGTTTCTCTTCTAATTTCCATCTAAAATTATATCATAATTAAATTAATTTTTTTAGTTCACTCCGAACATCTCATTTATATAGTTTGTTCCGATGTACCTTATTGTTCTGTGATGTGATATGCAACATTACTGCATTGGCAACACTGCAGATAAAAAGAGCGAGAGGGAAGGCGATATCCTTTCTTGGAGGCCCTTCATCGTCCCTTTCTAAAGCGAGCATTCAAAGAGCTTGGTTGTTTTGAGTTTCCCTTCGGGAAATGTATTGATTTTACACAACGAAGAAATGAAAGGTCGTATATTTCATAACGAATAATTTGAATTCGATTCTTTGATCGAATCGATCTACCAACATATCGACTTTCACTTTGGCAGATTTTTCTTTAAATGTATTAAATTCATTTTGGTGACTTGGTTCACGTCTCTGGTGAAACAAAGATGGCCACATAAGCGTCACTAATAAATATTTTCAAAATTTTCAATCTTAAATAATTTAATGTAATCCTGATATCTTTTTAACATTTGAATAACGTTCCGTATCGTCTTTTCACTAGTCGGTCCAAAAATGTCAAAATTTAACTAGTTTATAAGGATTCGACTTCCGGCAGCAGTTGAGGTCAGACGGCAGCCTTGTGCTGGAAGTCAGGTTGAAGTGTGTAATGTCCGCCGTCTGAGGACGTGCATCCACCCAAAATTAAAGTCTTTGTAAAAAATTAAAAAGAGTAAAGTAATATGGGAAGCAGTATTGCCTAGAGAAAGACAACTGCGTTCCCTCGATACAGCTTCGCTGTCTCCGTCGGTTGGAGGCCGGATGGGAACGGATTTCTCGCAGCGGGGTATGTCCACATGGCGCCGAATGAAAGCCGACAGACAATAATTGAAGAGAGAGAGAGAGAGAACTAGTCTATAACATACCATCTAAAAGTGATTAATCACATTTTTTGACGATTTCTATAAATTCTATTATTTTAAGTGTTCCTGCTTTATGATTTTCAGTGATACAAATTTTTTCACAAGTTTTCCTGGAAGGCTCAGAGAATATCAACCTGCTAGAAGTGTAAACAGTGAATAGGAGCTAAAGGCACTCTTCCTGAACCTGGTTGGTGATCTGTACCAGAGAGTGGTCTGGTAGCTAGGAGTACGGAATTCGTGGGTGACTCATTGCTTTCATTTCATTTAATCACAATCTGTAGAAGCTAGACTCACTCATGATTCTCCGAACTCTAGGTTCGATCTATTCTGGATCACACACTAGCCACGTCTAGATGGAAAGGCCTAGCCAAAGAGAAAATCTATTGCCTTAACAACCTTTCATTTGCTTTGTGAAATTTGATATCGAGTTACTCTTTCAGTACTCTCTCTCTTTCTCGTCAGTCAGGAGATAAACTCAAAACAACCATCTGCTTGCGTTGTAAATTTGTTAGCGAGGAACTTTCTCAGTACATTCTCTCTCTTTCTCCTCAGTCTGGAGATATATCTTTGATTTATATTTGTGGGGGAAATTTCTCGTTACAATTTATCTGTACGCTATCGTTACACTTTCTCTTTCTCCTCAATCTGGAGACATTCTATAATTATTTATCTTTATCGATAAGAAAGATCAATAATTTGATATCCTTTTGCCAGTCTGAATGACTAATCAAAGGACCCCACACAAATCAAATGGGAAATGGATCTCTATCGAATTGGCTGAAATTTGGATATGTTGTAGTTTATAACCTTCTGATCGAAAGTCTCCATTGGCCCGATACCTAAAAATGACCAGTTATTTAGGTATCGAATGTCAAAAGTTGCAGTTTGGACAATTTCTGAATTGTCAATAAATGTCAAGTTTCTACAAAAGATAATGTTTTGAAGATTCTTCTACTCGTATTATTTTGAATAATATGGCTCTTAGAAGATAATGCCGATAAATGTGAAATCGCCATATGCAGACGGAAGCAAAGTAAGAGATGCAAATTCTCTTTCGATCACGTGAGAGATTTGCACTAGTCGCAACTTTTGACCTTCGATAACTAAAAAACTGTCCATTTTTAGGTCTCGGGCCCATGAAGACTTTCGATCAGAAGGGTATAACTACAACCTATCCAAATTTCAGAAAATTCGACAGAGATTAATTTCTCATTTGATTTGTGCTAGGTCCTCCGAATATTTTATTATTTACTTTATTGAAAACAACATTTCCATGATAATTATTTTACTCATGCTCGCTTGAGAATGGCCTTCTCTAATTTTGTATGAGAAGATTCTAAATTTGAACTTTATCGTAAATTGTGGTGCTCCACACAATTTCAATCTTTAACACATCGTTTTACTCAAATATGTTATTTTTTTAGACGAATGTTAGTTTTGTAAAAATATAAAATTTTACCATTTCTGTAACAAACTTTGAAGTAAATCTGTAAGTTGAATTGTCCTTGATTATTCCTATCGCAATTGTCAAGTTGAGACACCTGAGCTTTAGGAAAGACTCCAATATACCAGATAAGCTACTATAAACTTTATCCAGCTAGTAGAGCAGCCCCTGTCTCGAGGCACCCTACAAGGCTCCTACACCCAACGTTGAAGTAGAGCTCCGGAGTAAGTCTTCCTACACCATCGCAAACACTGATCATAAAAAGTGAACAAACCAGTCATTTGTAAGCGATTATACTCTTTCCAAATTTGTAAACTCAAATCATTTCAACCGTAATATTTCTTTTGAAATTTAGAAATTTAAACCTCAATTATATAAATATTTTTTTATTGTGTCTCCAAGTGTTTTCAGAATTCTTTGTTTAACTGTTGACAAAATCCGTGTTTTTGGTATTTTTATAAAAAAGAACCTTGTATCTTTATTTTCTATAATTTCGAGTATCTACTTTTTGTCAAAGGATGTATCTATCAAACTGGCAGATAACGAAACCCACGACCTCCCGTAACAATCTGAGCAGCTCACAGGCACTGCTGTATAAAATGAGCAAGTAACTAATTAAAAAGTGTTTTTGGTGTTACACCATAACAGACACTTTTGCTAGAATACACCTGACAACTCCCCGCCACTGCTCCATAACTCACACAGTCGCTCTCCCAAAACCGAGTGTTTGTTTGGTAAACAGGAAGAATACTTCAAAAGCGTCAATTACCATTCGTAAAAGTGGCCTAACGGAACAACGAGCACAATGCGAACAGTTAACACAATAACTCGAACCAGTCCCGTCAGTACGAATCGGAAAAACTTAATTTTTCAGAGTACTTCCGTCTATGGAGACTCCTTCCGGGCGGGTCTCTAATTTTCGGGACGGTACAAAGCGGGCGGTAATTAAGTTGCGGATTCACATGATTTACGCAATTAGCGGTGCGGAAAATAAAACCCTTGTTTTTGTTTCTGAATGTGTTTCAGGGGAGTGGTTAGTATTCGGTGTCGGTGTCGTGAAAAAAAGTACGGTCTAATGAAGCTGAATGCGGATATATTTTTAAGCACTAGTCGCATCCAGGGCATCAATTGTCTTTGGTTGACGAGTATCGTCAACAGAGTGTGGTTGATTTGATGTGGAAGTAAAGGAATAAGAAGAAAATGGAATAGATGCATAAATAACAATAATAGAATATTATTTAAATTAATTCAATAAGTTGATAATACATTAAATGTTTAAAGAAAAGAACGGATTGTTCACTTCATCAAAAAAGCTGCATTCAGTTATATCACCTACAATACGATTTACCTCACCATTCAAAGTAAACGTTGATACGTCAGAAAACAGCATGTTTTCTATAGTAACAAAATTTCTGTCTAGTTGATTCATAATTTATTCGAAAAACTGGAATATTCTATAAGGATCATCTTCCGTGAGTACCAGGGAGATTGTCATTTTATAAAAGTATTAAAAATTCTCGTTACTGAAGACTGGCTAATTTCGAGGTCACTAACTATCTGCCTATTGGGGACGTGAGAATTTTCTTGAACAGAGATGGGTACATTCACTTATACATGTTCATTGAATGAACTCTGGCGATTATTATTTATTTTTCTTAAATGTCCATTTTCTCGAAACTGTTTTAGAATCTTGCTTATGTTACTCTGCAATATGGGTGGTAAATCAAGATTACTTTCTCTGAATGAATGAATAACTTCATCTTGTTCTCTTGTCATATCTCCAACGCCATTCATCATGAAAATTCTCGGCATTTTGTTCAATTTTTATCAAAACGTTCTCTCTCTCTTCAATTATTGTCCTTCGGCTTCCATACGGCGCCATTTGGACATGCCCTGCTGCGAGAAATCCGTTCCCATCCGGCCACTAACCAGCGTAGACAGCAAAGCTGTATCGGGGGGACGCAGTTGTCTTGCTCTAGGCAATACTGCATCCCATATTAATTCACACTTTTCAATTTTCAGCAAACACTTTAATCCTGGGTCGATGCACATCCTCAGACGGTGGCATTAACCTGACTTTCAACACAAGGCCGCCTTCTGACCTCAACCGCTGCCGGAAGTCCTTCACAAAACGTTGTTTCCCAAAAAACGACAAACATCCTCGCTAAATATCCCTGCTCGATACGACGCTACTCTTCTTACTAGTTTTTTTTTACCTTTTTTGTGTAACATTAACAACATCAACCCAGTTTGACAAAAAATAGTTCATAAATAAATATCTCTTCATGTGCCATTTTTAAACTGCCAGAATGATTGAGATGAATCAGATTCCTTCATTTTTCGAATTAGTTGATGTTTATTAAATATCTTTCAATCGACAAGGAATAAGAATTTCATATTTGGTGAGCACGTTTAACTTGATATACCTTAAGAGTAGTAATGATCAAATTAGGATTTCCATTTAATAAAATAGTCGATGACATCATATCTCAAATTTGGGATACGCTGTATAATCTTTTCTTACATGAAAAAAGCGCAATTTAAAATACTTATCGATATATCCGAGCATATTTCCAACAAAAAAAACTCACTTTCATTTACTGAATTTATTCCAAGTTAGAGACTCGCGCTGTATAGAATTTTGCAGCGAGACTTGACAAGTCTTTAATTTCAGAGGGAACTAGATTGAGACCTTTGGAAACAACATAAGGAAATTATGTTTGATTTGAGTTTGTAGTATGTTTCGGTATTGTGTGGATGACTTTTCTCCTAATATTTATGTTGTTTAAGTCAGTTCTGAATCTAATTTTCTTTGATAAATTAACTCCTGTATAAAATGTGTCATTTAAAGATGACTGTATTGTCATTTTGACAGCGATAAAGAAGGTGCATCGTTTTTTATTAACGATAAAAACGCCTGTTCCTCTTTAGCGTCTACATCTAGTATGCTTACGTCACTTTAATGTCTGCCCTGTCAGTTATTTAAGTATTGTTGATAGTTAATACTGAAACATTACAACATGAGTCGTTTTGGGGAAGTTTCGACTCAACAAATAACAAAAAATATAGAAAAAGCAATCCCGCAATCTACAAAAAATAATAAAGCATCAATATGGAGACAATTTATATTTGTTTGTTAATTTATCTTGCCAAAAAACTGACAAACTGACATTTGACAAAATCGCTCGATCTTCGGTCTCGCGATTTTGTCATGTCAGTTTTTCTCGTAAAATTACTGATTGGCAAAATTATTTAGTTACAAAAAAAAAGCTCTTGTGTTTTTACTGTTGATAAATATATACTTTGTTCATCTATTTTTTTATAACCTTCAACTACAATATACTAAAATGCAAGGAACTCCTGTTGTACTGTAAGCCATGTTAGTTCATTCAATTTGTTCGAAACTCTACTTTGGAATTTCTTTATGTTGAATATTATTCCATCACACATATTTTGCATTCTTTGCAAGATCTATACAGTACGTCACAAAAAAAGTCTTCTTTTCACCGTGAAAAATATTCATCAGCCAGTTCTGAAGGTCTTCGTTGATAACGATATTACTATTATCCATCTTTGAACATAGATGAGAATAGTATATTCGAATATCATCAGCATAGAAATGACATTGAATATATCACAGGCCCTAATATGGATCCCTATGGTAAACCGCAAACAAGGTTCAGTGGAGTAAATTCATGATTTCCATATTTGATGATCAGACATCTGTCGGATACATAGATTTTTGTCAATTCTACTGCACTGGTTTCAATTTATTTTAATGAGTTCTAGGAATCATCACTACTGATATTTTTCTCATACCTGCGTCATTGACCTCATCAAATGCACTATCATGCACGCGAAATCTTCCAGAATATACAACTCCGAGCTAAGAAGAATGCTGATAGGCAACAACGCTAAATTCTTAGTTTCATCTCATGACATGTCAGGTAATCCTTCGAGTCAACTATACATCACATCCATCTCCATCTCCACTCACAACGTTGAGAGCACTTTGATACACGTTAAGACATTTGCAACGTTGAGGGAACTCCGCTTCGCGTCGTGCCCTTGAATCCATTGCAAGTGATTTAAAGGTCTACTTATATACGTACTGTAATACACTATTTTAATTAAACTCCGAATACTTTTATACAGATCAATACCTACAGAACTTTTCGTGAGAAAAACTTAGACATCATATGAAAGGAAGTCCGTAGTATTCTGTCATGCGTAGTCGGCACTCTGTATCATGTGTGTATGTTTTTGTACCACATTTGAAGAGCGTTGGTATTAAGTTCAATCACTAAGTTCAGGAAGAAATTATGGTACATTTCTCTGTCTACCTTGGAACCTAAGTCCCTTACCAAATCAACCTAGCTTTTGTATTAGAAGTTGTAAGCCATTTTTAAAAAAGTCGACTGAAGTGGTATAGATGGTGCAGTATTTTCATGCAGAGTGTAGAAGGTGCAGAGTTATCCAGAACATTGAGTGGAGTTTGAGCGCTTAAAGTTCGAAAATAGTAAGAAGTTTCAGAGATGGCCAATGTTCTAAAGAATCAACTGTTGTTGAAAATTGTCATTTCTATCTGAGTATGAATGATCTATTTCCAATGTAGATCGTCAGTCAGGGGGTATATAGGGTTGAGGTCGGGGGCTCGTGCAGGCTAGGCCCCGACTGAGAAATGCCACGTTTACTATATGACCAGTTCGACACTGTGCAAGACTAAATTCCGAAACTTTTTCAAGACTTTTTTACGAGAAACGTCTATACGTCTACGAGAGGATAAGACTTCTAATTCCATCAGCAAGACGAGACAGTCTCTTCTTTTTCGTGTCGTGGGCATTACTACCTGGAAAATCACATTTCCGTAACTACCATCTGAAATATAATGTAGAAAAGGTAGACTTTCGATCTATTCTGTTCAGTGGGGGATCCATATTACAATCCACTATAATTATAACATTATTTCTGATATTAAACGAAATTTATGGGATTGTATACTTTTATGTCCTTCAACAAACAGCGTTGACAGTCCCGACTTTCCGGTCGTAAACACTGATAAATACGGGTTGTATTCGGGTAATATAATCAGTGACAAGTGGTGTTGAAAGTGAAATAAATCCCAGTTAGGATCGGTAGCCGGGCCAATTAAAGCCGTACCTGGTCGAAGTACGCCGGGGTGAAATAATAATAACGACGGCCATTTGTAACGCAATGAAATATTCACAATGGGAATGGGCCGCATAAATCAAGAAACACTATGCTTTTATTCCATAAGCCACCTGACTTGTATCGTAATGAGGAAAAATGTACTGCTCGGGATAATGTATATCGCCTTTTAGAGAAACGTTTTTTATTGGCGGCGGGATCTCGTAGGAGTGAAGACAGGGGAAAATAACTACAGCCAATTTATCCAGGTCATTTGTTATTATGATTGATACAACTAAGAAAATGGTTATATAGGTCCCAACTAGAAATAATAGTACGGTAGAGTGGTGAAAACATTATTGTAAAAGAGTTAATGAAATATTTTCAGATTTTGTAATGTTTCTAATAAATTTTCACTACAGCTACACATGCACAATTAGCACCATTTTTTGAAATACCTCAGTCTCCAATAGAGCTTTCCCAATGCACAGTGCTCAGTGAAAGCACTCAAGGAACTTTTATGCCCATGAGCACTATGCTCCCAAGCACATTCATGGACCAGTGCTTAGTACTTTTTAGTGCTTAGTAATCCCGAAAAGTGCTCGCGAGCACTCCAGTGATCCAATATATCCAAATGATATTGTACCAATATCGATGAATGTTTTGAAGCCATTATTGCTTCAAGAATATTTCACCAATACTATTTTTGAAATGTCTACACAATATTAGACCATTGTTGCAAAATGTTCACATTTCACTTCTCGACAATATAAAGTTTGATTATTTTGACAATATTATTAGAATATTGTACCTGAGATATTGTACCAATATCACCGAATATTTTGAGGCCAATATTGCTTCGAGAATATTTCGCCAATATTATTCAAGTAATATTGAACCAATATTGTTGAATGTTCACATTTTTTCTCGCCAATATTGCATTTAAAATATTTCGCCAATATTTTCACAATATTGTACCAATATTTTACCAATATAGGTGTGCGGCTTGGAAGAAGTCGCGGCAGATGATACCTGGTGGCCATTCGTCCTGATAATGCGTTTAGAACTTTACTGACTTGGAAAAAAAATCCAATTTTGTCAGTAACTAAAAATTAATTTCAAAGAAATTGAACAATACTTCTCTTCTTCATACTATGTGGGCGTTTTGGAGACAAAGTCAGTCTCCGTTATCAAAACCTCAGGAAGATTTTTTTTATCTCTGTATCGAGTCAAATTGGTATTTCTTTTGCAAAAGTCACAAGAAATATGCCAAAAATTTCGTTAGGGTGACATTTGCTATCCTGATACAAGGAAGTGCGGTATGTTAATCAACATTCAGTTATTTCTCAGTCCTTCTCTGTGAAGTGGTAACCATATACGGCCCATTTCGACTTGATTATGATTATATACATATTCTCATTTTCAGACTGTGAGAGGTTTGAACACCCAAAAATCGATGATCGATGACAGGAAAACCACAAAACTAAACATTTAATCGACATTCCTTGTATTTGAATCAAATTGTTGATTTCAGCTAATCGATTTCAAAATAGTATTTTATGTAACAAGTGTTACAAACGTCCTTCGGTAACGAGTTTTTCAATCACGAGTAAAGTATAGCGGAACTAGTGTTCAATAAACAAGATTCCGGAGTAGTTTATAATCGTCTCACATACCATACATACGAACTCCGCATATTGTTTATTTATTGTTTATAGTGACATCGATACGAACTCATATTAGAACCAGAGAAGTTTTCAAGTTGATATCTTTTTTGTCACAACAGGTTATCATAACAGTTTCAATTGACACGTCAAGGCTTACTCTGTCAGAGGTACTTTTAACAATTGATATAAAACAGTACCCCTAGCCTTTTCAGTTATTAATGTGAGTAGAAAGATTAACTTAATTTTTATTTCACCCGATTTTACTTAATCGAAATTTATAGCTCTTCTCAGACTGTTGGTGGATACATATGGTACTGAAACTTAATTAAACTCGATAAGATTTCAAGTAATTTTATTACATCATATGTTTCGCAACACTATTGGGATTTCAAATTAAGATTGTAGCGCTACCGGCGGCGGACGATGAAGTACTTTCTACGACATTGATTTATAACCTCACTTTTTCTTCCATATAGATTTCATTGTTTACTTTGTTTATTTCGTGTATTGAGTATTTGAATCGTGATTTAGGCACTTTAAACATTGTTAAAACTGTGATTTCGATGACTTTTACCTTTTATTAATGTTCATTTAAATAGATGACTATTGGTGTAAGGATTAGTGTTAAGGTGTTAATAGTTACATTGTTAGAAAAAAGCCAGTGATAAAATACTTCAATGGTCTTCTTATAAACAAAGACAAATGGCTCAATTAAAATTAAGTTTATTGGACTTTCTGAGGTATGTTGAAGTGACCGAAAGTTCTCGGTGTATAGTAGAAGGTGAAGAAGTCCTCAATGCAGACCATATAATATTATATAGAAAAAATAAACGGAACTCTTCAGTGACAAAAGTGTGTGCCTCTGTCTCCAGACAAGCGCTCTGCAATCCAAGCCTCATCAAGTGAGTGGAGAACTCAGAATTATAGAGGGTTATATTAAAATTATGCAAATGTAAATAAGTCAATAAAAACAAGATACCTATCTACCTTTGTTAATATATTCTTCTTGCTTAAAATAGAGCGAACACACTTTCATAAATTTGCTTATTGGTTTGGCAATCCGAACCTTTAATATCCAGGCTTCCCTTTTTGAGATTAATTCTCGTCCCATCTCCGTTTCAAAATAAACCTTTGGGTCATTTTCCTCGGGATATCTTTGAAAAATTAATTTCTTTTGTCATAGGAATTGCAATGTGGCACAGAACAATAACCATTGTAAGACGCCACTATAAGACCGGAAGGGTCGCTTTACTTGTAAAAAGGCAATTTCTCATCACTAAATTAAGATGAAATAAAAACGGTTCAAAGAAAGGCTCTATATTCTTAAAAAATCAATGGTAAACAAACGATACGAAAGTGTGGTTAGAAAACAATGTCGCAGAAACTAGTTACATTAAAGCCACCAGAGTGCGTATCGCTTAGCATAAAATGCCAATGGCAACAGAGTATCGGAACATGTCGCGATGTGGTATTATTTTTCGAAATCAAAGTATCTGAAAGTCTGAAAAGTGCTTAGCGCTTGGTGCTCCCTGACTGAAATCAGTCTTTGACAGTGCTCAGCAATCGCTAGCATTTTATGAATAAAAGTTCTTCGTGCTCGAAATTTCGGAGCACTTTTCAAGAGTGCTTAGTACCAAGGGGTCGAAGTACTTTTTGTCAGTGCTCGGCAAAGCTCCAGTCTCCAGTAGTATCTTATTGATCCTTTTCCGAATATTGCAAAACAATTTCATAAACATTTTTACTGCGATGCACTGTCTTTATAAAATACCTATTTCAATTGAAGCCTACCTTTCTACACTACGAAATATACCCACCTGACATTTATTATATTGTCAAAAATATATGGAACATCCTGTACATTAAAATATTTTATATTTCAATACGTGGGTTACCTTTTTACAATTCAGTACGTGAGCGAAGATATTTTATTTGGAAACACAACTTGTCCTCAACAGAACATAAACAAGAGTTTTCAAAAAGGCCACAGATAGTTCGATCTGGTAGTCGAGTTTAGAGTTCTGCCGTGCCCACAGCTATGGGGGGAGTTTGGAAGATTCGGTTTTAAATAAATGGAAAATGTTCATAAACTGTTTAAGCCAATATGTATTGTAAGTATAGATCTTTCTAAAATAATTTATACAAAAGTAACCAGTCTAGGAGAGATTCATCAATTCTTTAATTCATTAATTATTTAATTCATCAATTCTTTAATTCATTAATTCTTTATTGATTATTTCCTTCATTAATTTCAATCGTCTTAATCTCATATTTGTACATAGTAAAATAAATGTTTTTATATTTTTCTAAAGTGTTTTAAATCTATGAATGATCAGTATCTACCTAGTTAGTCGTGAATCAACCCCAATTCACGACAAGTGGTGGAGGTTGCCTTGCTTTAGTTTTGGATTCATTCTTCATAATGGTCCAATTTATATTTTGTTAGTTATTTGAAAGTATAGTGATAAATTCAACTAAATCGTATTTACGTTGCAGTTCATAAACGTTGAACTTGACCTAGATCCGGTACAACTAGGTAGAAATTGCTGATCCATGTTTTGTTTCTGAATGAATCTCTCCCAAGTATTGTGCAACAATAGCATTTCTAAATAAAAATATTATTTGACAAAAGTACGCTATTTCGTACGCAATAAACTCCAGAGAATTTTATGAAGATTGAATAAAAATGGTATTGATGTTAAGTTCTAATGATTTATTTTCAGGAAAATTATTTAAATTTTGTTGTTTTTCCATATTGATTTTCACATGAATAATTTGGACAAACTTGTGATATCTAGTACATACGGTTTATGAGAATAACTACGTGTAGGTACTTTAATACCACTTTTACACTGAAACTTCAGCTCCCCCCTGGCCCCTAGCAGAGATTAGTACGTTTACAGAAGGAAGAACGAAAGGAACGCCCGCTGTCTTTGCAGAATTCGTAGCGCCAGGAAAAATAGCTCTTGGGATTTTTTTTTTAAGAATCGTAGGTGATGTGCTTCAGAGACACTTGAAAAAATATTATTTTGGAGTTTACCCAATAGGTGCAGTATACCATTGGTCATGATCATGAGAAAATAATTTGTTTAATCCTTGGTGTATTCTTCAAACACGGTTTTGTCAGAGAATTTGACAATTAAATCGCGATTGGAAGTCGTATTGAGTAAGCTTATGAGAAAGGAATTTGTTGAATCCTTGGCGTATTCTAAAATACACGGTTATGTCAGAGAATTTGACAAAGAAATCGCGATTGGAAGTCGTATTGAGTGAGCGTATTATGATGATTTATTTTATGTTGTAGGAATACCTATGACGAGAGAAGTTGAGTCCAGTTACCCATAGAGTAAAACTGGGATCTACAAAAAATGCGAAAATGGATGTGATTCACGTGCGCCGCATTTTGAAATATAACGACCCATGTTGTTGATGAATCTTGATTATATAATAATTTGTTTTATGTTTTAGGTAGATTGTAACCTATGTGTGCACACAATATTTTCTTCAGGCGAGTTGGAACTCAAAGAAAGTCAAGAATTCGTAGGAAAACGACACAGGGGTATAGAGGCCATGGCCGACATGTCAATATAATTTAAAGGGTGAAGTATGAAATCAATAATAAAACTGTGAACAGTGTTTTAGTGAGTAAGAAGTAACGAATGGGATCGAAAAGAATTGAATGAATATTGTTGAATGTGAAAAGCGAGTGTGAAATTGTTTTGTGATATTCTGTATCTAATCCTAGGCAAAGAATTTCAGGGTATCGCATCACAAAATTAGCCTCGTATTGTGAGAAATGGTGGTATTTTTACTTTTTGTAAATGAAAGAGAATGGCTATGGGTAAATGAAAAATGTGACATTTGTGATACTTCTAAAATGAATGGATATATTGATATCGGATAATTCGAAAAATATTTTGAATCTGTATGGTTGGCATATAATTGTATAATAAGTATATGATGAGAATAAGGTTGAATAGAAGTTAATATATTTTGGGTATTTGGGTATTTGTTGTAAAATTAGATAATAGCAGTATGTTTACCTAAACTTTGATTTTTGTATTATAGGAACTGTACCTCCTGTAAGGAACGCGGAAGAGTCTTCAGCCTTGTACCACTCCAAGAGAATCCCCAGGTGAATCGTGATGAAGCCACAGTTTCCACAGCCATGTCAAGTTGAGCCCTCTCACATTCAATGCGATAGAGCAGAGCCAAGTTCTACCATGTCAAGCTCCATGTTGTCTAGTAAAGCTGAGCCAAAATAGGGTATCCAACCGGACCAAGCAGTGCCAATATCCAGTAAAGCCATGCCAAGTCCCGGCAGGCAGATACACGCCAAATAAAGGGAAGCAGAGCCAAAATGGAGTTCAACCGGACCAAGCCATGCCAAGTCCCAGCAGGCCGATACATGCCAAATACAGGGAAGCTGAGCCAAAATGGAGTCCAACAGGACCAAGCCATGCCAAGTCCCGGCAGGCAAATCCATGTCAAGTCCACTGAAGCCATGTCAAGTCCCGGCAGGCAGATTGATGTCAAATACAGTTTGTCCAGTATGTTTGGGTCATACCATACCTGGTCCAGCCAAGCCAATCCAAGCCTGACTAAATTGATGAGCCAATTATTGTACCCAGGCAACGATGAACCATGGTACAATGGAATGGAACCAAAATGAACCAGTCAAAGATGGAAAAGGCAGCAAGGAGGAGAAGAATTCAAATGGAGATGGTGCAAGCAGACTTCTTCTGCGCATATTTATTTGTATATTTATATTTACATGGTATTAATTTCATAGTTTTTGTAAACCTGTATCGAATTGTCAGTTGGTTTTAATATAATCGCTCGAGGCGCGCGATTTTGAACGGGGGGGTATTGTCAAAAATATATGGAACATCCTGTACATTAAAATATTTTATATTTCAATACGTGGGTAACCTTTTTACAATTCAGTACGTGAGCGAAGATATTTTATTTGGAAACACAACTTGTCCTCAACAGAACATAAACAAGAGTTTTCAAAAAGGCCACAGATAGTTCGATCTGGTAGTCGAGTTTAGAGTTCTGCCGTGCCCACAGCTAGTGAGGGCTATTGGGGGAGTTTGGAAGATTCGGTTTTAAATAAATGGAAAATGTTCATAAACTGTTTAAGCCAATATGTATTGTAAGTATAGATCTTTCTAAAATAATTTATACAAAAGTAACCAGTCTAGGAGAGATTCATCAATTCTTTAATTCATCAATTATTTAATTCATCAATTCTTTAATTCATTAATTCGTTATTGATTATTTCCTTCATTAATTTCAATCGTCTTAATCTCATATTTGTACATAGTAAAATAAATGTTTTTATATTTTTCTAAAGTGTTTTAAATCTATGAATGATCAGTATCTACCTAGTTAGTCATGAATCAACCCCAATTCACGTCAATATTCTTTTCATAAAATTACTAAAATAAAAAACAGTTTTCTAAAAGCTCTAAAAGTAAAATCAGGTCAATGTTTTGAAGTGAAAATGCAACATTGAATATCAACAATGAAATAAAAAGGTTTTTGAAATAATTCTAATTGTTGTAACAAGCAATTCTGATGAGTCTATACAGACAAACAGGCAGAGGAAATATAGATGTCGCATATGATAATTACTCACAAGAAGCATACTTTCATGGGCAGGTGTTATCCCCACGGTAGCGAATAACACGACTGTGGCTCTTTCGCAGACGGTCAGGTACGGCTCCAGTTCGTAACAATATCACATTAAACGATTAGAAAATATGAAGCAGTCAATAGAAATAATAATTGCCTTTCGAACATTTGGCGACACCTGAAGAACTTCAATGCGAAAATATGTATCGTTTATTTCAATGTTCTACGAATGTTATGGGGTCATCAAACGGTAATTATTTATACCTATCTTTATATCTTGATTCGTTTATTTATTTATTTATAACATGGGTTACCCAACAGAGTATTGAAACTTGAATTATAGGGTTAACATTTTTAAAAAACAGAGTGTATACTTTGAAAATGAGGTAAGGAAACTAAAACAATATTCTATAACATAAAACTATAAAGCACTTAGTAACAAGAATAGTAATATGCTAATTTTAATCATGATCACATATTCGAAAAGGAAGTAGATAACGAAAGTCAAATGAAAACTAAACAATTTCAACATTTATGAGTATGAGAACTGAAACATCTGGTACATGAATTAATTCAAATCGAATACGAGCCTAGCTTCATTCTTGATTTTATAAAGAATGCTACTGAACAGATCAATGTGGAAAACTATGATTTCTGTGACAAATTAGGTGAGCGTTTAATGTGGGTTTAGAATAGGAGTTAAGGATAATCCAAATTGTGAATTAAACCACATCTGCCCTATCAGTAATATCCCGCAAGTAGATATGTATGAAAAATTTATAGAAAACGGAGTCTCACCTCCCCTGAATATGACTATAGTGCTAAGACATTTGAATTTACAGATCATCAGGTTAATATTCAAATTTCATTCATATAACTGTATCAAATTATAAATTTGAAAATATTTTTTTAACCAAAAACTGCATTTATATGCAGTGCGGCTTTTTTTAGTTCCCCCCCATGTTAACTTTTGAGCGGTTCGACCTAGAAACATGAATAAAAAACCATTTGGAGGGTTTCATTGATACTACTATTTGAAATAAAAAATATGGTGATTGCTCGACAGGAGGCGCGAGGGGGCACATCAATACAATATTTTTAAATGGCATTGGGGGTCAAGTGTCACATCGTTGAAAAAAGAATACAATTCTCTTTACAACCATCCAAGTTTTTTTTTTATTCAGTTGGAATTTTTTTCACAATCAAAAATAAATGCTGATCTGAAAACTACTCATACCTCGATAAATTTGAACGGTTTGTTGTGGAATAATGAAACCAAAAATATTTTGAAGGGTATTACGGATACTACTTTTTCAGAGAAGAAACATTGAAATTACTAGACAGATGGCGCTAGGGACAGACCAACTTGAAAATTTCGAAAGGCATATAAATCGATAGTGAAAAAAAATTTATCAACAAAATTAAAAAATATTCAGATAGTTGTGAAGAGAATTGAATTCTCTTTTCAACGATGTGACACTTGACCAACCATGCCATTTAAAATTTTTTAGTTGTTGTGCCCCCCCGCGCCCCCTTTCGAGCAATCACCATATTTTTTGTCTCGGAAGGTAGTATCGGTAAAACCCTCCAAACGGTTTTTTATTCATGTTTCTACGTCGAACCGTTCAAAAGTTAACAGGGGGGGGGGCTAAAGAAAGCAGCACTGTATATAGAATATACAGGCCGTTTCTTTTATCATGTGGTAACATTGCTATATTCTAAACCGTAACAGATACGAAGACGATTAAATGGGAGAAAAGGTAACTATTGTGGAGAAGAGTACAATGGTCAAAGAAAATTTACAGGGAGTCTCGCCCTTCCCGAGTTATACAGGGGAAACTAAAAATGCTGTTATTTGTTTTTTACGAATAGAATTGTTATTTCTGAAAATATAAAAAATTGGAAAAGGAAAGTTTTGATGTATTATAAATGTACTATAAAAATGAAACAATGAATCTTTGATTAAACGTTTCGTGTCAACACGGCCACCGTCAACATTTCTTTTCAAATACGGACCTGTCTGTTTTAGTACAAATATTGATAAAGCGATAAAATCACAATTCAGTGGTACATCACACTTGATATTTTTATAACGTTTCATTTAAAATAACTATCATCATCAGTGACAACAATTTTTAATTACGGTCCTGTCGTTAGGTCGTTTATGGATTCCACAAAACCTAACTCTCCGATATAAAAATTATCAGTGACGCTTTGAATAAATGTATCTATTAAAATTATGTTTACACTATAATAAAAGATATCTGTAGTTTCAGAGACGAACGATAGCAATTTACCTCGGAAATAAACTTACTTAAGAGTAGAAGAAATCAAACAAACAGAAAACAATTTATTTCATATTGAATTTTTGAGTGAAAATAAAACCAATACAGAAAATGAATTCTTCATGATAACCTACATTAAATGCTCGAATTGCCGACCTCTTTGTTGAATGCACATAAGTTGTCTGTCCACACAATTTCTGTGGCAATTTTCTAGCATGTTGGGTGTAATGCTATTACATGCATCTCTTATTTTTTGTTTGAGATGGTCGATATCTGTACTAGTTGTCGAAAAAACTTTATCCTTTATGTATCCCCAGACAAAAAAATCTAAAGGAGTCAGGTCTGGGGATTGAGCTGGCCAGGCAATTGGTCCATTGTTTCCAATCCATTTTCTTGGGAATATTGCATCTAAATGTTCCCTTACTATTGCTGCATTATGGGGAGGGGCACCGTCTTGTTGAAAATATTGTATTTCACGGCGGATGTTCAGTGGCACTTCATCTAAGTAGCCATCAAACTCATTGGATAAAAAATGTAAATACATTCCACCATTCAAATGCTCGTCGTAAAAGAAAGGACCTAGTATGTTTGTTCCCAAAATTCCCAACCAAACATTTATTCCGAATCTTTCCTGGAAATTGGTTTCTCTATGTAAATGTTCATTTGTATTATTCCACCTATAATGGATGTTTCTGTTAAACCAACCATTGTTGGTGAATTTTGATTCGTCCGTCCATATTATTTTATAACAAATATTTCCAACTTCCCTATTTCTACGTCTCAACCACATCGCAAATCGTACTCTCCTTCCGTAATCCCTTTCATTGAGGTGATGAACTTTGCGTATCCTGTAGTATTTGTATTTGTTCTTTTTCAAAATATTTCTGGTAGATTTTACAGAAATCCCTAGTTCGTGGGCAATTTCTCGTAAAGAACAATCTTGATTAGAAATATTTTAGTAACTGACCAATCCTAAATTGATAAAAAATATTTTCGTCACTTTGTTAATCTTTATGAAGTAATATTTGCTTACCTAAAACATTTATTTGGTTCCGCATACTTCCAGTAACAACACATTTTCTAGTTTTATTTCTATCGTCTAAACATTTGAATGTTTGGAATACGACGATTTGGGTATAGCTCCACCATACATATTTTTTGCCAAAAGAGGATTTCTATTTGTTTTTGCATAAGCAAATAGCATATCAGTCCCTTCGTCATTTGAATACATCTTTGATATGACTGAGTGTATAAACGACTGACAGTTCTTAACACGTATCAACAACTCATTTATTTGTCCTGCCACAGAAACCAAGCAAAGCCTACTTGTTTAAAAATGGTAAATGAAGTGAGATGCTATTTACTTGTACCATATCACACAATAGTCGTATTTTGACCAAAAACTAATATTTTCGTTACTTCCAGGATTGAGAATTATAGAAATATTCAGTATGATAATTGATTCAGAAGAAATCAGCTTTGAAACAAGGATTTCTGTGATACAAAAATGCCCAAGAAGGAAAAATACGAATGTTCGTTGTGTTGGGGTATCTTCTTATCGAAATTATTGGGTGAAGTCTGAAGTATGCCAATAGTTGAATAGGTTTTGAAGAAATCAAAATAATTTACAAAAGAACTAACGACAGGACCGTAATTAAAAATTGTTGTCACTGAGGATGCTAGTTATTTTAAATGAAACGTTATAAAAATATCAAGTGTGATATACCACTGAATTGTGATTTTATCGCTTTATCAATATTTGTACTAAAATAGACAGGTCCGTATTTGAAAAAAAAATGTTGATGGTGGCCGTGTTGACACGAAACGTTTAATCAAAGATTAATTGTTAAATTTTCATAGTACATTTTAAATACATTAAAACTATCCTTATAAATTTTTTTATATTTTCAGAAATAACAGTTCTATTCGTAAAAAACAAATAACAGCATTTTTGGTTTTCCCTGTATAACTCGGGAAGGGCGAGACTCCCTGTAAATTTTCTTTGACCATTGTACTGTTCTCCACAATAGTTACCTTTTCTCCCATTTAATCGTCTTCGTATCTGTTACGGTTTAGAATATAGCAATGTTACCACATGATAAAAGAAACGGCCTGTATGGGAAAAAAATGGATGAAAAAAATAACAGTCGGAAAAAAATAGTTGGAAAAAAAATTGAGGAAAAAAAATGCTGGAAAAAAAATGTTGGAAAAAATAATTATTAATTAAATAGAACAATTAAATAATTAATAAACAAAGTTTCTACTTTCATACTTACCATTCCTGGGTTCTTTTGTCCGAGGCAGCTTTCGGGTTGTGAAATGTTTCGCCGCTGCTCCGAAACGAGAAAAGTTATTCCTTTGTTTGTGCTATCTGTCCACTAACTAACATTCTAGCATACCAGAAGACACCCAACCATATATGGAAGAGAATAGACGAGGATAGAAGGACCCAAAATTATATTACAATTTACATGGGTGCATAATTGCTTCGAGCAAGACCTGTGCATCCACTGGACGAAGCCTCTATTCGAGCCAAAGTAATAGAGGGAGAGCTGGACAAGTGCGCCTATGGAAAGCAAGGTCCAAAAACACAGAGAGAGAGAATGTGGGTGAGTACATTGAACGAGAGTCTGTTGACTATGTAATTACTGTCATTTGGATACTAACAATTTTGAAAAAACTATAACGTAGCTAAAAATTCTCCTAGAAAAAAGTTTGGAAAATTGTAATGCTGTAAGCGATCCTCATATGATGAATTAATTTGAGGTTAACTTCTGATAGTATTAGGGGTTCCAGATTATCGATGCGAACTCGAGATGGATCTGAACCAGGGAATTGTATAATGTAGATAGTGAGTTTGGATTCATGAATTACTAAGTTAATCTTGCAATAAATTCTTAGTTCCTAAGAGCATTCTTCTCAGTATTGAAGCTCATGTTGAGAAAATAGTAAAAAAGCACTTAGGAACTTGGGATTTAGTACAAGATTAAAGGCGGATTAACCGGATTCATAATGCATATTTTATTGCATATGCGTAGTTTTAAAGCGGATTTACCAGAGTCATACTGTGTATTTTTATTGTTTACTCCATAAAACTTCAACACGAGGATTTCTTTATAAATTGTAAAACGGGTAAAAAGTACCTGTATTAAACTTGTATGTGTTAGGAGTTTTCTATTGCCGAACGCCAGCCTATGATGGTACGTCCAGTATATATTAGTCATGTGCCGCGCATCGTCATATGCCGGTTTTTAGGGATCTTCAACAAAAACGTTTGCTGGCGGGAGGCGAGAAAAATAGCATGGGAATGGAAAGTAAGTTGCTGTTGACTGGAGAGTTGGTATTGAGTTTCTGAAATCATTGTTCTTGGGGTGATTGTTTAAATATATTCCTTTGTGTTGAAGTGACACCTATGGTTGGAATAAAAGGTGGGAGTCATATTTGTTTGAAATTGCTTGGAACTATCTTCGACAAATGGCCATAATACCTGTTTGAGTGAGTAATTGTTGGAGTTTATTTTCAATAAAAGAAAAGCAGGTTGTTATTTAGAATCAGTATGTTTCATTATATTTTTCTTGGATGTACTTTCCATTGCTTGTTGATTATTAAACAAAGAAAATCATGTGGGAGTTCCGTTCGTGGCAGCATAAACATTTTGAAGAATTTGTGTTTTGCTCTTACGATCATTGGTACGGAGCTTTCCTTCAATACTGAATATTTAATACTTGTTGATATTTGTATTGATGTTTACACAAGTGATGATTTGAAAAGGGGTTTTATTTGGGTATTTATTGGTTGTATATGAGTCTCAGCACATTGGAATTGAGTGAATATATTCAGTTTAGCTATCGAAAATTCAAGGACTTGTAACGTGCCTGTGTGAGAAGTTACATGTCATTCGGTGATTTGCAACGTACCTGTGTGAGAAGTTGCATATCACCGTTGTATTCATTTCAGCCTGATGGTTTGTAACGTGCCTGTATGTGAAGTTACCTATTATTGGGCTGATTTGAGTGTTTATTGGCTTGCAACGTGCCTTTCTGAGAAGTTGCCTGCTTTTGTTGGATTTTCGAGAACATGCCTGTGTGAGAAGTTACATGTCTGTGAGCTGTATTGGAAATATAATAATTACTAACGTGCCTGTGTGAGAAGTTACGTGTTATTATATGTACAGTACTGAGATGAAGTACATTGACTTGCAACGTGCCTGTGTGAGAAGTTGCAAGTCAAAGTGTTGACTCGTCAGTTCATTTTTATGAGTTTATTGAAAATGAGATTTGCTTGATTTGAAAAAAAGCTCTAGCATTGTTAAAGAAAATCCATTGTGTTTTGGCTCATGATATCAGCCTTTTTGAAGCCTACCCAATAATTCTTTGGATTATTGATATTTGATAATTCCGCTGGTAGAAACCATTTCCTGATTTATGTATAAGTGTGTAATTAAATTCGTAGCCACAATTGCTTCAATAAATGAATCCATTTTTCAGAACTAGGTGCATTATTATCAATATAAAGTTCCTCAACCCCAAAAAAAAAAAAAGTCATTCAAGAATCCGAACTCACTACTTACATATAAAATTCCCTAGTTAGGAGCCAAGGTCTTTGATAAATTCTACTTTGGATAAAATTATTTTGTCAATTCCGTAAGAGAATGTCAGTCCATATTAGGCAGTTGGGTGAATCTGAAATAATGAAATTTGTTATGCTCGATGATGATTAACTATATCCTGTTGAAATAGTTGGCTTTCTCTAGCTTCTTCTTAAGCAATGCTAGATCTGTTTATTGTTGGATATTGTACATTTTTACTGAATTTTTGTTGAATTTTTCTTACATCAGCCCCTTTTTGGCAAACCTACTCCTACTGTCATAACCCGCATCTTATTCGGTATTCCCTGTCTCTGAGCTTCTTCTCGTAACTAGCCTAATCTGCATTCCTCGACAGTGCCACTACTCGGATATTCTAATAAACCGCGTGGCATTTATGAGGAATGTAGAATCTGTGTTCGCAACAGCTAAAAGCGCCTAAAAGCCGTGCTCCGGCACATGAATGTCTACGCAACGGTCATTTTCAGATTAATTATTGAAGGGAAACCGCTCCGGTTATAATTCTATCTGGACTTCGACCCTATCGAGAAGGCTTGAATGTCCCCATTGAAACAGTGGCGTTTTAGGGGTCTCCCCGACGCAATAAATTCCTTCATTGCGCAGAAACAAATGTTATTATGGCGGTGATATGTCTTTCTGTTACGATTGTGTCTATTCATACTAGTTTATACGAACCAAAAACCAAATTGCTGACAAAAAAATTAGAGAGGGGGGAAAGGGAACAGAAACCGTAACCGTTGAAGGGTTGACCACCAAAGTAGAATCAGTCTCCAAAAATTGTTAACGTGAATGTAGATATTCAAATAGAAAACGGAGTTATGCTAGGATCGGGAAGAAATGATTTAGCTTAATATTCAACACCATTCGAAGAGACATTCATCTTTCAGCTGAAAAACGACATCAAAAATCAAGCAACTAGGAAGAACCCAGTGAAGAAGTTCCCGCTGTGGCGGGGAGATGAAGTGATTGAAGAAATAGAAGTCCGGAAGCAGGCAAGAATGGTACAGATCAAACGAAGAAGAAAGTAACTAGCAAACAGATTTGAATGAATCTGAGGGTGAACTGAAGGAACAGGAACAGAGAGAACTGAAGATAGACAGCTCAAGTATGAAGATTATGTGATAGTTGATAATAACAATAATTTTTTTTCGGGAATAATACTGGATTTGGAAGAGGACGAAAATGAAGAGCTAGAAGTGAGATTGAAAGTTGAATCCAGAAATGAACCGAACTGGAAGTGGTCAGAACAAGACGTTATTCTGGTATGCAATGAAAAATGTCATAGAAAATATAGCGGAAACTTCAAAATAGGATTTGAACTGAAATTAAAAAAAAAAAAACATGTACTTTTAGATACTAAAGAGGCTATCTGGCTATCTGGGCAATATGACAATGAATGACTGAGAGAAATAGGTTTCAAGTACTTCCTTTTCGGTTAACACAAACCTCTAGGCGATGTCGCTTTCTTGATTATTGTGATAACAATATGATTAACATGAATACTGTTATGAAAAATAACAACTGTCTGACTATCATCATTTTCAGCGTAAAAAAATATATTTTTTTGAAGCAAACATTGAAAAGGAAAGAAATGGAGCAAATTTGTGAATACCTTGTAGACTTTAGAAAATAGTTTTAGTTAGTTTTGAGAAGGTTTATGTTTAAAATGAATTATATTGTTATTGTTGTTGTTGATATTTTCGTCAACCAATTGCACCCCTACGCGCAACCCTCGGAAGTCATCGAGAGACTTGTGTGAGCTAAAGAAGACGCAGCCCTTACCTTTTAACATGTGATACCATGCACGATACCGATGACCCTGCGGGGATTTGAACGCTTGACTCTTCGCTCCAAAGGCGAACGCTCTACCAGCATAGCCATCACGGCCCATATGATTTGATAAAGATATTAAACCAAAGTTCGGTGAACATCAAAAATCTTGGTTGCTGTGTGTGTTGAACAGGAGAGAAATGTCACGATAGCAAGGAGATGAGAAAAGTCAGAAAAAATTTCAGCAGGATTTTTAGAGACTGAAAAATTTCGTTTCAATAAGAGTAATAAAACGTAAAGAAAATCAAGAAAAGTTTTTATAAATAAGAAGAGAAACTTCTGCAGGCAAATTTATAAAGAAAAAGTATTAACCTAGAGCCATCACATCTGAAGAATCCAGAATGAGAAATTTGAAGAGCAGAGAAGAATATCAAAGGTATTTCATCCTAGTAAATCTATCAAGAATCTCAAAACAAAATTTCAAATCTTATTCCAGTGCTGTCAACATAAGCAAAACAAATAAAAAATTGTTTGTAAGGTCTCGTTGAAAAAAAAAATTACTCAATAAAATGGTCAAAGTGATTTGAACTATTTGACAAAAGTACATTTAATTTTGATCCTGAATATTATTAAAAATAATAAGGTTGCTGTTCAAATTTCACTTTTAGAAACTGAAGTTGGATTGTAAAGCACAGCAGAATTGTAGTAGATTTCATGAGTTTTCGTAGGAATGGAACAATTTAAAATTGGATCCATTTATTTCCTTTCAATTGTTTCTTATAGTTAAATTTAAAAAAAACTGTTTTTTTTTCAATACATCATTAATTTCAATCAAGTATAAAATTTGCAAATTTGATATCTGGTAAGCTTTCCAAAGAACTGAACTTGAGAAAGAGATTTTTCTCATATTCTGTTGGAGCTATCGACTCCAGCTGAGTGTGGCAAATCTTTTCTTTTCGTAATTGGAATATTATTAATATATTTATCCATTGCTGTTACCGCTTGGTGACGCCAAATATTATGAATTGCTCATACTTTCTTCTCGTCAGTATCGCTTCGAGGTACAAAATGTGCAGAAAATTGCGGAGCGCTATAAGATGAATTTTGTTTTCATTGCATTACAATTTTGTCTCTTTCGGTAACGTGACTTCATACCGACATTAGTCGTTGTTTGTCGAGACTGTCGAAAGTTAAGTTGAACGGCTCAGCGTCATTCCATGAATATTCTAGAAGTATTTGTGATAGTGCTCAGTGTTCTGGTTGATTATTTTTCACCCAAGAACTTCTACCAAGACCACTTATGTTTTACAAAATTCGACAATGACAGGTTAGGTACTGAATTCGTCGGGAAGAAAATGCTTTCTAGAGAACTGGATATCAATTTTAATTTTTTCTCATTTTCTTTATTCTGTTTTTGTTATGATTCAGGTTTGACTGGTCCGGCACATGACTGTCTACGCAACGGTCATTACCAGATTAATCATTAAAGGGAAACCGCTCCGGATATAATTCTATCCGGACTTCGCCCATATCGAGAAGGCTTGAATGTCCCCATTAAAACAGTGGCGTTTTAGGGGTCTCCCCGGCGCAATAAACTCCTTCATTGCGCAGAAACAAACGATATTATGGCGGCGGAATGTCTTTCTATTACGATTGTGTTATTTATGAAAGGCTTGATAGGGGGTTGCTGCCGAAAAATTAGTGTCGCTTCGCGATATGTTGGACGATATGACCGACATAAAGGGTGACTGATTTTATTTGGTCATTATTCTGTCTGTTGCGTGAAATGAAATGGAAGGTCGGGTGGGTAACGCACATATTCAACTTTTGTTCTCCCTTTCAAAACACATTCGGTTCACACTCGCAAAATTTTCACCGCTTCCACTTATGTTTTATCTAATATCACATTATTTTGCGCCTGGAAAAATGAGTTTGGACAGAAATGGGACAAATATTTGTTTAGAGAAGAGCTGAATATATTGAAATTAGGACGATTTTCGTAATAGAGTTTTTAGCTCGCGGCGAAACGAACCCCGAAAAGAGAAATGAAAACGAGATAAATATCGAGACTAACTTCTTGAACTCCACAGGTTCGATCAAACCATTCAGTTAAAATAGTGGTTCTGCTCATATAAGTTCTTAATAGAATGATGGACACGCTCTCGAATCTGAAAATTATACTGGCTAGCCATAATATGGCAGAAATTTTAGCTGGACGAATGCAGAAGGCCATCATCCTTGTTTCACTTCTTCTGATCAGCGTACATAATTCTCGGGCCCTATACTCACTTACCATACGGATGTGGGGTGTGGTTATTTGGGTAAATGATACTAACGCGCTCTCAGGATATTTCGGAGCTTCGGAAACACTGGATGGTCCGCGACCATGAAAAAGCAGGGATTGGAACATTTCTCTTTAAGACAGCAACCCGTGCGGCCGATGAACTCGGTCTCGTATTCGACACTGAGCGGGCTAACCCAAACTCTGACACCGAGTTGGGACCCGTTCAGCAAAAAGCTCACATCAAAGCTGCGGAGACAGATGTCCTGCTACAGCTACATATGGATATCCAAAAGCTTCTTCAGGTCGAGTGAGCTTAAGTCGGAGACCAAGGGATTCATAATGGCCTGCCAGGTGTCACACTGC
This sequence comes from Chrysolina oricalcia, assembly GCA_944452925.2. Lineage (NCBI taxonomy): Eukaryota > Metazoa > Arthropoda > Insecta > Coleoptera > Chrysomelidae > Chrysolina > Chrysolina oricalcia. Next base: position 12,159,443 of record OX101825.2, on the reverse strand, counting down.
TCTCCAACTTGAAGATAATACCTGCTTGCCGTAATATGGCATAAATCTTAGCAGCGCGAATGCAGAAGGTCGTTATCCTTGGTTCGCTCCGTCTACTCAGGGCACATGATTCTGGGACCCAATAGTCACTCACCCTACGGACGTAGGGAGTGGTTATTGGGGTTAACGACACCAGCGCGCCCTCCGGATGGGTCGGAGCACCGGAGACAGGGGCAGACTGGTACACTCCTAAGGGAAAAAAATTATAATAATAATAATAATAATTTATTTCCGTAAAAGATAATAACAATGAAAGAATTACATGATATGGGAAATAAATGAAGCAGAGAGCCACAGGAGTCCTTTAGGACTTGTACGTGGGTACTTTCAATAATTTACCACCATCAATCAATGCTGTGAGACTTCAATTAAAAAAAAATTATAAAAATAAAAATAATTCATGAAAATAAATAACATACAAAACATTTTTAATTAGAATTCCCTGAATTATTAATGCAATAAAATAATAGAATTTTATGTAAAATTCAGAATAAATAATTCCTTTTACTTTTTATTATGTATTTAAGAACCTAACAAACACTATTGAGAGTTCTGCTTTGAACACCAACAGCTGTAATTATTAAAAATGTCATTTTGAAACACCAGTATTTAAAATCACCCACTTCTGATACTAGTGTTGAAAATGTGTTACTTTTTACATTAGTGTTAAACATTTGAGATATTTATTTTTCTCAGCTTCATCCAGTACATCCATTTGAGTAAACTCTTATCACATTTGCTGTGAAATTACCGTTCTAGGTAACGCAGAATAATCTTAGTTACCAACAAACATTGGAGAGTTGGATAGTATGACGATTTTTAGAAATATTACGACAAGCTTTTTGGCAATTAATAACAATAGACAATGGTTGCTTTATGTATTTAAAAACAAGCAATTGGTTACTTTATAACAGTATGTTATGTACCATTGCCATCCTAAATAATTTGATTCTTTATTCACTATTCTGACGGTATTTTGATAGTGTTAATAGAAAAAACGTTGCATGATGTTTCTGTTGAAAGTACATTTAGTTTGTTGGACAGATTAGTCAACTCGCTACTCTCGTATCCTAAACTTTCCTTCTCAAAATGAAATAGCGTTTTAAACACTAACATCATGAATAAATAGTTCTTTGATAACTACTGAATACCATTTTAAAATTATTCAAACCATATTTGTTAGCAGTAACAAATCAATACCAAAGTCAATAAGCAGAAATTTATAGAACCACTTTATTAAGTACCAAACCAAAATTTAGTACTTTTCACATCACATACCTATTTAAATTGATTATAAAAAAAAACTGAAATTTTTGACAGGTTGACATAAACTAACGTAACTCATTCCGAGTAGTTCAATACATTTTTTTTAAGTAAAATTCAACACCTTTGTTTCATTTCAAAATAATTCATAACGAAAGGTTCTCCCGTATAAGCCAACTATTCGAAAGGCACTGAAATCCTTGCTCTTATAAATCTTTAATGAGCCGTCTCCTATTGGGGAAATATCAACAAATTTTGGCCAAAATTATGAATCTTTTAAAAATTCAAGGGGTGGAAACCAAACAGTCAAATAAAATTCTAAATAGATGGATTTGTATAAAATTCTCCAAATCAATGGAAAAATTGTTAAAAATATTTCTCGAAATAATAAAAAGTTTTCCCGTATGAAGCCAAATATTCGAAAGGCACTGCAATCCCTGCTTATACGTCGTTTATTGATTGTGAGTCGTCTCACAGTGGGGTCAATATCAACACTTTTTGGCTAAAATTATGATATTTTTAGAAACTGCCCAAAATACTAATAAGTTATGGTAGATTTCCACGGGGTGGGAAACAAAATAATCAAGTTACATTCTAAATGTTTGGATTTGTATAGAATTTAGCCTCCAAATCAACCGAAATATTGTTTAAGATATTTCTCGAAATAGGGTGACTTTAGAGGGGGGTGAATACAAAAAATTTGGTGTAATTAAAAGTTTTATGGTTTGTGTATGAAATTGCCCACACATTCACGGTAAAATAGCTTCGAAAATTATATCGATGAGATGGAGTAGTATTCATGAAGTGGAAATCAAAGAACGTATATCATTACATGGTTTATACAAAATATAGTCTACGAATTGATGTACGAAAAGTTCCAAAGAGAACATTCTCAAAACATGAAAAAAAAAACTGCCAGCCAGAATTTGGAAAATAGTGCTCAGTAACAATATATTTGTAACGCCAAATATTTTTTGGAACTTTGATAGCTACCATCAATAGCTTTCATCAGAATCAGAATAAAATGATATTTGGACCATATCATTATCATGATCATCTTCATATTTGGTCTTCAATTTTTTGTCCAGAACTTTTCAAAAACACAATAACCATTACAATAATGTTGAAATTTTTTTTGCGAAGATCGCAAAAAATCGCAAAATATTAAAATGTACCACTAGGATATGATAACTATTAAAAAGTGCTTCATGTGATTCGAGACACAACTGAAAGATTACTTATTTGTTCGAACACACGTGTTTCAAAATTTTTTTTTAAATGATGAATTAAATTTTATTATGGTACCGTCACTTATAAAATAAAATTGAAGAAAAAAATAAAGAGCACCTGAAGTTGACGAATTCATAACAAAAAAGTAAAAATTTCTCAACAAAACGCAGTTCAACAATCAGTTGAAACTCAATGTGGTCTCCAGAAATACCTGAGAGTTATGGGTAGTAGGAGGCGTTGCCAGTCTTGAAATATGAATATATGTAAAAATAATTTTTTCGTGCAATCGTACGCGAAGTCAGTATTTCGCGTTCTCAGCACAGTCCGCGAAATTTAATTTGGCGGCCGTTACCCATAGCAACGGCCGCGAAACCAAACGTAACTTTCAAAAATGTTTTCAGACATCGTCTTAACATTCTGTTTGTCACACCAATCTATAAACTCGCCGTAACATTTTTCGTACTGCCGTTTAGATTTTTCGGGTATTAAAACGGAAAGCGCCAAATTTACAACGCTTTTGAGTTCTGGAGGATGGAAGGTACTGAAATATCGCTATCAGTATCAGACATTTTGCGTTTTGACAAGAACTGTCAAAATATTTTGTATATATTGAAACATATCATTTCCATAGCACACGGTGATATTGTTAAATAAATTGAACTGCTGTTGATTTTAGAGCAATAATATATTTATTTACAACTATCTATTTTAATAATTTTAACGATTGCACGAAAAATAGTGTGTATGCCATGGCCGCGAAACTTTTTAACGACCTCAAGATTATCTTGCCTCGGCCGCAAGCGGCCTCGGCGATAACTGTTCTTTCGGTACGTTAAAAAGGTATTTCGCGGCCTTAGCATACAAATAACTATTTCTACTACCTCACTAGACAACTTTATTTTCGATCCTAAAGAAGGGAGGAAAATGGTACTCTTCCTCTCGAAGAAGATGCATTGAAATCAATTTTGCTTCTTAAGCAAGATCTTTTGGCAGGTCGTCTTCGCTAGAACTCATTTTCAAAACTTAGAAGCAAGTTAAAAGGGTAAACAACGTGACAGCTTATGACAACTGTTATGTTTGTATTACCAAACAACGCCATAGCAACAAATCGTTGTCAACACGATGACGACGACGCAACGCTTACTTAATATTTTGTCATATAGCCGCATTATATAGTTCCACAGCTTTCTGCAGTTGTTCTTATAAGTATGCAGGCATTATAATTTCATAATGTTGATAATGTTGCTGACCTTGAACGAGGGGACAAATTTTTAAAGCCTCATTGAGCACTGAAATGAAACTTTTCTGAAAGTTTGCATTATTTTGCTATTTTTTACCCATTTTTTACTTCAAATACCATAATGATTGCCCTAATGCCACTCTGCATGTTACGATTGTTTTGAAATTTATTCCAATGCTACATATTTGGGAACATGAGATTGTTGTAGATACCACCAGTTGCAAATGATAGTGGCATTGGACCAATGTAGACGTGTCTGCTGATATACGCAATATCATTGGCTGAAAGTGTTGTCACAAAAATTTGAAATTTTGCTGATTTTGTTGCCTTCAAAGAAGTGTGTCAACGAAAGGAACAAACTGAAATATCACGTGCCGACGTGAACTATAGTCTGTAGTGGGGACAGAAGTATTCAACGAATTTCATATTGACAATAATTAGCCAAAGTTATAATATACTGCGATAATAAAAACTTTCAGTTCAGCGTCAAATTGTTACTGTCAGTTTATCATTTCCCGATTATTCAATTGCCTACAAACCCAATCATCCTCTATTACATTTTTTCCAGCACTGGAATAAAAGGGAAGTGTTGTTTCCAATTTCACGAATTACAAGGGCAATTATCCGTAAAATATCGGAATGGCCAGTAAATTGTTGTTGTATGTCCAGCTGCCGATAGCGAACGTTGCTAGTCATTGAACACACACCGCCTCATTTCACGAACCGCCACGGAATATGGGGGCATTTGCACTTACAGCGATACTAAATGGAAGAAGAATACTCCAGGGGAACTGGTCACTTTCACTAGTCACATCTTAGAGTGAAATGGAAAATATCTAAAACACAATCCACGGAAATTGACGGTCAGTTGCAAAAAAACGAATAAAAAAGAAACAAGGTTAGAAATTGAAATGAACAAAATTAGGAAGTATTATAGAATTAAAAATCAATAAGATAAATATACTTAATTCTGTAAAAAAGTCACAAATCTGACAAGACCAACGTTGAATGAAAAAGAACAAGAAAAGTCAGACATCAGAACTAGCAAATGAAATGGGCTAAGATAGCAGAATCAATAAAAAACTGTTTTAAAACTTGTAAATAGTAATTTAAAATAAGTAATTTCAGATTGTACAGTCAATTTTGAAAATACGGCTAAGTTTTAAATCAAAGTGACAGAGAAATGACGAAAATTTATTCAAAATCCGGGAGTGCGAAAATATCTACTAAGAAACGGACAGTTACCATGAAAAAAGTTTGTTGAAAAAGCGGAGAGTTGAGAGAAGCCATTAGAACCAAAGGCCCACATTTTACAATAAAATTTGGTAATTAAGAAAAATATAAATAAAAGCCGAACACAATACATCAAAATTAGGTAAAAAACGGAAAAACACATCTATAAGAACAAATAAAAGACAGAAAGTATTTCACAAAAGCATTGCAGAAGTTGTCTGTTGTGAATAGAACATCTTTGAATAACAAAATTATTGAGAATTCAATCTGCTAAAGTGTTTCCCGTGATCAAAATAAAAGTCCAACCGTTGCCGCCGAGAAAAAAGTATTTATTTCGTAGACTTGAATACAAAGAATCTTGACCTATGGCATTCTAGGAAAAAAAGATATTCGTAAAAATTGACAAAGATATACGTTTCTGATAGTTTCGATAGAAAATTTTGAAATATACCGGCACAACTGAGAAACATGCACTGGGAGGTGAAATATCAAAAACCATTTTGTTTTTTGTTGAACTGGCAATTGATAGAATATGCATTCAAGCAGGGTCAGAAGTACCTTAGTTTTGTTAAAAATTTGTTTTTTTCGTTGCATCCTCGCATGAGTAATCTTCAGGAGTCGTCTAGAAAGTTGTGCGGGTTAGGAACTCAAGTGCTATAATACAGTATGTTAGAGAGGGGTCACAATAGTTCAGTATTGATAATGTCACGATTTCTCATTCACGGTAGTTTGTTTTCATTTTCTATTCTGTATAAAACCACAGCTTCAGCAACTCATTCACACCCTCACCAAGTTGGGCACATCCACAAACAGTGAATGGGAAATATAATTTGAGAGTTAACCATGAAAACAAACACGCCATGTGGAATCGATGGGAAGTTTCTATAACAGCTTCCGTTTGATATCGTTCGAGTACGGATACTACAAATAAATTAGTACGATTCATGTGATTGATATTTAACTTTGATCAATTAGTAAACCTTTCACTCAACTGCTCCGGTATTATAGAGATGATATGACTGATGAATTATGACCAAATTTTTCTTTTGTTACAGTTGTATATTTTGAGTGCCACTTTGTAGAGGATATGTTCAAAATTTTTGATTTAGATTTCCACGTATGCATGTTTGAGTAGCTACACGGTGACTGAAAATTGAATATTTACCCATTTTCGTTAATTTTACTGATACAATCAATTCATGGATGTACTATGTGGTACGAAGTAATTACGAAAGATTAGAAAAAAAAACAGTTTTTAGACCACTCTATTTTGAAAAAAAATTTCTTGTGAAATTACAGTTAAAATCATGTAATAGCCCTAGACTTCCACTGTAATTGAGTACCCTTGAAGTTGTAAAATTTCACAAAAAAAATGAAAGATTCACAAGTTCATTGTGAAATCACAGTAAACGCATCGTCTTGAGCAGACTTCACAAAACTTGTGAAATTATTATAATTTGTATTTCTATGTTGTGGAATTACTTGAAATGACAATGTAAATATCACAGTTCATCTAAAACGGTAAAACGGTATTGTGATTTTACCATATGTTTGTAAATGTACCCACTAATGATTATTCACACGTATTGTGAAAATAATCCAACTACGAAGGTAATCGATTACAGTGAAAATCTAGGGCCACAAATAACCCACGATTTTAACTGTAATTTCACAATATACTTTTTTCAGTTTATGAATGCCCTATGATATTTTCACGATCAATATTAGAAAAAACAACGATAGGTCACTTTGAATAAAATGAGATTTTTTCTCCATCAAACTATGGTATCTGAAGAAGTGTAACTCAGCTTTGGTAGCTTTTGTTTCAAATCGACACTTTCTTCTCAAAAAAATTGAAAAATTGCGGAAAGATTATTCCTGTAATAATAAGCATGCAGTTCCTATTTTCTAAGCGTTTGCACACGATACTATCAGATAGAACATGTGAACATCGTCAAATGACAGAATTGACACAAAATAATTGATATGAACTTACCCAAAGAGACTAAACTAGGAGGGTTTAATAAGCTCTAGCCAATCAGAATCTTGTAGCATCATATGAGTACAAAGTCGAACTCGAATCAAGCGACAAAACTGTCAGCAGTAACTCTCATATACCAAGAGCTATTCCGTCACTGTCTATAGAGAACGGCGGCCATGACATGTCCAACTACGTCCCATTTCGTCACAAATGTTCTTTCACCTCTTTCTGTCAATGTCCCCATTGTCTTATGTTCCTTGTTAGTTTAGTCTCTTTGGAACTTACCTACTTTTTTAAACACAGATCACAATATTCACTCGGGCGTCTCAAACACGCTTTGTCTTGTTCGCAGTACAGCACTAGACGAGGAAAGTTATGACGTGACAAATGTCATTTTTGTCAAAAACTGATTCCAAACAAACCTCCGTCGAATTTGAATCAGCTTGTCCGATAACTCCGATATGGTTTCCGTTGTGGTTTTTCAATTTCTTTTGCCTGAGAGAACAAAATCCAAACATCCAAACACAAACTAATAAGCAAAGCAGCAAATCATCAACAGAGAACGTCATCTAAAATTCTTTGTTTGGAATCAGTTTTTGACAAGTGTGACATTTGTGACGACACACTTTCCTCGTCTATTGAACTAATAGGTCCACGAGACGATAACACTCTGACCTAGTTATGCACTGGAAGTGGAGTTCCTCGATCGTCAGACGACTTTGTTGCTCAGAAAATAAAGTAATCTGGAAATTCACAATGCAACTGTTAAGAGTTTACAATGTCGGGGCGTGGCGCAGTGGTTAGAGCGTCCAACTCGAAAGGTCCGGAGTTCGAGCCCCAGTTACGGCTGGGATTTTTATGGCTGGACTGGGGTGGGTCCTGCATGATTCACTGTTGCGTTCCAATTAACAGTGCTGCTCCTAAGGTGGCGCATGGAGTTAGTAACAAGGCCTATCCAGAACACGTGGCTAATGACCATAGCAGTCGATGCCAAACCACCAAAGAAAAAAAAAGAGTTCACATTATTTCTGTAATTTCCAACGGAAGCATGATTAATTCACACATTAGATACATTCAGATTCTGAAATAAAAAGAGTTCAACCTCGAATTATGATACTCGGATTCAGGGCTTGATCAAAATAACTGTTTCCCGCAGAGAAATTTATACTATGGGCGCCTAATCGAAATGACATCACATTTCAAAAGTGAAATGAATTATTGCAAAAAGTACAAGCAACATTATCTGCGGAAGAGCCGAAAATTTATGGACATGAAGCTATATACTGAATACTATTTAGGTTAGAAATCAGTATATCAGTATTCATATTTCCGAATATGAAAGTGTGTCTTGATAGTAAATGAAAAATTTTCGCCTTATTCATAATTTTTAGCCGCATGTTCACATCTAGCTATGAAAAATAGCCTAAAGATGCAGACAATTATGGAATAGCAAATATCTTTTGTAATTCCCTACGAAAACATGAGAAAATTACAACACTACTGTGATATTACAATGTGACATTCGTGAAATTCTTGTCACTGTAATATAATAATGTAAAATTCTTGTCAGTGTAATATTACAGTGTGATATTCTTATCAATGTATTATTACAATATGGTATTCTTATCAGGATGGAAATTCACAATACATTGGTGAATTAACAATAAACTGGATTCTACTCCTTAGGTCTTGTAATTTCAGAGGGAGGTGGGTAAATCAGTTGTATTTTCAAATCGTTAATTCACAAAATGGCCTGAGAAATGCATAAAAATTGTGAACTTACAATAAGTATCGACAAAACAACAAGTCTGTGATTTTTCATTGCGATTTCACATTTTGTCTAGCAATTCACAAGAAAAAAATTATTTATTACTGACATATATTGTGAATTCTACAGCTTATATGAAATTTCGCAATATTTCAGAAACAAAACGACGAAACAACAAGTCTGTGATTTTTCATTGCGATGTTACATTTTGTCTAGCAATTCACATTGTAATCCAAATATTTTTTTCAGTGTATGGCTATTCTCAGTCCATCTGTATTTATACAACAATTTGCGTCCATAGATTATTATTTTGTAGTTCCAGCAGGGTTTTGACATGCCTTTCTGTATCATATTTTACTTTTTTCCAATGACAAACTGCTCCGCTATTCCAGACGCTTCCTCAGGGCGTTCAATTAAATATTACACCACTTCACTCTCAAGCACCATGTTGTGAACAGACATATCAAAATGCAAATAGACTGGCCGGTAATGACAGATTTGGTGCAACGTTTTTATTATGTATTCATCTTTCATGTTATTATCATTCTAGGTTTCGAAATGACCTATAGAAATATCTCAGACCATACATACTCGTCATCACAAATCAAATTTGAGTTTCTTTTGAAAAAGTGATATTTTTGAACGATAATTTGAAGCGATTTCTGCATGGTTATAACAGAAATCGTCTCACTCTGATGGATGAGGAGGACTGCATCATTCTTTTCTGCTTAAGGTAGGGTAATGAGTAATTTCAATAGATTCGGCAATTCTCATTCTCCACAATGAACTCAAAATCTTCCGGAGCATAAGGCAAAACCGATGTCTCGTCTATACTATGCGAGTGTCGTAATAGGTAGTACAACACTCATTCTCCACAACAAACTTGGTATCCCCCGCATAAGACAAAACCGATGACTCGTCTATACCATAGTGTCGCATATGGTAGTACAACTTTATGTGTTAAGTTTGTAGATATAGGTAACCTTAGTTTGGATAATGAGGCAATCTGGAAATACTATCGAAAGAATAATTGTCTAATTCCCGAAAAGAATCCTACAAAGAACATCTGGGTAAAATTCCCAACTCTGCTTACTACGCTATTGTAAGGTAATAAAAGATTGTATTGTGTTGTGAATAAGAGATAACCATACGACGAAGTCCTCTCAAAGTCATGTATTCATATTGTTGATGTCCAATTATAGTTTTAAATGCATAGAAGTCAAAGTATTCATATAACTGGTGTCCAATTATAGTTTTGAACGCATTTCAGTCGTAGTATTCAAAGAATCCCTACAACTTCTAGTCCCCTTAACTTCCGAGTTTTTGCGTTACGCGCGAGAGTCTCTACGTTGAGTCGTAGCATTAAAAGAATCCCTACAACTTCTAAGCCCTTCAACTTCCCAGCTCTACAACTTCCAGGCTCTTCAACTCCCGAGCCCATCAACCCCAGAACCCTCACTTGTTATAGTCCTATTGTATTTTGTATGTTCTAACATGTATTGTATTCTAGATATTTACTAATATTTTAATTTACAAATTAGTGGGAAGCAGTCAAAGGTAGACCAATTAAGAAGATTTCTTCGTTTTTATGTCAAGCTTTCGAAAAAATTTATTTTTTTCTTCAAGGCCTAACTAAAAGTAGTTGATTGATAAATATGTGATGGTATTACATGATTCGTTATACTTATTAACATGAAATTCAAAATAAATTATAGACAAAAAGGAACATAGGTGTCACAATTTGAGAGGACAAGTTGACAACAAAATTATGATTACGCGATCATACTTTCGGTATTTCAAGACAGAGATACAGAGTGAGAGATATAAATGTATAACTATGGGTATAATACATAGATAATCATTTCAAGGAGAACTAGGTGAGATTTTTCTTTTTGTTTTTTCAATAGATATGTATATATGGTACTAAGATCATTGATGGCTGTTCTTTTATTCATAGTTTGCTCTGTATTATTTATAAGAATCATTTCAATAAAGAGATGCTTATTGAGATTTTGTTCATAATCAAGAATTTTTGCATTTTCATAGTCAAGTATACGATCTTCATCTATAACATGTTCGACAAGGCTACATGATCTTACATTCCTTCTGCAGTCACTTTGAGCATTCTACATGTTTGACCAATGTAAACTGCATCACAACTTCTACATGGAATTTCATAATTAATATTTGATCATTTCTGAATGGTACACGAGTTTTCAATTTTGAGTGTAGTTGTGATATTGATTGAACACGTTTTACCAATTTTACTTTTGTCTACATTTTTGAACAAATTGATTAATTTTGAAGCCAAATCACCTATATGAGGTAAATATTTATAAATTGGAATGTGATTAGTTCTTGGTGGGTGGTTATTTGAATACGAATCAGAAATAGAGGAGCTGAATAAAATTTTATTAACTAGCGATTTTGGATATGAATTTTCTGAAAGGATTTTTTGAAGATCTTTCAGACAATAATTTCTCAAAGATGGATGACTAACTACTCTGGTTTTGAGGTTATTTATCAAACTGAATTTCATTTTCATGTGATGGTGTGAGTTTACTATTCATTGGTTTTGTGTACCACCTGGTAATAATTTTGTTTTCAATGGTTCTGATTAGTGTTATATCCAATTCATAAATCTTCACCTCATATAGATGATTTGACTCCACAATTAATCAATTTGTTCAAAAATGTAGACAATATTGAAATTGGTAAAACGTGTTTCAAATCAATATCACAGCTACACTCAAAATTGAAAACTCCTGTAGCATTCGAGAACAGATCAAATATTCTTTATGAAATTCCATGTAGAAGTTGTGATGAAGTTTACATTGGTCAAACATGTAGAATGCTCAAAGACAGAATAACCTCCCATAACAGTGACTGCAGAAGGAATGTAAGATCGTGTAGCCTTGTCGAACATGTTATAAATAAAGATCATATAATTGACTATGATAATGCAAAAATTCTTGATTATGAACAAAATCTCAATAAGCGTCTCTTTCTAGAAATGGTTCATATAAATGATACAGAGCAAACTATGAATAAAAGAACAGACATCAATGATCTCAGTACCATATATACATATCTATTAAAAAACAAAAAGAAAATATCTCACCTCGTCTTCCTTGAAATGATTATATAATATACCTATGTTATACATTTACATTTCTCACTCTGTATCTCTCTCTTGAAATAACGAAAATATGATCCGAGTAATCATAATTTTGTTGTCAACTTGTCTTCTCAAATTGTAACACCTATGTTTCTTTTTGTCTCTAATTTATATTGAATTTCATGTTAGTAAGTTTCCCAAATTATGTAATACCATCACATGTTTATCAATCAACTACTTCTAGTTGAGTCCTGAATTAGAATTTTTTCGAAAGCTTGACATAAAAACGAAGAAATCTTCTAAATTGGTCCACCTTTGACTGCTTCCCACTAATTTGTAAATAAATTATTGACCTATGCGACAATCATGCATTCATAAAGAAATCGACCATTTATGACAAATCGACCATTAATAGGGGCCATTAATGGACGATTTCTCGAAATCACCCATTAATAACAAATTGTTCATTAATAAGGGTTATCAATAGTCGATTTCATTTGCATTAGAAAACATTGAACATATTAATACAAGGTAGGTGGAAAACGAATTTGATAATTCCAATTCAAACTCACAATATACTTGCAAGTGAAGTGTATGGAAAGCGTGTGAAATCGTCGAAAAGCTCCATTGACCTCCTCAGTGGAAATTATTCAAGGTTCCTGTTGGAAGTGGTAATTTGTCAGTTATTCCCGGTGGATTTATAGGGGTACAGCTCTGACGGAAAAAGGCCGAAAGTCCTATTAGCGGAAAACCTGTGGGCTGGAGGTAACAATTCGTGAAAGCCCCGCAAGTTCGAACTCACGCAATTCGTTACCGACACGCTCTCGGGATATTTGACACCTGACAGTTCGTTCGAGTGGAAGTATTAAAACTGTGAGTGTAGGATCAACGACTTTGTTTAGAAAAAACTCCGGTGCGGCGTCAGGAAGTAATGGAGTCTGAATAAATATAATATGTAATTGATTTTTGATGTGATACGGATTTTGGGGTTTACTCAGAACTTCTTTGGGTAAGTGCCATTGTTGCCTCCTAATAACTAATAATATTACATTGCATTGAACATCGATTCAGTTCCGTGTTTTTGATTCATTATGTCTGATATTCGGAGGAACTCTAGCAATATGTGCTTTTTGAAATATTCACTATTCTGTCCTTGAAGTTTTTTTTTGAATCAAAGTTTGAACAATCAACAGAATCATCAGCGACTATGTTGTTTCCATAAATATACATATGTCATGTTTTTAGGAGAAAATGGTAATTTTTTTCAAAAAAAATTATGCCAAAAGTCCCTTATATTTTGTTATTTCATAAATCTAAAAAAACTCATTCAGAGAGACTTTGGGTAGACTTTGTATCATCTTCCAAAAACCCTTATGTATTCATTCATCCCCAGCTTCCTCGAAACATTCCGCATCTAGATACTTTTAAAATATCGAGGTTTTACTCTGCCACTATAATAAGACTGAAACTGAATCATGGAGGCTTCCCCACATATTTAGCCAAAATTGGGGTAAACATATCTCCTATCTGCCCTTGCAATAACTCATCAGAAGCATATATCAATCATTTGATCTTCACCTGTGATCTCCATAACACACACCGGCACGGGCTGGAATTTTTAAATAAATTAATCACCCAAGGTGTCCAACTGCCAACAAATATCATTATTCTGCTGAGCACATTCTAGGAAGAGATTTATAGAACAATTGTGGAATTTTTGATAAAAGAACAAATCTCAATTTAAATCTTTAATTATCTAATTAACTAATAGCTATTATCTAATTAACTATCATTAAAAAAATCTGTGGCAAAAAAAAACTCTGTTTTGATGCCAACACCCACAAAAAAAAAATTCAGATTTTTTTAAGTTTTCAAATGTCATTGAGATTTTAGTGGTTTTATAAAATAAAATTCAATATTCCGTTTATTTCTCAAGTTATCAGACTCAGTTGAGGACTATGAAATTGTTTATTCACATTTTTTATATTTCTGATTTTGGATTTCTGTCAATTTAAAAAATTTTCCACGATTTGAAAATTTTAGTTGATTTTTCCAAGTTTATTTATCAAGATATGGAAAATTTTTGTAGATCTATTTATGTATAATGAAAGTGAAAGTTTAGATTTTTGTGGTATCTCATTTCGTTTTCGAGTTTTTGGTGATTTTATAGAAAAAGTACATATTTACACGATTTTACAGTGTCAGTGATGCTTGTAAAGACATACTGGAAGCGATTTAAATAATTTCAATTCCATCATTGGTACGGTCAACGTCTCGATTTTTAATTTTTTTTAAATATCTCTCGGTTTGTTGATATTCCTTATAGATATTTTCAACGCTATCCAAACAGATTTCTTGGAAAATTGAGAAAATATTAACCGTTTTCAAGATAATTGAGATTTTTCAAGTTTTTTCCAGTTTTTTGGTAATTTCCGTTTCAGTAGGATCATTACGTCTATTGGAGCTCTGCCGATTGCATTTTATTAAATTCAATTAAAAAGGACGGTTCGGCGTATTTGTTTCGGAAAATCACCGAAAAAAAATTAAGAATTTTCCGGACCCATTTAAAAACAATAATAATCCTCATCAGGACATATTCAAGTATATCTTCGAAGAATATGGAAGGGATCAAATCAATTCCTGAACCTGTATCGAGAAAACTAGGAAGGGCAAAAAAACGGAAAAATCCCGTAAATTTGTTCCTGGTTTTCCAATGAGCAAAATTGTTCCTCGAGTTATTAAAATGTTTGAAATTTCAGAGCGAAATCTAAAAAGGTCAGAAAATGACACGGCTTTTAAAAGCCACAAAAACCGCTCTGTACATGCTTACCGAAATTATGGCCATATGCGCCTTCTCAGACATAGAGGAGCATTCGACAACACCTCTCACAAAGAAATAGAAAAGGCCCCAACGAAAAAGGGAGTGGACAGAACCACATCCAGGTGGATGTGCCAACAAGAACTGATGAAACGAAAGTGGGCGATATCTGCTTTCGAATCAGCACAAACAGGTGCTATCACCTGTGATGTGGAGTGTCATAGTAGACGAACTACTCGGAACACTTACCGGGAACGGAGTCACTTGCCTTGGATATGCTGACGACGTAGTCATTATGGCCAGAGGCAAATTCGAAGGAACCCTCTGCGATCTCATAGAAAGGGAGCTAGAGACTATCAGAAGATAGTGCCTCTCTGTGGGGTTGGGAATCAACTCATCAAAACCCACAGTGGTACCATTCACTAGAAGAACAAAGTTTCAGCAACTGAGGACTGTTCACCTCGGCGGAGCAGACTTAGAATGATAGCAAGAGGTGAAGAATCTAGAGCTTACCCTAGACTCAAAAGTACCCTGGAACAGACACGTAGAAAAGATCATTAATAAGGCGAAATCATCACTGATGGTGTGCAGGAACTTTGCAGGAAAAACGTGGTGCTGTAACCCATCAATACTGCGATGAATTTACACCATGATAGCGAGACCTATAATCACATATGGAGCAGTAGTGTGGCACGGCAGAACCGAACTAGCCACAACAAAGAAAATCCTGGAGAAAGTGCAAATACTAGCATGTCTTTGTATAACAGGAGCAATGAGGTCGACTCCAACAGCAGCTATAGAGGTCATTCTGGACCTCATTCCTTTCCATATCATGGTAAGGAGAACTGCTTGGGGGACAAACCTCAGGTTGGCTGAAGTCGAACTCGAAGGGACAGCTCACAGTGCAAGGGGCTTAAACCCTACCAGAAGTGCACAACTTACCGATCTCCCAACTGACAAAATTACCAAGCAATTCAGTTTCGAGAAATTTTTTCGAACGGAATTAAATACCAAAAAAGTATGGAGCATAGAATCCATTCGAGCACTGGAAAGAAATACCATAACATGGTACATGGACGGGTCCAAAACTCCCGACGGAACTGGAGCAGGAGTCTTTTGGCCTCGCACCATATACTCCGAACCCATAGGCCAGTTTCCCAGCATTTTTCAAGCCATAGAAAGGTGCTTTCAGTTCAACCTCGACAGGAAATATCGGAACAAGAAAATCGCAATCCTCTCCGATAGTCAAGCAGTCATCAAAGCGTTGAGCTCATATAACATCAACTCGAAGACGGTCTGGGAGTGTCTAGACAAACTCAATGATCTAGGCAGAAAGTGATCCTCCTCTGGGTGCTGGGGCACGTTGGAGTGGAGGGCAATGAACAAGCAGACACCCTGGTACGAAAAGGGGCATCAACTCCGCTGATCGGGCCAGAACCATTCTGCGGACTTGGAAATTCCTACTTCCAAGAAGAACTCAATAAAACTGAACAAGCAATGAGAGTAATATACTGGCGAATACTTCCAGAGCTAAGGCAGGCCAAAGATCTCCTCGGCAATTTTAAACGAGCAAGATCGAAGACATTGATTAACCTCCGCACAACTAGTCTAAAGACAATCACGGGATTTCTGACGGGGCACTGCAGACTCAAAGAACACCTAAGGAAGCTAGGCTTAGTGGGGGACAGCATCTGTAGATTCTGTGGGGAACATCCAGAAACACCCTAACATATATATTGATGGAGTGTTATGCTGTACAACGTAACAAGAGATTGAAAATACTGGAATCACACCAGCTGACGGTGGGAGAAATACCTTGAATTCTTCAAGGAATTGAGGCTTGAGGGGCTGCTGTGAACGAGAACACTTTGAGATAGCAGGAGAAGTTGGGGCACAATGGATCTAATCAGGTCGCAGCGCATCAGTTACCATCAACACTTACCATTACCATTACCATTACTATGCCTCTGAAACGTGAGATGAAAAAGTTGGGGTGGCTCTGGACGGCCGTAGAATGATGTCGTGTATAACAGGTTCAGCAATGTCTACTTCCTGAATGATTTTGGAGTACCCAGCTTGTGATACATGCACAGATAGGTTGTTCTTTCCTGTCTTTGTTTCATTTTAGACCGAAACAATACTGAGCCTTATGTGATTCTGGGTTGCCCAGCCAGCGAATGAAAATCTTTCAATCCAAAAATATTCTGCACTGGCTTCAGGCTAAATGAGATTTTGTTTCAAATAGGTAGTGTACAAAATCAAATGCAAAAAATGTTAACAATACAATTTCCAAACTTTTTCCCGATATGTTTGTTATACTCAACTAGAAGTCAAAAACAAAGCAAATGCAAATGTGTTCCACGGAACAGGACCGGTTGTGAAGCTCATTATCGTGCAAGAGCCATTGTGAGTTGCACTACGCTTCAATTATACCGGTGAATCCTTTTCAAAGCTGCAACTTATGATACATTCAAATCATCCGACGCCAATGCATGTTAGATCGTGCTTTACTCTTGTACCTGACACAACTCAATTTGCATTTTAAGTTCCAGCGCTGCCTTTGACGGAGCACAAAGCGCGAAATAATTCAACGGGAGCACGGAAAATAGCGCAAACCAACACAAAGAGGCCGAAATTTAATTTACGATGCTTACTTTTCACATTTCTGGCCCTCCATTTGGGGAAATAAAAATCGTCTGTCGTGGTCAGTAAACATTGTAATTGGGGGAAAATTTCTGAATTTGGGGTTCGTTTCGTCAAATGAAGAGAGTTTTAAACATATGCAGATTTACACCAGAGGCAAGGGCATCGCTAATTTTTTTTGGGAAGGTCTTTTTGCTTCAGGTAATAAAAAAAAATAATTCAGTGATATAGAACTTCTACTAAAAATACTATTTTATGATTTTTCTTGGGGGTGTGGTAATTACCTCCATTACCCTTTCCTCATATCGACGCCCTTGACCAGAGGTCACTTCAGTCTACCAGCAGTTATAATAAGTATCATTCTCGTTGAAGTTACTTGCAGTTGATGAAGGTGTTAACAACATGTTGAACATCAAATGAAGTAAGACCATAAAGTGATCAACAAAAGTAGTTTGAAACCTGTTTAAATGTAGTTATAAAATCAATACTCCTGCAGGTTCTTGAGGATGAGCGAATGCATAGGGTTCTAAGAACATCGAAGATCATGACCTTACCGAATACTTCCCAACTTGCAATTTGTTATCACAACTACTGTAGTTGCGAAAACCTTTTCAAAAAAAGTGTATTCAATAGTTTCTGTTCATGAAATGTTTTTATTACGTTTCTACAATAGCTACAATTGCATAATTGGCACAATTTTATGAAACTCCTCAGTCTTCGGTCTTATTTTAATGAATCTCCTACGAATAACGAAAATCATTTCCATAAACTTTTTTCAGTTTTAAAAAATCTCGACTTTTCTTTTTCAAATTGTTTTATTGAAGTGTTCTTTGAGACACTACGAAATGCTTTTATCAGTTCAACTCAACTTGACAACACGTTATCTACTCTCACTTTTATCCATCATCAAATATGTCAAACTACTGTCTACTACTGGTAAATCTCCTTATTGCATCAAAATATAAGTTTTCGAACTAATAAGAAGTTCTTAGAATACAAAAGAAAATTGGAGAATGTAATCTAGAACAAAAATCTGTATTTCTAGATAAACACCAGGAGCAACACTGCTGCTCTAGGTTATTCCATCCCAGATGACACCATCAATAATCCTCTAAAACTAATGTGTGGGATCGTGGCATCGGTATTCTGCTAGCCTCTCCACGTGAACCACCTCCGTTTTGTCCCTTGCGGTGAGCTGGATGCAGAACACCAATTCGTTGATCTTCTTTATGACGACGTAAGTTCCTGTACAATTTTTCTGTAGCTTGGGGCTTATTCCTTACTTGCCCTGAGGTTGGTAAAGGAAACGGCTTCACCTGTCTCGAATATAGTCCCTGGAGTATTTCTGTCAAATCTCTTCTTCATTTAATGACTGCAGATTTGAAGGTCTGCAGAACACATTGACTGGGTTCAGTCTTTCTCGTAACTTTTCGACATATTCTGGTAGAACTTTGCCCTTTGCATTTCTAGATGACTTTCCAACCAGCAGATCGTATGGCAGTTTTATTTCTCCCCCAGCTGTTAACATTGATGAAGTATATATGGTGGACTCTTGCTGAGATCTTCGATAGGATAGGAAAAATAGTGGCACGAATTGATTCTAATCCTTTCGATTTTTGGACATCGACAGGTGTTCTGGCTGATGGGTTTATTATATCGTTCAACCATTCCTCCTCATTGTGAATGAAGGTCTATTATACAAGGTATCTTCATGCCTTCATGCGCATAATTTTCTGC
Source organism: Chrysolina oricalcia (assembly GCA_944452925.2). Classification (NCBI taxonomy): domain Eukaryota; kingdom Metazoa; phylum Arthropoda; class Insecta; order Coleoptera; family Chrysomelidae; genus Chrysolina; species Chrysolina oricalcia. The sequence goes on along the minus strand of OX101825.2, from coordinate 12,140,373 downwards.
CACAACTTATATTCGAAGTTTTGTCCTTGATCAGAATGTTATTCTAGCGAAACTCTATGTGTGACTATTATATTTTCCATGATGGCCTTCGCGACTGTCCTAACCTCCTGGCTTGGTACGGGCATACCTTGGTAAAATAGTGTATGGTAACCATCAAGTATTCATTTACCTGCCCAGGAAGCGGTCCCAGAATGCCAACTGTTACACTTTCGAAAGATTCATCTGAAAGATACTGAGCTACTTTTTCTCTATTTCTTTGAAGAACATAGGTCACTTTTCCAGCACCATTCATCAACATCTCGAACGCAATTCACCTAATGGAACCGTTCTTGAATTCTAGCTAGGATCCTCTTGATTATGAAGTATACACCCGCACCACTACTATGGAGTTTTTCGAGCACATCTTCAGTATGTGCCTTTGACAGGACCAGTTCTCGAAGACATCGGGAATTTCACTGAACTCAGTATCTCTTGGCAACTGCATCAAACTTGGATACATCCTGCCACTCAGGTTGAACTCAATTTTTCAGCCAGCTTATGAATAACTTCAAATTGACATTTTTCTTTCGATACTTTCATATTTTTTCTGTAGTCCATGAATCCTATTGTTGCGGCTTCATCATTACGGTGGTAGCTTGCGGCATTTTCTTTCAATGCTCTTCGATGGGCATTGTCAGAACTCTATTTTCAATAATTTCAGTGCTCAATATGTCAAGTCTCTCCCTCCAGTCTGGCCATATTGATAGTATCAGAGTTATTCGGAATTCGGATGTCTTCCTTGACATAAATCTTCATTGTCCGGACTTCCTCACTGTGATAGCTCTGAAAGATTCCTTCATAACCGTAGGCAGATTAGTTTTTATTCTTCATTCGATAAATCTGAGTCAAAAATCAAATTCATTAGTACCTATCTAGAAAGATGAAACAATTTCAGAACATAACATATTTGGCAGTAGAAACTAGAAACGAAAATGATTTCAAAATTTAAATAAGTATCAAACAATTTTTTTTCCTTGGTGTTTTGGCATTGACTGCTATGGTCATCAGCCGTATGTTCTAGATAGGCCTTGTTACCAACTCCATACGCCACCTCAAAAGCAGAACTGTCAATTATTAATGCAACAGTAAAACAAAATTTAGTATGACAGATGGATGACAAAAGCAACCAAAAGAAAAAGAAAATTTGTAAATCAAAATTTGATAAAAAATTATCCATTCAGGCGAAACAAACAATAAAAATCTAGTATCACAACGAATTTCGCAGAATTGTCATGAAAGTGAAATGTTTAGAAATAAGTCTCTGTAAATAGATGTAAGATGCGAGTAAGCACAATCCAAGAGTGCAGTAGTAAGTGAATATATTTGGATCAACAAGAAATTTAGGAAGCGTCAGAGAAGAAAAATTCAGTTAGATAAAAATTTGAAGAATAAAATAAAAAAGAATCAAAAGCTAGCAAACCAGTAAGAAACAAAAAATCAGTAAGTCCAGATACAATACAAGTTCCTGATAAAGAATAACAAACCATTCACCTTAGGAAAACAACATTCCAGAAGCAGGTTCACATCGATCCAAGACACCACAGAAACTAGGTACAAACTGTAAATAAACTTCCGAAACCCATAAACAATTCTAAACCGTGAATTTCGTCAAAAACATTTCCAATTAGAACCCCAGATATTATGGAGCTTGCCAAACAAATCGTACTGAATTCTTGATACCAATAGTAAGAGGTTCTAGAACTGATGAATTTAGTGAGTTAAGGTAGGTTTCTCCTATAGTAGGTACAGTTGAGCCCTGAGTAATTGAATTTGTTGTTTTCGGAGACCGATTAGAATATTTTTATTGGAAGCTGATTGAATCTTGAAAAATAATTTAGTTAAGTTTGAAAAAAAAAACGAATATACCCTTCATATTTTTTGAAAACATTCAATGCAAAATTCATAAATTTTACAAATTTTTATCAAGAACTGAGAAAAAGGCCCAACTGGAATCCTCCTCATTGGCGTACCGACTGAGCTGAAAAATAAAAAGGTAGAGACAAAGTAAAAAGGGAAAGGTGAAAGAAAATTATAGCCAGGCATATAAAATTCAACAACTTGAATGAAGGAAAAATTAATTATAATAACAATATCATTATACTAGCAATAGGTTTGTCTTTATAATAATAATAATAATTATTATTATTTCTTTATTGCCATGAATTTCATATGAAACATCAGCAACGTCATATACATTCAGTTTTGATAAAAACACTTATATATATATATATATATATATATATATATATATATATATATATATATATATATATATATATATATATATACACGCACATATAACAAATCCTTGGAATTAATATGCAAGAATACAAATACAGATACGAACATTTACAGAATACATTAATGAGACTGTATAAAAAACCACATGTAAATAAAATTAGCCATACATTACATTTTACAGAAATTGAAATATTCGTCCAGCGAATAAAAGGAATTAACAGTCAAATATTCCTTCAACGTTTTTTTGAAAATAATCATGGTATTGATTTTTTTGCAATGAGGAGGAAAAGCATTACTTATATATTTTTATACAATTATAGTACGGACCCTTCTCAAATAGACTTGTTTTATGTAGTGGAATGCGTAAAAGTTTGCTTCCTCTTGTCACCATATTGTCTATTTGTTGATTATTTGTAGGAAATGTTTGCAAGTACTTTTTGGCAAAAATAGCAATGTTATATATGTAGGCACAATGAACGGTCATATTTCCCAAGTTAATGAACCACTGTCTGCAAGATGTGTAATTTTTAAGGTTAAGCATAGTTCTTATGATTTTTTTCTGATAGATGAACATATCATTAGATGTTGGTGAATGATACCAGAAGATTACGCTGTAGTCAATCACAGAGTGTACATAAGCAAAATAAAACATTTTGATATTGTGAATACTTATTTGGTCCCTGAGGTATCTGATAAGACAACAAGCTGTCGACAATTTACATATTATTGCTTTTACCTGATCGGTCCAACGTAAATCTTTATCTATCATTACCCCTAAAAATTTGGAAGAGTTTGTTTCATCCATTCGGGAGTTGAGAACATCAATTTGAAGTTGGTCTTCCATAACGTTTTTGAAAAACATGTAATTGGTTTTATTTTTATTTATTAAAAGAGAGTTATTATCACACCAATCTACAACCTGGGACACTGTTACATTTGATGTTTCATTCAGAGTAAAAATATTCCTTTCTGATACAACAACTGAAATGTCATCTGCAAATAGAAAAACTGAACTGATGTCAATTTGGGAGCATAGATCATTAATAAATATCAAGAACAGAATTGGGCCGAGTATAGAGTCCTGAGGCACCCCTACGCCAATTTGTACTTTATCAGAATAGTATACCGAAGACTTACAGTTATTTTTGGATGAAATACTGACTATTTGTGTTCGATTATTGAGGTATGATTTCATTGGATCAAGGGCTTTTTCTCTGACACCATAGCACTCTAGTTTTTGCAATAATAATTCATGATTGATGAGGTCAAACGCTTTCGATAGGACAAAATAAATGCCTGTTACTTTATTTCCTTTATCAAGTTGGTCTATTATATAATTAAGAGAATCGTAGATCGCAGATTTGGTAGAATTATTTGGAAGAAAACCGTGCTAATTCATCACAAATATATCATTTTCAATGAATTATGATAAGAACCTAATGCAAATGAGGCGTTCCATTATTTTTGAGAAAGCAGACAGTATAGAAATGGGCCTATAGTTTGAAATTTCATTCTTTTTTCCTTTCTTATATACTGGTATGATTTTTGCAATTTTTAGTGCATCAGGGAAGATTCCAGTAGAAAAACATTCATTAATTATATTCGATAGCGGATGACATAACTCTAGAAAATCAATACGTCTCTTTCAAGAAATCTATATAAAAGCATCTGCTGAAGGTTTATTCATACCTCCCAATAGTAATACCAAGATTTCTCCAAGTATGAATATGTACCCACGTCCATGTCCCTATGAGTAATATTTCAAAATGCAAATTGAGCGGTGTCACGCACGTAAAACTCCAGCTTGCTGGTTCATATCATTCGGTGAATAAGCGCCGGCTCTAAATCTTCCCACTTTTTCATTCCTTTCGGAGTCATTCCAACTTATTATTTTCTCGTATAGAGGAGCCACCGGATGATTTGTGCGCTCCTGTATGCATTTTAATATGCTGAAATGAAAAGTTACGGAGGGACTTTTCGCACGACTCCTTTTCAAAACATTTATCTTGCGACGATTGTGAGGTGAATAAATTTTTCTTCAGGTGTCGGGTTCTTTTTCGATTCATGTACGGGGTGTGGTTTGAAAATAGCCATCACACCAAATAAATAACAGTTTCAGAGGATGATTACTTTTAGGTCTGTATGTACTTCAGAAATTACACTCTTCCAAATGTTTTTTTTTTGTGAAATTACTGAAGAGTTACTGAAATAGTTTTCTGTGGGCGTGTTCTACCAATAATGCGACTATCCATGAATATTTTCTTAATTTTGGTGTGATCTTTGGATGGAACGGGTGAAACATGCAACCTCAGATCAATAAGTAAACATAGATGGGCCCGATGCTACGTAAACATCATATTCACTGAACCGAAGACAACTTTGTTTATTTACGTACATCTCTCATCCCTAATGTTTTCGAACATTGACGCCCCAAAATATGATTTTGGTAGGAACCTACCAATAAATGCATAATCAATCATATCTTATATTCAGATGTATTATTCTAAAAATTCCAGAGAAATGTTTATCTCCAGAAAGGTGTGAAAAAGTTCCAGAACGGAAGATATATGTCGTTTTGAACTGATGAAATTTTAGGCACAACTTTGTTTATTTACGTACATCTCTCATCCCTAATGTTTTCAAACATTGACGCCCCAAAATATGATTTTGGTAGGAACCTACCAATAAATGCATAATCAATCATATCTTATATTCAGATGTATTATTCTAAAAATTCCAGAGAAATGTTTATGTCCAGAAAGGTGTGAAAAAGTTCCAAAACGGAAGATATATGTCGTTTTGAACTGATGACATTTTAGGCACTCTGAAAATTTCGAGCGGTTACTAGAATTATTTTACTCTTGGCAACACCGCTTGTGACACCGGCCGTGGCGACCATTGTACCTTGTCGTTTTGTGTTGATGAAGTGTTGTTAGAAACTTTCCTGTGTGTTTTCGTGGTTTTTGTCCTGCTTAAACAACTTAAAGTTACATTTGGAATATTTTTCAAAATAGTGCAGTGGTTTAGTGGTGCACAATGATGAAATACTGCTTTGTTTGCAAAACAAATTAAAGTAAACAAACATTCCACAGGTGAGGTTCCAGTGGCGTCGACTGCACGATGCAAATCATGAAATCAAACGTATTCGTCAAATATAACATTGGAGGATAAAGAAACTCATTCAAAATTACAGATACGAAAAGCATATGGCAAAGTGGTGAATTCCTCGATGTATGTTATAAATATCTGTAATCAGGGGGAAAAACATTGAGGCTTATGAATGGAAAATTGAATTTATTTTCCAATAATATTGACATTGTTAAAATTCTAACAGTGAGGACAATTAATGATATACCAAAGGAATTGCTTAAAATTTTTGGAAATCATTTCTTTGAGGAAGAGCCTTTATCAAACCATAGTAGTTATGCCTTGGTAAAGGCAATACTTCAAAAATTTTTCAAAATCTGAATATACCATGAATTGTCAATAAGCGGATCTGACAAAGTAGAAAGGGTCAGGTCTCTTTTGACAAAGACAGTTTTAATTAAAAATCAATAACTACCAAGTGTTGAAATTCTCATGTACTGAGCTTTCTTGAGAATCATCCTTTCACATACTCTTTGACACTTTATATTTATACATTTGTAATATTGTATATTAGGCTTAAAATTAAATAAATAATAGTGATATTTGCCAATTTGTAATAATAACGTGTGAATAAGCATATATTTCATTCAATAAATATTTTAATTCCTGTATTAATGTTGATTTTACCTTATCGTATACCTTGCCATCTTGTTATCACTATATTCCTGTCCAAAATAAATGCGTTAATAAAGAGTTCTATTTCTACTTTTGTGTTCAATTACTTATCCCAGACGTAATCTATATAATATATAATGCAACAAATGTTTCTATAGATTACGTCTGGGAAAAGTAATTGAACACAAAGGCAAGGCAAGGTATACGATAAGGTAAAATCAACATCAACACAGGAATTGAAATATTTATTGAATGAAATATATGCTTATACCACACGTTATTGGCAAATTGGCAAATATTACAATTATTTATTTAATTTTAAGCCTAATATACAATATTACAAATGTATAAATAAAGTACAACATTATTAAGCTAATGTAAATAAAACGACTATTTGAGAAAACATTACAAAACAAAATATACATACATATCACCAGACATTAGATCAGATCACATTCTAAATTCTGCAAAAAAAAACCAAAGAAATACTAAATATCTCAATGAGCTGTCACTAATATTTTTCTTTAATGATGACACAAGTTTACTGATTTAGAGTTTTTTACAAACTGTGGTGGTTTATTGAAATCGTTTAAGCCTTTATGAAACCTATTATTCATTCCAAATTTCGTATTAAGTTTTATTAATGTAATGTAAAAATTGCTATGTCAAGAGAGAATACAACATTTATTAGTTCATTAATTATTGTTAAAGTGTCAAAGTGTATGTGAAAGAATAATTCTCAAGAAAGCTCAGTACATGAGGATTTCAACACTTAGTATTTATTGATTTTTAAATAAAACTGTCTTTGTCAAAAGAGACCTGGCCCTTTCTACTTTGTCAGTTCCGCTTATTGACAATTCATGGTATATTCGGGTTTTGAAAAAAATTTGAAGTATTTCCTTTACCAAGGCATAACTATGGTTTGGTAAAGGCTCTTCTTCAAAGAAATGATTTCCAAAAATTTTAAGCAAGTCCTTTGGTATATCATTATTTGTCCTCACTGTTAGAATTTCAACAATATCAATATTATTGGAAAATAAATTAAATTTTCCTGTCATAAGCCTCAATGTTTTGCCCCCTGTTTACAGATATTTATAACAAACATTGAGGCATTCACGATTTTGCCATAGGCTTTTCTTATCTGTAATTTTGAAAGAGTTTCTTTGTACTCCAATATTATATTTGACGAATACGTTTGATTGCATGATTTGCATCGTGCATTTGACGCCACTGGAACCTCGCCTGTGAAATCTTTATTTACTATCATTTGTTTTGCAAACAAAGCAGTATTTCGACATTGTGTCTCACTAAACCACTGCACTATTTTGAAAAATATTCTAAATGTAACTTTAAGTTGTTTAAGCAGGACAAAAATCACGAAAACACTGGAAAATTTTAACAATACTTCATGAACACAAAACACTTGCACTTGCAATTGCGTCCTCTGATGCTTTGAGGAACGTTGCACAAGTATCTGTTAGATTTAATTCAATCCCCGTCGTGGTCTTAGCCAGGAGAGTAGTTGTTTTCTGACAGGTACTTGCCATATGAATGAACTGGTCCAAAATTTAGGAAGGATAATACTCAACAGAATGAACAATTTTTACAAAAAAAGGAAATGGGTTCTGAAATGATAGATGTTGGAAAAGGTTTCTTAACTCATAGGGCCAGTTGCATAAAGAAATTAACAGACAAATAAATATTTGATTTGATGATTACTGTGGCATCGCATGTCTAAGCTCACCAGTTATGTTACCTACGTTAACAGAAGGCTTCATGCAATTGCTCCATATTTATTCAAATATTCGTATTGATTCGTTCAAACTTGATCTACACAACATAAACCCCCAGACTCCAAACTTGAAATATAGTCAAGGAACTTGTTACCTCTCTCGAATTAATTACTTTAGACCATAAATAATGCATTTTTGATAGCTGAAAACTCCTAGAATCCAACTAAGGAAAGAATATCATCATAAATCACAAAACTAATCCGCTATCTTGAATCCCCAAATTTTGGTAAAAAGTTATTTGCTGCCAACCCTCGGCTTTTTATTGACCCTAGGAATTTTAAGACAAAACCGCGACATAACTTGTTGCAGCTCACAGGCATAAGTAATTTTGACCCCCTTAAAAAAGGACGGCTCTGTACTAGAGGTGTTTTGTTTTGGTTCGAATGTCAAAAACCCCAAACAAAACAGTTTCTGCATGAATTATCTTCGGTTCAGTGAATATGATGTTTACGTAGCATCGGGCCCATCTATGTTTACTTATTGATCTGAGCATGCAACCCATATTCCATTTTCACCATGATTTTTTAACAAAACAAAATTATTACTTATACACTAGGTATATATATTTTAGAATACAAGTGTAAAAGTTATTGGGTATAACCCTCAAAATGTTGTGCAACCGTAGACACGTGTTTCGAGCTTAAGCAAACTTTTCTACTTGTATTTTCGTATATTGCCTCTCGCCTAGCCTTAAATTCATCCTTAGTTGTATTTTAGAATTTGTATTGAAACGAACGATTCACTGCAAAACAGTTTCAGCTCCTGTGCTGTTTCCGTAAGAGCAATAGTTTCAACAGAAAAATTAATACATTTACAGTTTGCAGTTTTCGGGACGAGCATTGTATACCAGGTGTTTTGAAGTGGACGGAACATTAGAAGTGTCCGGATAACAGAACGACAGATCATTTTGAAAATTTGTGGCCGTAGATAATAAAACATGTTCTATCAGTCCAAAATATTTTCATCGTTACAGTATTGCCGCATGTATCGGAAAGTAGTTGCTACTTTGTTATTTCAAATGGAACACCTTGTATATTATATCGTTTTTCCTGGTTATTCACATCACCTATATGTGGCGTTTTTTTTTCAAGATAAAATGATTTTGTCCAATTTTTGTTTAAAACCATTGAAAAATAACAATTCTTTCCCAGTGCAAATTTACAAAATATGGCAGATTGGCTCATGGCTGCATGCGACCATGCATTAAGTTTGCTGTGGATAAACTGGATCTCAGTTTCAGTATACTGGGAGGGTCAGAAGTAAGTTTCTTTGGGAGACTCATGAAAATGAATGAAAGTCAATTTTTTCGAATAGATATTACTTATTTGGAGAGCTGTAACATATTCCCATTTGATTGTTTATACTTTCCATATACCTATCTAGTACAGTGTGTTAGTGATCATTTATGTTATGAAATCGTCTTCAATAAAATGAATATTGGATATTGATTTAGATAGTACGGTGTTCCATCTTTGGAAAAACTGAGTCTCAGTCATTTTCATGAGTACCCGGAAGGAACTTACTTCTGAGCCTCCCTGGATGCTGAAACTGCAATGATGTTCATCGATAGAATACATAATGGTCATATGCTGCTTGACCTTAATTACAATATTTTGAAAATTTGCATTGGGAATAAAATTCTTATTTATTAACGGCCAGGTTTTGCACAAAAATTGGACAACATTATTTTTATTTCGAAAACAGCCACAGATAAGTGTAGAAAATTACCGAGAAGTTATCCTAATTATAATAAGGATTCCAAAAATTATATAATATGCAGGTTTGGAACAACAAAGTAGCCACTACTTTCTGATACAAGCGGCAACACTGTATTAAAGTAAATATTTTAGACGGATGGAGCATGTTTGATTATCCACGATCACAAATTTTCGAAAAGCTCTTTCTTTCTGTACTCCAGATACTTCTAATGTTCTATCCACTATGTGAAACACCCGGTATATAGTGGCAATGAAGGGACAACGATAAATTGTATAAAGGCTTTCAGCAGCGTGGTTATTTATATTCTTAATATAAAAAATAGCATATACCGTCATTTTGAAATTAAAAATTATTTTATTGTTTTCCCCTCTTTTAAAAATTTTCTATAGAAGTTTTATTATTCAAAGTGTTCACTTACAAAGTTATAGTTGACAGATACTTGAAGATGCATGACGAACTCACCTGAAAAAGACGAAAATCATTATAATTTCTCCTCACACATACAACTCTTTCATTTTTACAGCATAATGTTTGATTCTAACTGAGAATTTTCATATCCAATTCAGTATTCTAAAATATAATGTGGTAGAAGTAAATGAAAAACTATTAGTATTTGACAGACTATATACACCTTCTTTCGTTCACCTTCTTCACGACGATATTGAGCAAATCAGACTATTTTATAAAAATCTTTCTTTCATTCGTCAGTAGTTTCCACATTGAGAATGACCCACCAATTAGTTTCTTCTCTCCCCTGTTTCTGAAGATGTCCGAACTTTAGATATATTTTTTTGTGGTCATAACAAAAAGAAAACACTTTTAAGATTGCTTGTGTCTTAAGACAATAAACTGAATTTACTTGAGTTGTTCTTGTAACTGGAGAATTGACATATTTGAATACATTCAAAACATTATTTTGTTCCGACATTTTATTTATCTGATTTTATCTTTCGGTATAAAAAATTATTCAAGCCGAATGCCTTGTTTTATTGAGTCAAATTTCACCTTCCACCTTGGCCATTAGCCCAGATATTAATCTATGCCAATTTAGTAAGTATTTGAATTGTATGCAATGCAGAAAAGTGTTGAAAATAATAGTAAATGAAGTAACATGGATAATTGAAACTAGTGTGTTAGCAGATCTTGCTGCAGCTTCGTCATATAGTTTTCCGAGCATTGAGACCTGATAGATGAGAAAATATATTACATTTCCTCATGTGTTTGTTCCGCTATAAGTACTCATATAAAAAACTGAAGGCACCGATTGGCCTTATATTCAATTAGGTAATGGGTTTATAAGAATAAAAAGTAAGAGAGGTAAATTACTAGACTGTCCGCCCATTACCTACCTTTTTTATTTGAAAGGGGTGTTTTCATAAATGATATCACCCAGTTCATTCTATGGTGTACAGATTATTATAATGATATAAGCTGTGATGAAACTCCATTTCGTAAGAATAGCATTTTATTATATTAGTGACAGTGGAATAATTGGGTAAAGTGAGTATTTACATAAAATCAGAGATTTATGTTTGAGTAGACGTTTCTCAGAACAAAATATGCTGAATTTTATGCATACTTTTTCTTCAACTTGTGATATAATTTCTGAGAAATATATAAGATTGAATTTCATGTCATTTTTGAGTGGAATCTGAATGGAACATATCTAAAGAAAAACAAGCACATAAAAACTCGAAACAGGATAAGGGAGGGTACATCTTCAGCCTTATACAAGTTCTACAACAACTATAACCACATCCATGCTGGGAAAGTAATTATTCTTATTGCTACTATGACCACTATATCTCAGCCTCAAATCTAGGACTTTGGACATAGTGTCCACATTTGATTTTGAGTTTCCTACAATTTTTACATTTATTATTTTTATTATATTTTCCTCTGCATATAAGTAACTCTTAATCCGTAGTATATCAATATAGATTAATATTTGTTGTAAAACTTGTAAAAGGTTGCAGATGTATTCTTGCTGAATCTGAAACATGTATCTCCTCCTATTTTGATACTTGTCCTTGAACTAAAGTTGTGGAGATGATTTTGTGATACTTCTTCCCGGTCCGTCAATATACCAATCCACTTTGTAAAATACTTCTTCCACTTTCTAAAATACTTTATCAATTGAAAACAATTTCTCAGAACTAAAAAATTGATATGTATGTCAAATTTAGTTTGATTCAAACCTTGTGGTCAATGCAGTAGGAAATACACTGGACATACAGATGAGTTACTCAAAGACAGAATTAGTTCTCACAAAAGTTATATTAGAAATAGCAGGAAATGTTACACTCTTGCCAACCACACCATTCATTCTGATCACAATTCTTATGTGATGAGGTAAGAAGAATGATATATTGTTTCTATGAATGACTAACATTTTCAAAGACTCTCCATCTCTCAAATCAACAAAGGACGTAGAAGGACTCAATGTCATCCACATATCTTATTCATGTAAATAAATACAATCGATTTACTCAAAAAAACAAGTTTTAAATTAAATTAATCCCCATTTCCGTGTCTTCATTTTTTTTAACTTACTTAGTTGGTAACACAAATTTGGTTAAACAAGTATACTTATACCAAATATCAAAATTGTCAATAGTCATAATACTCGAGAACGAATAGTATTTCCTTCTTTACTTACCACACAATTATTTTCACTCAGTAGGAATACTGACCTCTGTAGTATTCCTACTATCTATGTGAAAGTTTATCACAAAATGTGAAAGCCTGCTGATTTGTTCTATGGAAAATGCAGGATTTATTCGTAGCATCAGTACAACAAATAGGAAAGTAGTGTTCCGGAACGAACAAACCCCACAAATAATGCATTTGTTTACCGAATTTCCCAGTGTTGGGTTATATAAACAGAAATGTTTATAATATGCAAAACTGAAATATTGCCTCCACTACACTGCACATATAGGACGTGTCACATTGCGAATTCATTTCCAAGCAGTATGGAAAAGTTATAGCAGTTGGATGGATAGTTATGATTTTATTTTTGTCGTTTGGTGAAAATATTTCAGAAGTAATGGTGCAAGAGAGCATTTCTTCGATGCAAGCTTCCGTTGTCTTTTCACGAGCACCCTGAGAATACGTCTGATTCAATGACAAATATTTGAATTGGCTTAAAATTCAAGTATGACTGTAAGGATACATGACCTCAAGTTATTGGTCTTGGGTCCTCTTTTCTTTATAATCTTCACAAGTGACATAAAAGGAACGTGTGCTGCATTCTCTATGCATCTATTCAATCTGGATCTCACGCAAAATGTATAACTTGTGCCATTTCTGTTTGCTGTAATAGTAATAAGAACTGTTCCATGGAATAGCTGGAATGATTACCTGAATTGACATCGATTCATTATTATTCCAATTCATATGGGTGAGTCCCGAAGTTACAAACAATACCATTGGCAATGTCAACATCATCAAAAAGCATGCAGCTCTGAGACAAACGAAAACGGATCATCGTCATTTCTTTTTGAATCATAGAAAGTTAAAAGTCCCAGTACATGTTGTAGGAAAAAATACAAAGCCAAAAAATATCAGTCGACAGACCTAAATGTTGCATAATTCAGAAGAATATAACCGACATAGTTTGAAAAGAACATATTCGTATCACTTGGCAAATGCGTAAGGAGACATAATAACTCGAAGAAACATGGTGGTTTGTGCAAGCGTGGCAGAAGAATATGTGAATCAGTCAACTGTCAAAAAAAGTCTAAATACAAATCAAATTATGAAAGGTACTCCTACTTAGCCTTTATCAAATATTCCAAAAGAAGGACCTCCTTCATCGGAAAACTTATCCCACCACCATTTTTTTCAACTGCAATAGGAATAACAACCCCACCAAATTCTTGTCTACAAATAACTTCAGCAATGTTACAAACTGTACATTTAAATTTATTAATATGTCTTGAGGTTGTTGAGTTTTGGTAATGTGTTGAAAAATGAAATATAAAGAAAATATGAACTAAAAAAATATCGATTTTCAAAAGGGGTTTTATAAAAAAGACCATTTTCTTTCAAGTTTCTTTTTCTTGAATTGTATTCACACCGAAGGTTCCATTTTCCTTGTCAATACTATCCAAATACCACGATTTAAAGAACTTTGGCAGCTAATGCCTCAGCAACAGTACATACAAAATCATTTCAACCTATTTTTTGAATGACCCAACCCACTAAAACACAATAAAATATCTGCCATTTGGACCGATAGCAAGTTTCCCAAATCTATTCGTGCAAGATTCTTTATGCACTTCTCTATACACTGCTATCACAATATTTTTAGCACGACGTCAACCAACCGTTTGATAACTAATGATATCAAAATGCGAACGTGTAGGCGTCCCGATATTATTCGCTTGACACACTACCAGCCAATATTCCCGGAACAACACCCAGCATAAACACAAGTACCCCAAAGATCTGGAATGCTCGGAATCCCTCGGGATTTGTGAAGCTCCCTCGCTGCAGGAAAATCGAACGCGATCAACGTGTTTTTAAATATATTACGAAATAATAGTGAATTTATAGCGTCTACAGGCTCTCATCCCTCGTGGAGGGAATGAAACAATAGGGCCGGTTGAATTTGTTATTGGATATATCTGCAGGATCGTTTGTTGAGGGATGTCCCGAACGTCTTCAAGAAAATTGAAGGGGGTTTCGTCCCTAAGGGTTGTCGGAAATGTTTCGAAGCTTTCGTGACGATCCCGATAGGATGGAATTCCTGCCTGGTTGTGATGTTGACTTGGAAATTTGAAAATGGATTTTTTCCAACGTACTAAATGAACTTCAATGTGAGACTTTGTTACTGTCTATTTAGCAGTTTACTTTTAACTCGAATTGAGAGCCATATTCTCTGATATCAGCTCAAGTAGCACAACTATATAAGTGAAACACACCATCTAAAATCGATATAATTTTACAAACTCTGAAAGTGATTTTATTGACCTCTTGCTTTCGACAGTCTTCATAATTATTCACGTCCTTCTGTGGGAATATACTTTTATTGATAATTGTACATGCAGAAGCGAAGCTGATAAAATATATGATAATATATAATAAGACATAGCTTTTCGGGAATCTGTACAAGTTTAACACTTGTATAGATTTACTTGCATTTACATTTTATCAATTTCAACCTGTGGAAGATTGAAGTTCCCAAAAAGCTATGTGAAGAAAATAAGCATTAGTATATTGTGAATATACCCAAGCTATTCGAATTTTACACGCTGGATTGTTTTTTTAGAGCAGGAGTTTCAAATTTGTGTACTTATTCATGATGTGAATTTACCATAATACGTATTTTGATAAAGACGATCCCTCACCTAACACCCGTCCGTCAAAAACCAAACACCTGCCACGAAAGATTCCATTATCGAAGTGCTGTATTTCACTGTGTATTGCTATGTGCGTTTTTACTTTCCAATATAGTTAGTTATGTTTACTCGTGATTTCTGTTAAAAATAACTGTTGCATCAAATTAGGAGAGGAAGTAAGTAGTTATTTTCATTTTCAGAATGAGATGATGTTCCTCACTAATACAAGCAAGACAAAATTATATTCGGACACGTTTGACAAAGCACTGAAACTCTGTTTTTCTTTGTAATTTATTTGGTTATGTAGCCGAAAGCACCATACAGTACTACTGAGATGTAATTTCAAGGTACATCTTGATTATTCATATGAATTCTTATAATATATTGCCGGTTAATCTTTCCTTGAAAAGGATCTCTTGATTCATCTCATTCTTTATCAAACTGTGTGACTTTCTTTTTGTTGATTCAATTGTTTTTGGAATTAGGTTTTCTTGACTCACAAACATAATAAAGTAATGTGGAACTCCATTTTGATCTCTCAGTCCTCATCTGTCATCTGTTCTTCTCTATTAGAAACACCCGGCAATTTAGAATTATGAGTTTTCAAATTTCAATTTTAGATTTAACGAATTTGAATAGTGATATGACAAAATCACGTTGTGAATACCTGAGAAAAATATTGTAAATTTACAGTATGGATTATGGTAATTTCACAATTTAGAAATTCATTGAAAGTTGATTACTTATATTTCGGACGTCCATCATCTTAATGGTTGAAAGATTTCTATCTCTTTCAAATTTTTCACAACGTTTCAATTGCTTGAATCCGCAATCGTCCTCTGGTGAATAATGACTAAATCAGATGCTACGCGACCTATTATAGGTCTATAATTAAAGTGTAATTACGGTGTAAATACGCGCGGTCTTGTGGCGCGCGTGGTTTCGCGCTTTTTCCTCCAATGACAACCGGGAATCATTGGAGGCGGAAATTAACCACATCAAAAAGGATCTACGCCGAAACGGATACTCCGAGAAACTCATAGGAGAAGTTCGGAAACAACTCGAAAAGACCAAGACAACTGAAGAAAGACCACAAAACCCCGTTCTAATTCTTCCCTATATCAGGGGTAAGATCAGAAGGATCGGAAATAAATACAACATCAAGAGTTGCTTTCAATCCGGCAGTACCTTACGAAGCTTCCTCACCAAGACGAAACCAGAAAACACAACAGAATCCAGCAAAAACTGTATTTACAAAGTCCCATGTGAATGTGGAGATTCCTATATCGGAGAGACCAAGAGGCCATTATCAGTAAGAATAGCCGAACACAAAAAGTGGACTCAACGAGGGGAACATCAAAATCAGGAATTGCTGACCACGCCTGGACAAAACACCACTGAATTCTTTGGGACGAAGCTAGTGTTCTTCATAGAGAGGAACATTGGTTCAAACGGAAATTTATGGAAACCACCTATATAGAAGCCTACAGTGCCTTCAGTCAACCAAGCGTGGAAATTAAAAACGTATGGAAACCGCTCATGGACCGTTTTGGAGGGAGAAAAAGCGCGAAACCACGCGCGCCACAAGACCGCGCGTAATTACACCGTAATTACACTTTAATTATAGACCTATAAAAGGGCGCGTAGCATCTGATTTTGTCATTATTCACCAGAAGACGATTGCGGATTCAATCAATTGAAACGTTGTGAAAAATTTGAAAGAGATAGAAATCTTTCAACCATTAAGATGATGGACGTCCGAAATATAAGTAATCAAGTTACTACATCGTCTAAAACATTCAAACAAATCATTGAACGTTATTTTACGAAGTCAGTATAAATTCATCCGAATATAAAAATCAATAGATATTGTAATTTCACATTGTCAGGTTTATACTCACAAAATAAAATGACTACCTACTTCAATTGTCACTCTATTCGTTGGCAAAAATAACCATCATTACATCCTATCATTTCACAACATTAACTTTTTCAGTGCAGAGTGGCCTAGAAAAACGAGGAAGCAGCGTTTTTGAGGTCTTGATTGAAAAATGATTTGACAGCTTTTTTGAACCTCTTTTCAAATATTCCTCATTTCCGGATTGTGGTTTTGGATCGCGTTCTCAATTGAAGATTTCATTGAGCTTTTAGAATTGATATACAATATGTTCTTCTTGGAAAAACACATGTTGAAATTAGTAATGGTCAGTAGTAACAATATATTATTGAATTTGGGGTTCCTCAAGGTTCTATATTGAGTCCCTCCATCTTTCTCCTTGTCATCAACTATATGCCTTAGTAAGTGAGCGAAGATAACATCGTTTTATGTACAGATGATACAACGATCGCTGCAAATGCCGATAACCCAGAGGAACTACAAAAGAAATTCAACAACTTGAGTCTTGAGTTTACAAATTGGTGTTGTGAAAATTGTCTGGTGCTGATCAAGAAGGGACCTGTTCTGTCAGAGTTTAACTCCAATGGGAAGTCCCACCCTGTATGCAGGGATATTTTTATTTTCAATGGGACAGACACCCTCATAATTGACATACGAGAAATATTCTGATTTTTTCTGAATGATCTCACCTACACCCTGTAGGTATCCAATGTCTATGAGTAAACTAAAAATACTCCATTGTCTGAAGAACCCAATTCCTATTGACGAAGTCATTTACAAATTGAAAAGAAGAAAATAATAATAATTGAGTACTCATTGATATGATAAAAAATAAATAATGAATATAAATAAAATAATAATTATAATAAATTGTTGCACAAGTAACTGAATTGAAATGAGAAAATCATTTTCACTGTGCTGATTGACAACACACATGTACAAACGTGAAGAAACAATTAAAAAATATCAAGGATCCCAGTACAAAATAAAAATTGAAATTGTTTCAGTAGATTATTGACTTTTATGCATGAATAAAACTGGTGATTCATTCAAACATATTGAAATTGAATCATTAATAAGTAAGATAGAATGAAAATATTGAAATTCACAACACTAAAATTTCTCATAGTAGGATCCATCTAATGAGTAGAAAGCATTCTCTAGAAGTAGAACTTTTACACATATTCTGAATTGTTATTTATTATCTATGATTTCAGTCTCGCTGGGTAGATAATTGAACAATTTTTCACCAATATAAATAATAGAATTTTTCACCAGTGTATATTTTGAAATTGGCAATGAGTTTTTTCTTAGCGTTATAACGGGTTACCTTATAGAGAGTCCATTTTCAATTTGCAGTGAATGAGAAATCGGGTTCTAAGTAAAAATGCACGGTAGTGGTGAAATGTTTTGCCTAATGAATGGTGGCTTGCAATGATCCTAGAATTTAGCCCTGCTCAAATACCTAATTGCTCTTTTTTGTAAAACAAAAACACCGGAAAAAAATTGGATAATCACCAAAACCAAATTCCGTATCTTAGATGTGAGTCAAATAATGCATTCTACACACTTTTTGCAATATCTTCAACAAGTTCTATGGAGTGGTTCTAGCTGCAAAACTTCCTGTTTTCTTATGTAAAGTGGCGACCGGTCAAATTTTCTGAAAGTTTGGTATGTTGTTGTACCTGACTCAGTAACCAAAAGTGTCAATGGGCCCAACCCAATCCGATGGCTAGTTTTCTAAATACAGGTTGTTCATGTTTCTTGTACTATTCCCAAAATAGAATACCTTCCTATGAATAAACCTCCTTGAATATATTGGAGATTAGAGACACACATATGTTTGTGGTATTACTTTTCCCAAAAATCAATCCATAAATACAGGGTTTCGAATTAATCCTAAAAGAAAATAATTTTGTCTAGTGGTTCTCTATGTGAAACACCCTGTTTAAAAAATATGTACTGTGCAATATTTTCTGGTCAAAATACTTTATCGAAGAGAACGTTTCAAAAATATGCCTCCCTGACGTCACAGCAGAAAAAGTGAATTTTGGCAAAAAACTACAGTCGTACATTCGTGAATCACCTTGTAAATTTCAATATTTTTAATCATGCGTATCCACTAGTTTCAATAGTAGAACATGTAATAAACATCTGTATGCAACAGAAATCCGATCTAACTTTTGATAAATAAAAAATAAATCCGAAAATTTGGGCAATTTTCAACTTTAACACCCCGTATTTAGAAAACTAGCCATCGGATTGGGTTGGGCCCATTGACACTTTTGGTAACTGAGTCAGGTACAACAACATACCAAACTTTCAGAAAATTTGACCGGTCGCCACTTCACATAAGAAAAGTGCGGGGTCCTTTTCTTCTGAACTTTTCAATATGATCTTCGAATTTCAATTTATCATCAAATAGTAAACCCAGAAATGCTGTTTCTTACCTATAACTTGATTTCCTAGACGAAGTTCTTGAAGATTACATTGGAAGGTAAGCATGTTAGTTTTTGTTATACTAAAATATAGCTAATTAGCATCATACCAATCTTTCTCTTCACTAACATCATTTCCAATCATTTGATGAATTTTTGAGTCATTTTCATTATGCCAAAGTCTAGTGCTGTCATCTGAGTATTTGGTTAACTATCCGGAAATGTTAATTGAAGTAAGATCATTTCGGTGAATTGAAAAGAAGGTACTCCCCTAACATACTGAAACACTGATATACTACTAACATACTGGAATAGAAATGCTACGAATGACAATACGAAATGTACAAATAATATTTTTTTCAAAAAATTACGATATTTGAATATATTTTTTGCAGATATTGATGTTTCTTTTTACCAGGACTCCGAATACTATTGGCAATACCCCATGTCACTTAGGTGTCATTCATTTCGACCCGTTTTTTCACTCTCAAGCAATATAAACGTCAGATTAGTTCATTTTAATAAAAATCCCTCTTCATATTCTCATGGGGAAATATTGCCACGCAGCAGGTCTGTTATGCTGCAGCCTATATCAACGAATATAGCAAGAAATATCTGCTTCCTCACATCAAGACGCGCTTTATGGGATATGTAAATATGAAGAAATATCACCGAATATGAAAATCTCGGTTCAAACTCCAAAATGGAAAAGTATGAATTTATCTGCTCTCTGACATACGGTTTCTTGTAAGATGGATTGTTGGATTTATTCCGAAAATATTTATGGCGCAATAAATGTTAAATCACTCAATTCACATGCGCCATTTGTTGTTGTAGACTATTGAAAGTACTTCGATTCCGGCATATTCTTGTTTGAATGATGAGCCAACGTCTCGCCTGGAAGCTTCGATTCGATAAAGTTGTGAATTTTCAATGTTTATTTCAATAATTTCGCCTTTTCGCGAAAGAAGAATATGTGTGTGCTTTCGAGACAGATGGGAAGATGTATTTTTCTCCCACGCATACAGGGAAACCGATGGTATGGTGACAGGGGTATTTTCCCTGGTCACTCTTTCTAGGTTTAGGCTAGTGCCTATAATTTTTGTGAAAAAAAACAGGCAATGGCCAGGTGAAAAATGTTGTTCAGGTCAAAATGAAGAAAAACCGATTATTTAGTATTTAATTTTTTATTCGCGTATATATGTTCTAATTCACATGAACATTTGTGAATGTATGTATTTTTTGGTGTCGGATGAGCATGATTTTTTTGCAATTCGAAAGACGATCGGTTTTTGAGTTATTCTCATTTTTCTAAAAAAAACCCTTATCTTCCACAAAAATTGTCTTTGTTTTGTATTTCGAAGGTCAATAAGTGATCATTTTCATTGTTAAAATGTCTAATTCAAATGGTCTATGTAACTTGGTGGTTTATTGATCGTTAAACCGCCTAAAATTGAGAAAAAAGTCTCTCTGAATCATGATTTTCTAAATATGTTCAATGATTTTCGATTTTATTTCCATAGCAAGAAGTAGTTTATATTAAATTATTCATGGTAAAATATTTGAATACATAATTACATAATCAATTTATTAATATAATTTTTATTATTTCTTGACATACCTTTTTGGAAATTTTAACCATCCACAGTCTGAAAATGAAAAAATGTTAATTCAAAGAAATCTGTACAAGTGTAGAGGGGCAATAATCAATTTGCCACGATCAGTTACTGCGTTTAGAAGACTGTTGTCTTCAAAACAATTTATTATTTCGTCAGTAACGTATCGAATACTAAATTTGCCTATACGACGAGAAATTTTTTTAAATTAAATCTGTCTCCGTTATCAAAACTCGAAGGATGAAGACTTGCTAATATTCTATTTTTATCGGTTTGAATATGAAGGATTTTGATTTCATTGAAAATATGAACAGGATGTTCATAAAGTCAGTTGTGGAATCATCTGCGACTGAAAGTTGGAATTTAAACGCTGTTTTCCATCGTACAAGATAACCTCTCTTGGAAGGGATTCATGTTTTAAAGAGAAACATTCTCAGTTGAAAATTGAATCAATACATGACTCCTCTGGAAATGGAAAAACCCTACGATAAAATTGAAGTTAATTTTGTAATATCTAACAGAAAACAACTACTTCCCCGGCAAAAGCCACGCTGGACATTGAACTACATCTGATAGATATTGAGAAAGACCCTATATAACTTGAGAGAAAAATTCTGAAAGTGAAAATTCGCATTTTCATTCAGATAGTTGATTATTTATTAAATGTCCAGTTTCCATTGGAGATTCTTATCTTATTATTGATTCAATTTTCAACTGAGAATGTTTCTCTTTAAAACATGAAGGATTTGTTTTGACAAAGTCAAATTAAATCTGCCAAATATTTTTTATGATGACATTTGCTGTCTGCTTTTTTGAAAAGATTTATTTTCGAAAAGACAGACAACCTTACTCGACTGAGTAGTAACAAAGAATAATTTAACATGATGAATATAATAAAACAGTTGAAATGGAAGTGCATAATTGCAGTTTGGAGATTATTCTTATCTCCAGGTTCAGAGAACGATGACCGCTTCGTCAGCTGTACTCGTGGTAGGCGACTACCTAACTATCGCCACACAATATCAGAAATAGGTAAATAAATATAATAAAGAACACGAGGAACATACTTACAGAGGTTGACTAACAATATCACATGACCTCTGACCACTGCCAAATCAACATTGTCCATGGTAACTTTTGATTTTTTGTTTCTCTTTTTATTTGGAGTTGAGAATTGTTCCATTTCACCTTTTTCAATTTTATTCATTTCTGAATTAATTTTCCTAATGCTTCTATCGCAAACTCCCGTTGCGGCAGCAACTCGTTCTTGAACCTTCACAAGAGGAATACTGGTTTCACCTATCATTGCTTCTGCCTGCATAAATGTGATGACATTACTGACAATTTCCCTACTTTGTTCACTCAGAATATTATTTCTCACTTTACTCTTTGAAGGCATTTTCAAACACAACAAACTACACTATAACCTATATAATAATATTTCAAAACTATACACAACACAAGGATTTCAAATTCAACACACAATCGCAGAGAGTTGAAGTGATTACAGTACGTGAACCTTCACGTAGACGTTAACGTACGAAATATAACGTTTACGGGTTGTTATGAAATTGAGTTGAAGTTGAACGTATGTCAACCGCTAACCCTAACATGTTAATTTGTGTTTATTTCGCTTTTATGCTGTTTTCTATGAACAACTGGAAGATGAAGTCTACTTTGCGGATCTTAATAGGGATTTTGACCATTTACCTCCCTTGCCAAATGCAAATCAAATTCTTCCGGAATTGGCTTTTCGAAATGTTCATTGTTTTAAATAAAGCGAAATACCGAGCAAGATCATCAAAAATACATTGAAGAAATGCTGATTGATGTAAAATTGTAAATATTGCTTTGTCACTTCTTGATTTTATGGTTTAAAAGTCAAAATTTGCTCATTCGCAACTCATCGGTGTGATTCGTATATTCTTCGGTTAACGTGCGTTGATTTTTAAGGTATCCATGTGAGACCGTTAGGTTACGCATGCCCGTAAACCTATTTTCAACGTTAACGTGAATAGCTGACGAATGCGCATGCGTAGATGTCAATTTGTACGTTAACGTTTACGTTCATGGCAGCACTTCAACTCTCTAATAACGCCACAATAATTTTATTCCACTGACTGTACACTCACGACGTTAACTGTTTGAATAATGCAGAGCGAGTGAGCTCCTGCCCCACTCCAGGGTTTTGTCTACTGCACAACCAATTCTCGGAGGCATCCTCATGCTTGTCGACCAGTACATGTATTGTAATTAATAGCTGAATTTGTTAAAACAGTGGCTACTAAAATTGATGAAAAAAACTTGATGCCCATATTTAAAACAATAAAGTTGACAATGGAACTTAATGAACGAAACGTCGCATTGGAAATTGGTTCATATAAGATTATAACAAATATGAAACAGTATTGAAAGTTCCTCTGACTTTTTTTTGAGACTACACCGACGGGAATTGTATGACCAAATATTGATGATGTTTTTTCGGAGTAAAACGTCGAGAAACACATGTATTATAATACATAGCTGAATTTGTTATGAAAGTGGCTACAAAAATCGATGAAAAAACTACAAAAATAAAGTTGATGATGGAATCTGATGAACGAAACGTCGCATTGAAAATTGGTTCATATCAGATTATAAAAAATATGAAACAATATTGAAAGTTCCTTCGACTTTTTCTTATATCATTCGAAATGGAGGCGGTAGAGCCAAAAAACGAAATTCGACTAATTTAGTTTTTGGCGAATATCTCAAAAACAACCATTGATATTTGAGATCTGAAAAAAGCTTATTATTGCTCCCCAAAATAGGAAACCTTTTTCCCATTTAACCGACCTTGTAGGTCTCTCCGTTTCCGAGATAGTAATAGTGGGATCAGCTAAAAAAACGGCCTGTATAATTGAAGTGACACACTTATTGTTTAAAGGAACCCGCACTTTTTTTATGTAAAGTGGCGACCGATCAAATTTTCTGAAAGTTTGGTATGTTGTTGTACCCGACTCAGTTACCAAAAGTATCAATGGGCCCAACCCAATCCGATGGCTAGTTTTCTAAATACGGGGTGTTAAAGTTGAAAATTGCCCAAATTTTCGGATTTAATTTTTATTTATTAAGAGTTATATCGGATTTCTGTTGCATACAGATGTTTACTACATGGTCTACTTATGAAATTAGTGGATGCGTTTGATTAAAAATATTTATATTTACAAGGTGATTCACGAATGTATGACGGTAGTTTTTTTGGCAAAATTCACTTTTTCTACTGTGACGTCAGGAAGGCATATTTTTGGAACGGTCTCTTCGATATAGTATTTTGACGAGAAAATATTGCACAGTACATATTTTTTATACAGGGTGTTTCACAGAGAGAACCACTAGACAAAATTATTTTCTTTTAGGATTAGTTCGAAACCCTGTATTTATGGATTGATTTTTGGGAAAAGTAATACCACAAACATATGTGTGTCCAAAATATTCAAGGTGGTTTATTCAAAGGAAGGTATTCTATTTTGGGAAAAGTACAAAAAACATGAACAACCTGTATTCAAATATTTTCCCGGTCAAATGTAACTATTTTCTCACTATATATTGATTTTCATACCATCTTCAGAGGTATGAATTCTGAATCCGATACTATGACCAATTTTCGAGATACAGGGCGTTAAAGTGAAATATTACTGATTTTATCAGTTTTTTCTTCAAATTGAAAAGCCGTATTGATTTTTTGTTGCGCCTATGAGTTTAATATGAGTGTTGGTCAGATGTACATGGAAAGGTTCAGCTAAAAATATTCACTGTTACAGGGTTATTCACGAATAAATCACAATAGGTTTTTGCAAATACTCAAAATTCTACAGTTTCGTCACAGATAAATTATTCCATGAAGTTAATACCTAGTCGTTTACAATTTTGAGTCTGAAATGATTACTTTTCATACAATGTGAGCCATACAGCCAACCACACCAAAAATAATCATGCTTTGAAATAATTGAAATGAGAACTTTTTTAGTGAATTTTGAGTAACTGTATAACATTACATCAAGGATGCATAACCGTAAGAATTTTAAATATACAAGGTGATTTAGTTATAATCACCTACCATATCCGATATAAATAATCGACCACCTTTTTATACACGTGGCAGCAAAAATGATAATAAGAATTTTTTCATTTATTCAACACTTTATAAACAAATATAATTTAACATTTATGATTCTTTTATGATATAGGTACAATATCTATGAAGCATTTTGTTCCTGTTCAGCTGTGCGGAACAGTATATAACTCGCTCTACACGTATATTGTGAAGTACCGACTTAAATAAATAGGTTTGAATTATACCTACACAAGAAGATGGATAATTATCATCTCTTTGGAGGTGATAGCGCAGTGGGTAAGCGCGCTCATAAAGTTACTCAAAATTCACTAAAAAAGTTCTCATTTCAATTATTTCAAAGCATAATTATTTTTGGTGTGGTTGGCTGTATGGCTCACCCTGTATGAAAAGTAATCATTTCAGACTCAAAATTGTAAACGACTAGGTATCAACTTCATGGAATAATTCATCTGTGACGAAACTGTAGAATTTTGAGTATTTGCAAAAACCTATTGTGATTTATTCCTGAATAACCCTGTAACAGTGAATATTTTTAGCTGAACCTTTCCATGTACATCTGACCGAAACTCATATTCAACTCATAGGCGCAACAAAAAATCAATATGGCTTTTCAATTTGAAGAAAAAACTGATAGAATCAGTAATTTTCCACTTTAACGCCCTGTATCTCGAAAACTGGTCATAGTATCGGATTCAGAATTCATACCTCTGAAGATGGTATGAAAATCAATATATAGTGAGAAAATAGTTACATTTGACCAGGGAAATTTTTGAATACAGGTTGTTCATGTTTTTTGTACTTTTCCCAAAAATCAATCCATAAATATAGGATTTCGAATTAATCCTAAAATAAAATAATTTTGTCTAGTGGTTCTCTCTGTGAAACACCCTGTATAAAAAATATGTACTGTGTAACATTTTCTCGTCAAAAGAGAACGTTCCAAAAATATGCCTCCCTGGCGTCACAGTAGAAAAAGTGAATTTTGCCAAAAAACTACCGTCATACATCCGTGAATCACCTTGTAAATATAAATATTTTTAATCAAACGTATCCACTAATTTCATTAGTAGAACATGTAGTAAACATCTGTATGCAACAGAATTTCGATCTAACTTTTAGTAAATAAAAAATAAATCCGAATATTTGGACAATTTTCAACTTTAACACCCCGTATTTAGAAAACTATAGCCATCGGATTGGGTTGGGCCCATTCACACTTTTGGTTACTGAGTTGGGTACAACAACATACCAAACTTTCAGAAAATTTGACCGGTCGCCACTTTACATAAGAAAATTGCGGGGTCCTTTTATTCTGTTCATTTCTATTGTCGGCTTCTTGTATTCTAATCCAGTTAACTGGGATAAATTTTATCGAAATGGAGACCACGCTCAGAAATGAATAACTCGTACTTACATCATTCATTCGTATCGAACAAATATCCAGAAACAACGATTCCGCAAACAAAAATACGGAACGAAACAACAGCTGCAGGGATAAATCTCGTAGACAATGAAAAGCATCCCTCAACAGCATAACAATGTTATTGCGGAAAATTGTTGATTGTTTCCCCGTCTATACTCGGAATACCGAAGCGGAATGGTAAGATAAATAATATAAACCGCGGAAAGGTTTGCTCATCTCGCCACTTCACAATAACATCTATATTTACTTAATCGAACCCAGAGTTGCTTCTGTCTGATAAATATATTAATCTCGAGGGGTTCTTTCGTTTACTCACATTCCCGATGGTGTGGATGGAAAGTATATGAAATAATAATAATAATAATACTTTATTCATCCTTTTTGATCACACATGATATAGGATAAGTCAGAGGGCAGAAGTGCTTAAAGCAACCTCCTTATCTAAATACAACAAAACATGTCTATAATTGATTTCATTGAAAATATGAACAGGATGTTCATAAAGTCAGTTGTGGAATCATCTGCGACTGAAAGTTGGAATTTAGTCGCTGTTTTCCATCGTACAAGATAACCTCTCTTGGAAGGGATTCATGTTTTAAAGAGAAACATTCTCAGTTGAAAATTGAATAAATACATGACTCCTCTGGAAATGGAAAAACCCTACGATAAAATTGAAGTTACTTTTTTGTAATATCTAACAGAAAACAACTACTTCCCCGGCAAAAGCCACGCTGGCGGACATTGAACTACATATAATCTACTACCATAGATAGTTCACATTAGCTTTGTGTTCAAAAATTCATTTATGTCGTAGTAACATTCATTACATAAAAAGTTCTTCAGTTTTCGCTTGAATACATTGAAGTTGTCTTCCAGTCTTATACAGGCGGGCAAATGATTCGGAAATTGAATTTCTCTAAACATCCTTTTAAACTTTTATATAAAAAAGGAGATAGACATATTCCATCAAATTATAGGCCCGTCTCGCTAATGAGCAGTATCGCTAAAGTATTCGAGAAAATAATAAAAAACAGAATCGAAATACTCTTTGAGAAACACCATATAATATCAAAAAATCAATACGGTTTCCGCAAAGGAATATCAACAGAAGACGCCATAGCCTCATTGACAGGCAAAATGTACAATGCTGTAGAAAACAGAAAACCTGCAATAGCCGTATTTCTGGATCTTGCAAAGGCGTTCATACTGTGGATCACACTCAGCTATTGGACACTTTGCAGGATGCAGGAATACGTGGAAACGCCTATAAATTATTGAAATCATATATGGAAGAACGTAAACAATGCGACAAAATAGAAGAGACAGTAAGTACAGAGAAAACAATAAAATGCGGCGTACCACAAGGAACAGTCCTGGGGCCAATATTATTCGTTGTTTATATCAACTCCTTATTAAACATGGAAACCGAAGGGGACATATTGAGCTTTGCAGACGATACTATAATTTTTTATTCGTCGAACTCACGGAGTGAAACAAAACAACAAATAGAAGTTGATATGAATAAAATAGTAGACTGGTTCAACTACAAATTATTAACCATTAACTTCGAGAAAACTATGTACCTACCCCTCACAAGTTACAAAAACAACCTACCTAATTTCAATAGTTTACATATTAATAACCATGAAAACATAATAATAATAAACTCAACTGAAAAAATTAAATATCTTGGAATTATTATAGACTCTCATTTAAGGTGAAATCACCATATCGAAAATATTTCTAGGACCCTCAGATCATTATTAGGCAGATTCAAATATTTGAATAATATTTTAGATACACACCACTTGAAAATTCTCTATTATGCACTAATTGAATCACGAATTTCATATGGAATAATTGGCTGGGAGGTGTATCAAATACTCACCTACAGAAATTAAAGGAAATTCAAAAATTATCCTTGAAAATTATTTTGAAAAAAAGAAAACATATCAGTCTGATCAGCTGTTCAAGGACATTGAAGTAATGGATAGTAGGCAAATTAGCTTCACAAAAATGGTTTCATATCTCTATAAAAATAGAAACAGAAATAACAACCTCGAATTTTTTACACACAAATATGAAACAAGAGCCAAGAAATCGAACAAATATAAAACAGACATCGCAAAGAAAACAATCGGACAGAAATGCCTAAATTTTTTAGGGCCTAGATTTCTAAATTATTTACCACAAGAAATTCTACTTTTACATCCCATGAATAAATTCAAAAAGGAATTGAAAAAATATATATTGGCACAAAATAGAAACGAAATTGCACAATTATTCGAATTTTCAAATTGAATCACTAAAATTGCACATCGCAAACTAGATGTAGTAAATTATAATTTTAACTTTAGTCGTAGTACTGAAAAAATTTATTAAACATACCTACACCGCGGACAGCCTATGGCTTTGTGGTTCACCATGTTTATTTGTTTTCATTTTAGTATTTTATGTCAGCATTGTATATGTCATTATATATATATATATATATATATATATATATATATATATATATATATATATATATATATATATATATATATATATATATATATATATATATATATATATATATATATATATATATATATATATATATATATATATATATATATATACATGGTGTTGATTAAGTACGTTGACAAACTTCGGGAGGTGATTCTTTGAAGGTTTTCAGGACGAAAAGTTCATATAAACATATGTCCCAAACGGCTTGGTTTTCGAGATACAGGGCGATAAAAATAAATTTTTTTCAAGATTTTTTAGAGTTAACTTCGACATTTTCGACAATAATCAGTTCAAATTAGGCAAGTACAATCCATTCAATAGAGCGCACGATACAAAATAATGCATTTCTTAAATAATTCACAGGGTCCTCCTTTTTTCAGAGTCAAGCTTTGTTCAACCCTTCAGAATTTTTTTTTCCGCCGCCACTGACATATTATGAGAAAGGAATAATCAATGCTGTTTCATTTAACATCTTTTTGATATCTTGCATTTTTTCATTTACTTGTACGGTTCAGGGGCTATAATGAAAATATTAATTTAAACATTTTCCAATGTGGCATAACATTAGAAAATTTGAAAATTAAACATTTTCAATTATTGTGAATTGATGGAAATATTTTTTCAGAATTAGAAAAATCTACGATGAATAAAAATTATACAATAAAAAATATAAAGACAAGCTTTTATACAAATGCACTGAAAATGAAAAAATAATTTGTTTCATTTTTTGTAGGTTATTTTGTGAGTATCAAAATCTTTCTGTACAAGATTACCTAGATCAAACAATGAAATGAATTATTTTTTCCTTTTCAGTGTATTGTATAAAAACTTTAAAATGTTTTCTTTTTATAATTTTCATTTTTAACATTTTAGTTTATTTTTTATGTGAAACTGAAAATCTCCAACCCAAAAACCATCACATACCAATTTTGAACAGAATCGGATCATAATCACAAATCTCGTCCGCCATATTGGAGCCGCCGTTTTGTTTTTTAACAAATATTTTTTTAATGCATTGTCACCGGAATTACGGAAACCTGCCAAATTTCAAATTAATCGGAGTATTAGAAGTGGGTCAAATTCAACTTTTATTAAATTGTTTGTTAGTTAGTTACAAGTGAAGCTAAATAAAAGCTTATTATTGTAAAGATGTGATTTCTTTTTGTGATATCTAACAGAAAACTACTATCTCCCCGTCACTGCGGTAGGCTGGATATTAAACTAGATCTGACAGATATTGGGAAAACCTTAACTTTCAACCTGAAGATTCTGATGGTAAAAATGTGCATTTTCATTGAGATATTTGATTAAAAATGTTTTTACCCATCAGTCTTGATAGATAACTCATACAAATTTTTTGTTATTTTAAAAAAAGACATTTTTTAGTTTTCAATTGAACGTTTCCTTTTCAACATAAAAAACTTCCGAAAGGTAATCCTGTAATGGAAGATAGTTAATAGGGTTTATCTAATAGTCGCAGATCATTACACATTTGATTTTCATTTATGAATCTCTGTTCATAACTCCGAAAAACTAAATCAAACAAATTTTTGTTTCCGTACGGAGTACATTATTTTATCAGAAAATTCGGTTTGTTTTTTCTTCTGCAGTAACGCAGAAATTTTGTAATCAATTTGAATTCATAAAAATAGCAAAGTGGGCTTTCATATTAATTCATTTATTTAAATATCAACAACTTGACAGTTATCGAAAGTTGAGAAACTGTCTCATTGTTAATTCTTCATTAGTGCAAGCTATAAAGCAGATTCATTCAATATTCCTTTGGATAAAATGGTTGAATATACAAATTCAGAAATGGCAGACATGCACTTAATGTATGGAATGGCTGATGGTAACGCTCGTGCCGCCAGACGAATGTATCTAGAAAGATTTCCACAACGTCATATTCCCAGCACACAAATGTTCATCAATATTCACTCCCGACTTCGTGAAACGGGTACTTTCAAGAGGTCTGCTGTTCTCATAGGAAGACCCAGGAGAGTTAGAACAGTTCAGATAGAAGAAGCTGTACTTAACGAAATTGAGCAGCATCCAGACACCAGTACAAGACAAATTGCGGCACAGTTTAACGTAACCCATGTATTGGTATGGCAAATTTTAAAAGAGCAACAACTTTATCCCTATCACATACAGCGTGTTCAAGTTCTTCTGCCAAGGGATTTTCCAAAGAGATTAACTTTTTGCACTTGGATTCGAAATAAATTGTTGGAAAATCCATGGTTTTTATCTCAAGTGTTATTCACCGATGAGGCATGCTTTTTCCGTAAAGCCATTATTAATTTTCACAACAATCATATGTGGGCTGATGAAAACCATTTTCAAGAGACGTTTTCTGTGAATGTTTGGGTTGGAATTGTAGGGAATTTCCTTATCGGGCCACATTTTCTGCCTCATAGACTCAATGGTGACCATTATCGACATTTTCTTGAATTCATCTTACCTGGACTCCTAGAAGAGATCCCAATGAGGGAAAGAATTGGAATTTGGTTTATGCATGATGGTGCTCCAGTACACTTCAGATTGGTTGCACGCCAATATTTAGATGAGAATTATTCTGATCGCTGGATTGGGCGTGGTGGGCCACAACTTTGGCCACCAAGGTCACCCGATATGAATCCACTTGATTTTTTCCTCTGGGGGCACCTTAAATCATTAGTGTACCGAACTCCAGTTCAAAGTGAAGAAGACCTGAGGAATCGCATACAGGAGTCATGCGGAATTATAAGAAACACTCCTGGTATTTTTGAGCGTGTCCGCCAGTCTATGGTTAGGCGCATAAACGCATGCATTGAAGTTGGCGATGGCCATTTCCAGCAGCTGCTCTGACATATCAATTTCAATAATGGTCCTTTTCTGAACTTAATTTTATTCCTAGGGAATTTATGTTACTTTGCTCTAGTATTTGATAATAAAGTTCTTCACTATTGAAAATGTCCAAAATTATTTTGCCATAATTAACTTTGTACAATACATATTCAACCTGAGTTATGGTAAAAAATGTATGGGAGCTCCATAACATTACATTTTCTCTACACGAGCAGAAAATAGCTATGAGAACAAAATGACGTATTGCGTCACGCGCTAATCTTTGGAGAGTGGCAATGACACTTCGAGAAATGAATTATTTTATATCATGCGCACTATTGAATGGATTGTACTTGTCCAATTTGAACTAATTTGGATCGATTATTGTCGAAAATTTCGAAGTAAAATCCAAAAACTCCTAAAAAATGTATTTTGATCACCCTGTACTTCGAAAACCAAGCCGCTTGGGACATGTATATATGAACTTTTCATCTTGAATCCTTTCAAAGAATCACCCTTCAAGTTTGTTAGACTATTTGCTTCTCAAATTTCTTTATGTTATGCGTTACTGGAAAATGTTTGCGTTAATATTTTCATTGTAACTCCTGAACCGTACAAGTACATGAAAAACATCAAGAGAGCAAAAAGATGTTAAATGAAACAACATTCATTATTCCTTTCTCATAATATGTCAGTGGCGGCGGAAAAAAAAATTCTGAAGGGTTGAACAAAGCTTGACTCTGAAAAAAGGAGGACCCTGTGAATTATTTGAGAAATGCATTATTTTGTATCGTGCGTACTATTGAAAGGATTGTACTTGCCTAATTTGAACTGATTATTGTAGAAGTTAACAATAAAAAATCTTGAAAAAAATGTATTTTTATCACCCTGTATCTCGAAAACCAAGCCGTTTGGGACATAAATTCAAAAACACGTCAAACTGTATTTTTTATTCCGCATCTTTTGACATAAGTTACAAAAATAACACGTCAAAGTTGTCAAAGTTATGACGTCATCAACAAATTTTTTTAATGGGAAGCTAAGATTTTTATTACATCATGTGATAGAGCTTGTGTTTTTACACAAGGGAAAAATAGTTGTAGTAGGGCTCACATAGGAAAAAAAACGAGAAAATGAATAAAAAACGAAATAAACGTAAGTTTCATAATAACTTTTCAATTAACTAAACAGTCCATTAAACCAACTTTGACGTGTTATTTTTGTAACTCATGTCAAAAGATGCGGAATAAAAAAAAACAGTTTGACGTGTTTTTGTATTTTTTTCAAAAGTGATCGTTGAACGTTTTATGAATTTTGTGCAATACTTTATCATAATACTGTATATATATATATAAATATATATATATATATATATATATATATATATATATATATATATATATATATATATATATATATATATATATATATATGCTGAATACTTGTTTCAAGGAGCAATAAATGTTCCAGTGACTGTAAAACAGTCGAAAACAATCCTTTAGGAACTCACTATACCTTTGTATAGATTGTATGGCATATGTCCGACAGAAAACAACTACTTCTCTGGCAGTGGATACGCCACCAAAAATCAGAAAGTCCTCCCGAAGCGCCACGGCAAATGATAATAATAGCCGTCCTCTACCCGCAGACGAGGATTTTTAGAGTGGCCAGCTAGATCTCCTGATCTAACCCCACTAGATTTTATTTTGTGGAGATACTTCAAGTCAAAAGTTCACGTTAACAGACTTAATATTACATTATTATGAATGAAATATATTTCATTTCTCCAACATACGGTTATCTAAAATAAGAAAAAATATGACGTTCACACACAGAAAAATGCGTTCTTTTTTAAAGTACTATCAAAATAGGATAATTCTATTTGAAAAAATTTAAAATGACGTCATAACTCGAACAGCGATGACGTTATCAAAAATCCGAATAGTCCAAAAAATTCGCAACAGAAAAATAAAATCGACGTGTGTCAGCTTATTGTCCCTAATGGCCATATCAAGAGTTTAACGAATTTATTCCAACTTTTACGTGCTCACTGTATAACACTGTCGTGCAGTCAGACAGAAATTTGCCAAGGTCATGCGTTTTACAAAAAAGTAAACGTTTTTTTTTTTAGTTTTCTTTATTTTATAATAAGGATCGCTGGAATGGTTTTTGCTTACTTTTTCATCATCGAGACCTAACTGGGAAATAAGTATTGAGTGTGTAGTAGCGAATTTTTGTAATCGAATGATTTTCTTTTTTTGATGTTAATTTTTGCAATGAATTTGAAAACACTTATTATATCTGAAACAATCGAAGATGAGTATAGGAGACATTGCACATAAAATATGTCAATATTTTACATAATAAATGCGCAGGACTTCAGGATGTGATAGATCGTTCAAAAATATGGAAAAAAGTTTTTATTAACTTACCCTCTAAAATGCACCATTTTCGAGATACAGGGTGTTGAAATTTAAAAAAAATAATTGTTTTTTGCGAATATCTCTGGAACTGTTTATCGCACAGAAATCAGATTTCGTATGCATTTTCTATCAATAATAAGCTATGTTTTGTGCTGATTTTTTAATTTTTCAAATTCATAATTAGTGAAAATTTTGAAGGGGTAGTGGGTGTTATTTTCTCCAACTTCTACGCCACTGGAAAAAGTACAGTTTTGAGCCTCCTGTATGAACCGCCTATGTTTTCTTCACAAAAAAGGTATTCCTGATAAGCTCTAAAGTTGGCCGTTTTCAAGAAAAATCAACTTTAATGTTGTTTAAATAATGTTTTTTCCTCGAAAAATTGCTGCGTGCATTGAAGCTAACGGCGGACATTTCCAACAATTCAACTGAGTATGATTGTTATTGTTTTTTTTTTTATTTTGCAATTAAGAAGTCAACGTTTGGTTTTGTTACTTGTTTTAACGTTTAAATTTTGTATAATTAGGAAAAAAAATTATTTAAAAAAATTTACCATGTTTTTCAACATGGAAGTTGATTTTTCTTGAAAACGGTATACTTTAGAGCTTATGACCAGGAGTACCTTCTTTGTGTAGAAAACATTGGCGTTTTAAGTAAGCGGCTCAAAATCATACTTTTTCCAGTGGCGTAGAAGTTGGAGAAAAAAACATCCACTACCCCTTCAAAATTTTCACCAGTTATGAATTTTAAAAAATAAAATATCTGCACAAAACATAGCTTATTATGAGTAGAAAATGCCTACGAAATCTGATTTCTGTGCGATAAACAGTTCCAGAGATATTCGCAAAAAACTATTGTTTTTTTTAATTTCAACACACTGTATCTAGAAAATGGTGCATTTTAGAGGGTAAGTTAATGAAAACTTTTTTCCATATTTTTGGACGATCTATAACATCCTGAAGTCCTGCGCATTTATTATGAAACACCCTGTATAATTGTCTGAAGAAACGATGAATTGAATAAAATGCAGGGTTTGTATAGAAAGTTTTTATTGAAAAAATACGCTACTAAAAATACCAATCGACATGTCCGAGCGATTTTTGAACACGCCTCCGTTTATTCATTATTGAATATATTCCATTTGGTTGATACGTATTCTATTCTCTCATTGTTGTCAGTTGGTTGAAATTAAATCAGTTTCCAACAAATGGTGGTTTGGTTAAGATATTTCACAGACGTTTGATTTCTTCAAATAACTGCATTGATTTTAGTTTGGAAAAAAAATCGAACAAGCACGTTATTTGGGTGAAGAGTTATTTGGGTGAAGAGGATGTTCATAAAGTCAGTTGTGAAAGTTGTGAAAGACAAATATTAGTTGCTCGCATCGTACAAGATAAGGAAGGGATGAATGTTGAAAAGGGAAACATTCTCAATTTAGAATTGAACCAAAACATGACTCCTCTGGATGATGAAAAACCTATGATGAATTGAAGTTACTTTTTTGTAATATCCAGTAGAAAACAACTACTTCCCCGGCTAAAACCACGCTGGACATTGAACTACATCTGATAGATATTATGAAATATAACTTGAGAGAAAAAACCTGAAAGTGAAAATTTACATTTTCATTCAGATAGTTGAAATGTAAGGAAAGATATTTTTTGTAATATATAACAGTAAACAACTACTTCCCCGGCAAAAGCCACGCTAGACTTAAACATGGACATTAAACCGATGTACTACATCCAACTTAATAATGATGGACTCAAACCAAGAATTAATATTTCAAATAAACCAGTATTTCGGTTCAAGCATTCTTTTTTCTGTTATCTATTCCTCATCTGCCTGCGATTGCAGAAATTGATTAAAGTTTCGAAAATATCTTACGAGGGAATTTCAAATGAAATCCCTAGTATATACGCTTATCTCAATCAATATCGGTCGGTTCCACTCGAGAACACTCTGGCTACGCCGCTGCGTGATCCTTTTTAATACCCGCCTCAAAGGAGGAAAAAAACTTCAATTTGGCATCGAATAAAAAGGAACTAAAGCTTTCCGACGCTATAAAATAAATACGGGCCAACATGTAAGTGAAAAAGGGCTCTTTCGATAACATATCGGACATTCTGGTAACATAAAGTCGCCAGAGGAAATAGGTGTTGATGTAAAGACAGTCTGTCAATCTATTGTGTCCCGCAAGGATTTCATTTATTTTCTCCTCGTGGAAAAGTCCCGATAAGGCGACAATTGACTGACCCTTCCGTAGCAGGCGCACGAAAGGTTCGATTTCTTTAACGGGTCGCTAGCTACAAGTTATTTTTCGGCTCATTGACAACGAGGCATTCATCGACATTTTGTTGGAGTGGATTTCGTTATTGCTGTGATTGTAGTAGGGTCGTTAGGGAAGCTGGAGAGGGCGTTCCCTTTGCTTGAATTGGGACTTCAGTAAACGGAAATGTGAAGAGCTGGAAGAGTTTCTTGGAATTATTTGAATCCCATACAGTTCCTATTGGAGTGACATGATGACAACCGCTGCCAATTTTCCACTTGGAAGGGAGAATCTTGAAGAAATGGTCAAAATATCTCCTTATAGAAAATCAATCCGTACACTGAGAGAAAATATCGTTTAATATTAACATTTCAATTTGTTAGATACATGTATGATCGACAGAAATGAATTATATTAGTCGCTATGATAATTTGTTGAACAAAAACCTTCCCTATAATCATTACATAGGTTTAGTATTTTTCAGGTATATTTCTTTACTCATAATTAACCCAGATATTACTGAAATATTCTATATCAGCAATTTATGTAAAGAATTGAAAAAAAAAATTGAATTTTCAATATTTCAAATTATGGTAATATCAAATTATGGTAATTTCTTTCAAAAGGACGGTAGTAAAATGAAGTATCTACTCATTTCAAGAAACTATATTATTAGTATTACTTCACAAATTATGGAAATTTTCAAAACAATTATTATTGGTCTTGATAGATGACTGTATGATTTATTCCGTCATAAAGCTAATGCACTTGAATCGCGCTTAGGTCCACGTTTCGTTTCTTTCTTGAACGTTTTCAGAATGTTACCTAAATGCAATCGATCTTCTAAACTCGAGTTGATCCAGTTTACCTTCCTGTGCTTTGTGAATTTGCCAGACATAGCCATAGAATTTCAAACAGTGGACGCAATTTCGCAAATTTGTCAGATTTTTTTTAATGACTCATTATTATAGTCCAGGAGCCCGGTAAATATTTGGTCAGTCATTTCATCTCAAGCGATATTTAGTGAAATGCATCAGAGAGTCGTATTATCAGCACAGTAGCTTCCTACGCACGAAGAAAAAAAAATATATTCAATTATGTCCTCCTTCCCGGAAACATGTTACATTGACGCAATCCGAATATAAGGTAAAATTTTATTTGAGAGGAAATCATAGAAGGTACAATTTTTTTTGTGTTCGACCAACTAGCTGTCGTATAATAAATACACCATGCTATCGTCAGCTGATTTTTTCTTTCTTCAAGATATTGCTTTAGCGATAATTTAACATGTTTTCAGGTAGGAAAACAAAATTGAATACATTTCTTTTTCTTTGTGCGTGGGAGGTTACCACCGCTCATCCGCCCCCCCACGGAACCGCAGCTGACGTTCACGAAGCTTTATAATATAACTCTCTGATGCATTCCAGTAATTTTCGCTTGAGAGGAACTTGGTCATGGATATCTGTCACTGGCTCCCGGACTATTACAAACATGTAAAACTTTCATTATACGAGGATATATTGAAAAATTAGCCTACTATAGAACCAAATAAAATTTCAATGTCAAAATATTTTATTACTCAACATATTCTCCTCTTAATTGGATACATTTATTACAGCGAACCTGCAACGTCTCTAGACATTTAAAAAAAAAAATTTGTTCTTGCTCTGCAAACCAGACCTCCACAGCTTTTATTACCTCCTCGTTGGAAGAAAATTTACGACCTTTTAAACTTTTTTTCAGTTGAGGAAAGAGAAGATAGTCGGACGGAGCCAAATCTGGTGAATGAGGGGGGTGTTCTAGTAATTATAACCCTAAATCACGAATTTTTAGCAAAGCAACATGAGATTTGTGTGCAGGAGCGTTGTCCTGCAAAAACAAAACACCTTTGGAAAGCTTTCCGCGTCTCTTCTCTTTAATTTTTTCCCTAAAACAAGACAATGTTTGGTAAGTACACATTACTGCCGTACTTTTAAAAGAACAATAACTGCCCCAGCTCTTCAACAATATTAAGACCATGTGAGTAAATACATACATGTATAAAATTCTAATCCTTAATAATGGATGATCTGAACTTTGAAAATCAAACTTTTTTTAATAAAACTCACCTCCAATGGTATTGATTCATTGTCCTTCAGAAAACTTATGGAAAAAGCTCTGGTTTCAACTAGCAATAACACGTGCTCATACTACAAATGTTTGATAGTGTTTAAATATAGCTCTTCAGAGTTTTTTAACTGTTGCCACATATCAACGGGTAGCTGTATTAACTGAAATGTACAAAAATTTATATTGCCTTTTCAAAGGATGGTAGTAATATCTGGGTTAAGCATATTTCTGACATAATTACCTCTGTTGAAGAGATTCAATACATTCATAGAGCATAGAGATTCGGAATGTGTAGAAGCCACTCACCACTCAGCTAGATCGATTGAGATTTCAATAAAAACTCTGTGTCAAGACCTGTCAAGATCGCTCATCGATAATAACGCTCACCAAAAAAGGTCGTTGTATCATATTAATTAACATTGACATAAGAAAATTACATTATGTTTTGTATATGCTGAATTTTGAATAAACGGTTATTATATTATTATTATTATTATTGATGACCTGAGAGAGACCCCACGACGATAATAATGACCTTTAAAGTAGGTACATTAGTTGCATGCTATATAATAAGTATCCGAGATATCTTGTCGCATTCACACACTTGATAACGACAGTAGATGTTAACTGTTGAAACGTCGTTGCTCAAACAGATGCAAAGAATTTATTTTCTTTGTTTCTAGGCAATGGAAATTCAGAAGAATTCTACTAAAACTTATACATGGTCAACCACTTTCAAACTAAAATATTTGTTCATAATCGAGATGTGGTGTATAGATAGATAGATGTATACTCTTAAGAGCAGACCAATATTCATTTCCACAGAATAATAATCAACACAGTGAATCGAATAAATAGTGGGCGAACGAAGACGAATCGGAAAGTCACGATCACGATCGTAAGGAGTACACAATTTTTTTACCACATGTGCAGTGTCCGTCATAATGTTGGAACCACATGGAAAACTTTTGTATTCATAGTTTCACGGAAAATTTCATTCCTCATGAAAGTTGGTGCATTCAATTAGACTAAGTTCCCTATGGAATGAAGATGTGATTAAACCAATAACACACTGATATGTCCATTGTTTGAATATATCAAAATCGACAAATTCAAATTTTGTACTGGGTGAGTCAAAAAGTCAAAGTTTTTTTGGTGACATTTGGAATATTTCTACTACAAACTCGATACTCGACTACAAACCATTCAGCATACTGCTTGTCCGAAATTGATATTCAGTGTGACGCTAGGTGATGACAAAATTTGCCAAAAACCGTTTAGTTCATATTTCACCATATAATTAAATATTTCGTCCGGGATATTTAATTTTTTATTATTACTCCTAGTTTGGGTACACTATTATAATGTCGAACAGTATTGGCATTACTATGACCAGTTTTTCAGATACAAAGTGTAATATATTGAGAATGTCTCTCCTTCACATGATTTCCCCGATAGACCGAATCCATGGTAAATAGGACATTAAGGGCCAGTTTCACAGGTCCCAGTTAACCTTCAGATAACTAACTGAAAGTTTAGACGGTGAATGACATTCTTTCAATGGCGTTGACAGGTTCACAATCTAACCATTACCTAATTGATATGGACTCTAACTGGAACCTGTGAAACTGGCCCTAAAACAAATAACAAATAATTGATTAACAAGAACAACAAGTAGATACCTACTTATCCGTCTATTATTTCTGGACCGCAATCAATATTTTCGGGTGACAATCTCTCAGCAGCATCGGTAATGTCATTAAATAAAGATGTCGATGGATATTTAACGTTTTCTTCGTATCGAAGTTTTCCTAGAAACCACAACATACTTGCTACATGCGCGCATGTCCTCAAAGTTCGAGCCACGGACTTACACGTGCAACAATAGTGAAAAATTAGGGCATGTAAATGATTTAGTAATGCCCATAATATTACCCTCTGTATCCCAAAAACTGGTCATAGCCAAGCCAATACTGTTCGACATTATAATAGTGTACTCAAACTAAGAGTAATGACAAAAAATTTGAAATTACAGGGTGAATGAACTAAACGCTTTTTCGCAAGTTTTGTCATCACCTAACGTTTGTGTCACACTGTATATGACTTCTTGACTCACCCAGTACAAAATTTTTATTTGTCGATTTTGACATACCCAAACTATAGAAATTTCAGTGTGATACTTGGTTTGATCTCATTTTCATTTTATAGGGTTGAACAAGAATGTCATTTTGAATAATGTTTGACTCACCCCGGAACAACCAATATTTTTTATTGAAAACCAGTCTAAAATTATTCTGTCATGGCTAGGCAATATTTTTCGCGCAAAATTATTTCAATGTTTTTCAATGAGCATTGGTACTTTAAAGAAATCCATTTTCCAACTTCGACACCCTGTATTTCGAAAACTAGATATAGGATTGAGTTGGGCCCATGAACACTCTTGTTCAGGAAGTCATATTCTACAACATACCAAAAATTCAGGAAAATCAACCATTGACAATTTTTCCATGGTCCTGCCTGGTCCTTTTGTAAACAGGGTTTTTGAAGATACAAAATGTTGAAAATCCCATAGTTTTCTGAAATTCAACACCCTTTATTTTGAGAACGAATCATTTTCTGATACATTTCGATGAAAACAAGTTATTCATTTTGGCGAGATCTTTCAGATACTCAGTTTATGTAAAGCAACTTTATATGTCACCTATATAACCTGCATCGATGAAGAAATTTGCAAATTCCCTAACAACGCTAGGGACAAGCGTTTTTGAACAGGTATACCCTTCCACTTTACAAAACTATTCAAGAATGAGATATAGACATGAAGAAATGAAAAAGTTTGCTATAAAAAAAGTTACGAAGTCAAATTAGTTTATATTTTGCAAAAATTATTCGAAATCGTTGAAAATAATTTTATTTCTTCAACACCCTGTATCTCCGAAACGAAACTTTTGCAGATACATGTTCATATGAACTTTTGATCTTGATTTCAGTCAAAGATTGCCCCTCTTCAGTTTAAAAAAGTACTCAACTCCATACCTGCTTCTTGAATTTGTTGGCAGCAGTTCAGAACTCAAAATTTTCGCAGAATCCGAAATTTTCTTCAACAAACTTTGTGAAGAACAATTTCTAGAAGTCTCTAAGCAACAAAACCCTAGGGCCTTGACGGTTGCTATGGAACTCAGCCAACTTGATATATTGAATAATAATCTCATTGCTGAAGGAATACAATTGAGAGAGCAAAACATTTTTCTGCCAATATCTTTTTCAGTAAAACCATATTCGTTCGGCGTCAGAATCACGGGCCTCCATGAAAATAAATGCACACTTCACATATAATTTCCGCTATAAAAATATATATTCACTTCGTTCATAATTCACTGCCATGAACCATGAAGGAATATTAAAATTGAGTACCGAAAAGCCCTAGCCTGAATCATGATCTAATACCGCCGGTTCCCACCATTTTTTCTGTCAGAGTTTTTACATTATTTATTACCTAATGAAAATACATTGTGGAATTCATATTTTCGGATTGCTTTCGTTGTAGAGTGTGTTATGGAATTCATGGAAAAGCCGTAACATCAAAGTATTCGCTATAAAATAAATCGACTTCACTTGTGGAAACATCATCTTGAAGTATATGACCCAATAAAAGTACTTACTTGGGTTACCGCTTGAGAGGTAATTGCTGAAAGGAACAGATTTGTAATGGCTTTGTTATCACCGCTGGCGCAAGAATCACTATTCTATATGACAACTAAAACTTACATGAACTGTAATGATAATAATAATACAATCTTTACGACTACTGGCTGAGAAAGCT
This sequence comes from Chrysolina oricalcia, assembly GCA_944452925.2. Classification (NCBI taxonomy): domain Eukaryota; kingdom Metazoa; phylum Arthropoda; class Insecta; order Coleoptera; family Chrysomelidae; genus Chrysolina; species Chrysolina oricalcia. The sequence goes on along the minus strand of OX101825.2, from coordinate 12,098,025 downwards.
GTTTCTTCACAATATTGGAAGGTATGAACATTCCGAATGTGTAAATTCAAATTCAGAATACTGAATTAAATTTCAGAATGTATTCATTGTAATTCAGAGAGGTTAATTGAATTTCAGAATGAGTGAATTGAAATTCAGAATAGTTAATTCAATTTCAGAATGTGTGAATTGTAATTCAGGAAGGTAAATTCAATTTCAGAATGTGTAGATTGAAATTCAGAACTGTGAATTGAAATTCAGAATATGTGAATTGATTTTCAGAAAGCGTAACTTGTAAATCAGAGGTGGCAATCTGTGAATTGTGTACACAAAAAACTTCATCAACAAGGTGAATATTGCCAATCCATGAGTTGAGATGAAGGTGAGTAATTATGAGCCCAAATATTTTCCATTGAACTTTCAATCGAAGTAAGCCTATCCGCACACCAAACTTCGTTACTGTCGATATGTATGCATTTACTTACAAAGATGAATTATTTTGAATTGTGGTACAATGTCACGTTGTTTCGTAAGTATGCCTAACTTTTATCTATTGGAGTTGGTTAACAGAGGCTTGTATATCTTGAAGAGATAAAGAATAAAATAGTTGGAGGAGACTGCAGAAGGTGCACAGCCTACGACATATCATGCGGCTGCTATTATAGCATTTTGATTTTTCAAAATTATATTTTTGTAAGGACGAGCGAATTGAAATATCCGTATAAATTAAGTAAAGTTCATAACTTTATGAAGGGTTCTATGTACCTATGGAAAATCTGCTAAAATATATATATCTTCGTCATGTGTTATACAAATGCATGGTCGTGTATTATAACTTTTCATATCTTGATGGATTGTTTACATACATACTTTATAAAAGATTAGCAAATTATATATACAGTGACCGCCAAAAAGTATGTACCATATGGGAAAAATTTTTATTATTGGAGTATTGGAAAAAATATTCTGGGGAAAAGTTTGTGCATGTCCGATAACATAAAAATCGATTTTGACACATGTCACGTGATCGCTAGAATGGCAGCAAAATGAAAAAAATTGCAATGCAAAGGCAAAAAAGGGGTAAGATGGCAAGATATCAAAAAAAGTTATTTGAAAAAGTCACTTAGAATTCAATTTTATACACATAAACGAAGTTTCAAGAGATAATTCAAAAAAATGGAAAATAGCAATTTTTTAAAAATATTTTCCCATCTATTTAAAAATAGCTTGACTATACTGAAACATTTGAATTTTAATGATAATGACAAAACTTTCTCATTTTCTCCACACCAGAGGGCACTAAATTAAAAAAAATTGGTTTTTGCCAGAACCCTCGCTGTTACATTGGTTCTTATCTAACAGTTATATCAGAATTCCAAGACTATTGTGTTGATATGGCAATCTAGAAACACCATGTTTTCTGATTTTAATCAAGTTTCAATAATAATGCTGTATGAGCGTTTTACTTTGCACATAAACTTTAAGAATCTTTAATTTGACGCACTATTTTCAAGTTTATGTGCGAAGTGAAACGCTCATGCACGATTATCATCGGAACTTGAATATAATCTGGAAATTACCATGTTTTTGGAGTGTCATGTCATCACAATGGTCGTGGAATTCGGATATAACTGTTAGATACGAACCGATGTAACAGCAAGGGTTCTGACAAATTCCAATTTTTTCAATTTAGTGCCCTCTGGTGTGGAGAAAATGAGAAAGTTTTGTCATTATCATTAAAATGCAAATGTTTCAATATAGTCAAGCTATTCATAAGAAAAAAAAATAATATTTTTAAATAGATGGGAAAATATTTTTAAAAAATTGCTATTTTCAATTTTTTTGAACTATCTCTTGAAACTTCGTTTATGTGTATAAAATTGAATTCTAAGTGACTTTTTCAAATAACTTTTTTTGATATCTTGCCATCTTACCCCTTTTTTTGCCTTTGCATTGCAATTTTTTTCATTTTGCGCCATTCTGCGATCACGTGACATGTGTCAAAATCGATTTTTAGGTTATCGGACATGCACAAACTTTTCCCCAGAATATTTTTTCCAGTACTCTAATAATAAAATTTTTTCCCATATGGTACATACTTTTTGGCGGTCACTGTATATATTTAGAACCCAAATGATATTTTCTGATTTACAAATTATTGTTTCTGAATTACAAATTACCTTTTCTGAATTTGAATTTACACATTCTGAAATTCAATTCACTATTATGAATTTCAATTTATGCATTCCGAAATTCAATTTACCTTTCTGAATTACAATTCACGCATTCTGAAATTTACTTTACTATTATGAATTTCAATTTATACTTTCTGAAAAACAAATTACCTTTCTGAATTACAATTCACGCATTCTGAAATTTACTTTACTATTCTGAATTTCAATTTATACTTTCTGAAATACAAATCACCAATATGAATTTCAATTTACGCTTTCCGAAATTAACATTACCGTTTCTGATTTACTATTTGAAAAGGTGTAGTATACAGGCTGACAATTTGAAAACTTTAATAAACATTAATCAAATGAAGGAATAAACAATGTGAACACTAAAGGCTAGGCCTTGAAAGTGTCATCCTTAGCTTGATACCTTCTGTGATATCATCAAATTCATAAAAATTGTAAAATATTGTAGAATTCATAAAATTGTAAAATATTGTAGAACAGTCAAATATAAAATACTAAAATAAATCACTCAAATAAAAAATATAATAGAATAACATCATACACATAAACAAATTAACAAGATTACAGGTAATAAATATGGTAGAGATAAGTTAAGGTGCTAAGACAATTTAGGAATGTTAGAATGATGCTAACATATTTCAAAAATGGTAAGTGTTATTAACGTCAACAAACTGGTGCACCATAAGACGAGGTATACTACTCATCCATTTTTTCAGTTTCGATTCGACTTCCCACTCTTAATATCTTCCTTTCAGTAAATAAAATGAAAAATCGAGAAGAAACTTCAATTTCATCTTCAATCAAAGAATATATTTACACTAGAAGGAGTAGAAACTTGTATGGGAAGGGGGTCAAGTGGCACATTATTTCAAAGGACGTTTGATTCTCTTTCCAGATGTACTCTGACTTACTAATTTTTGATGAACAGTTTCCAAAAAATAGTATTAAAAAAATAGCTATTACTAATTAGAACTCATCCTGTGGTAGAATTCCATTGTGTCTCGAAGTGGAGTGGTATAGATTTACGATACAGAAAAACACAAAGTCATCTCCACAAATTCAATATAAACATTCATTGTCTGTACAATGTAACGCTTTTTTTTTTATTTCCTCAGTGAAATAAAACGTAAAATGCCGTTAACATGGTAGTCGGTTGAGCATGTAGGGGTGAGTTGATGTGTTAGCCAGAGGTATTTAATTGTTAGAAATTATTTTGAATGCAATTTGAAACTGGGCGCCACTCGACCTACAAACTAATAATAAAATATCCTGTTTCAGCCAAGAATTAAGATAAAAATTGTATGCACCGAAAGTTCGAAAATCAGAGTATAGAGCCCAGAGTCGCTCTATACTCTATTGACATGCTGGATATTGGATTGATATGATTGGACCGTACTGCTGAAGACCTGAAAAGTCAAAAAGTAATACACCAGTTTCGCCTTTCTGAACAGATATGCATTAACACATAACACATTTCCCCTGTATATTCTAAAAAAATATAGAGCATTGACCGCAATCATTCTAAGTATCTAAATGTACTTGGAAGCTCACTTAGAAGTTTTTAATAAAAAAAACCAATTAATAACTACTATAGTCAAATATGCTATCTACAGATGGATGTAACCACAGTTGCATGAAACCACATTGGAATGATCTCCTCAACCCTGAGTAATATACATAATGAATTGATATGAATTTGAAAGTGGTTAGAGGTTTGAACTTACTTTTGCTCTCTATCAGCAAGTAAGTGAAACCTTTGTGTTTAGAAGACGCGCTCGCTCAGTACAGGGCGTCTGCTGTACAGCATGATATAAGTGAAATAATCATTAAAAATTCATATTAAAACGGGAAGGTTTGTGACCTAATAGTATAAAAAATAAATGCCTATTCTTGAAGAATCCTGCGCTGGCTCAACAGCAGGGGGCTTTCTCCGAATTTTGAGGAACATTCCAGGGTGCTTTCAATGATTTCCCTGAATGCTCTCAAAGATGATCTAGGTACTTACCATCCCGTACCATGAAGTAAATTAGCCATAAAAATTGTAGAAGTCTAATACCATTTTTCATCAAACACCTACCAGTCTGTGACGGCAGGGTACCATCAATAAGCAAAATTATTTCACATCTCTGTACGAGGTGGGTCCATAAACATCCCATTTGATAAAAATAATTTCCCAAAATGGTAACGATAATTATTCCATAACCAAAATAATGTGAATCTCACAACATCAAGTAACACTTGCTCGAAGGGTTAGTTGGGTAGAAAATATCAGAAACGTAGGCTTCATTTTTGGAGGAGTAATCCCGTGGCATGATGGCAGATCCAATATTCTTAATCTAACTGCATCCACAGAGTCACTCTGTGAAATTTTGCCTCAACGGCTTGAAGAGCTATTGCTCGTACAACAATGGGTTTCCAGGGCACAATTTTGCTCGTATCGGAGCCATCTCAGCTCTTCAGAAACGAATCTCCCAAAATGGCCAAAAAAGACCCAAATCAAAGTCTCTTTCCTTTAGCTTGACGGCTCCCCTCCCCGATTCTTTGGGATGTCACATTTTTGTCACAGAAAAGATCGTGGCGCCATCTACTGTCCACTTATGCCTCTCACGACAATTGTATTTTGTGAATAAACATCGGGAATATACAATTAGCGAGAGTCTAGCTTAGGATAAGACAAGGACTTTAGGATAAGACAATTGCGATAATCCCTATCAGAACAAGAAAAGTTGTGAGTTTCACCCATTTTGTATTTCCCACGAAATCAGTAAAAGAACAGCAGATCTTATTACTTAAAAAGGAGAGTAAGATTGAGTAGATTCCATGAAACACACACGTAGCACAGACAGATCCCTGTGATAGTATTCTACAAAATTTATTAAAATAGCGTTCGCTAAACAGCAATCACGTGACAGCGCCACCTGCTGGGCAGTAGCTGTAGCAGCAGAAGGGCGTAATTTGCGAATATTTCGCATTAACTTATTGGTGATAATTCAGCGACAAGATGAACGCTACAACATTACAGATCGACAAGCGTAAGGATTCCTCTGAGATGCGCAAACGATAGAAAGCGTGAGCAGATTTTCAATAAGGCAGAGCGATTGAGCTCCTGCCCCACTCCAGGATTTTCTCTACTGCACAACCAATTCTCGGAGGCATCCTTACGCTTGTCGATCAGTACATCATGCAGGAATAGGTTCGTTTTCAACAAAAGCTGTGGAAATCGAGAGTTGTTTCAATATTTTCGCTCTAGACCGAAGAAACTATCACAAAATGACATTTCTGGGAAAAAATCAACTTTTCGTTGAGAGCTGAAAATGTCAAAGGCTACTTTGGTTAGCGGTTGTAGAAAAAGTATTTTGTACATTTATCAAACAATTTTTGAACTTGTCTGTAAATAAAGAGGTGAGCTATCCATCTGCCTACAATCAGAAAGGGTGGCCCAGACTGTTCCATTGAAAACTACTTCGGAAACGCCACTGAGATCAGTTTTGTGGAAAAAGAAAGAGGATTTAGGAAAAACGTTTTCGATGTTTATTGTGGAAATCAATAGAAAGAAGCACCAAGAGGTAAGTTCCAATCAGTTACATCGGATGTTATTCTAGTGTTTGGCTGCAATGCGGCCAGATAAAAGAAATAGGAAAGGTCAACTACAAAGTGCCCTGGAAAATACGATCCGGATGGGAGAAGCCGTTACTGCCTATTGCCGAAGGGTAACATCAGAAGATCCGTACTTGTGGATGTCTATTGTGACATCAAAATAAATATACTTTCGAAGTATTCCAAGTCACGCGTTGAAAATAGATATACAGGTTGTTATGGTATATTCGGTATGAAGAAATATTACAGGGCAATGAGTCAATATATTACCTCCATAGTCGTGCTAGAATAAAATCAGTAGGGTAATAATAAGATTATATTGTTTATTGCGTATTAATAACTATCATTTATGTTATAGTTACTGAGTACGTGAGAAAAGAAAACTGGCAGTTTCTGTTATTTGTCAAGTTGTCATATAATTGGAATATATCATTGTTTAACAAAACGAAAGGAACGGAGAAGCATGATGATGGAAAAGTTGGAGATTATGAAATAAAGAAGAAAATATCTTCAGGAAGTTGAGATGGCAAAAACACTGAAAAAGTTAATTTTCTTCACGAATGAAACATGTATCAACGAGGGGAATAGTGTTTCGAGGGTTTGGAAGGACCTCAAAATGGGAAAGGAAACTGGAAGGCAGCCATTGACGAAGGGTTGCCATACTGTCCTTAGAATTCCTGTTGGAAAATGGCTGTAGCTGATTTATTCAAAAACCAGATTTTCCCAAGTACATGCTTGAAACAAAAAGTGTAATCAAATTTATTTTGAAACTAGTATTCAACTGAATCATAGTGAATTGATTTGGAAACACTTGAAAATGTTTGATTTATTTGATGGAAATATCCAGAATCACTTTTTTGTTTTTGTTCTAGATCATCTTGTGAAATGTTGTAAGAGGGACTCTTTAAAATCACGAAAGATACAAAACCGTTAGATCTACTTGGAAATCGCACTACGTACTTGAAATTTTATGCTGATTATGAAAATGCATAATTTTTCATGCTCATATATGAGATATAGCCGAAAAAACTAATAAATGGTCAAAAAAAATGCAGAGGTTCAATTCGGGAATGGTTAGAGTTGGAGCAATACTGCAAACCCCAATCGATTCAGAATGTTAGAATTGGATGTTGTGAATTTCAGAATAAAGATAAAAAAAAATTCTTGAAATGTTCTAGGGGGACCCTTAAAAATCACGAAAAATACAAAATCGTCAGATCCACTTGAAATTTTCACTAAACACGTAAACTTTCATGCTTATTCTGAATATGTTAGTTTTGTGTTTTAGTAATTTGTTTTATATGTTGTGATAATTGTGAGATTATTTGCTTATGCTTTCTGCATCGTTTCTCTCCATTGCGCCTATTATTATTGACTGCATTTCTTTCTGTTCGTTGATTTGGAGAAATAAAAAAATGGATGGGTTCAAGATAAATATTTTTTTCACGGTCCTTGTGAATGTGTGGTTAGTTTTTGGAATATAAATCGGAGTATTATTCAAAAAAATGTTAATTACTAATAAATCTTATAAAATACTTTATATCAAAGAATATTATCTCGATATACCAAGCTCATAAACATTTCAATTTAGGTTTGGAACTCTAAAGAATGTTGGATTCCAAAAATCAAATGTTAACTTTCTGATGAGTGAAATGAGTTGAAATTTATGCAGGGTGGGTGTTCTTCAAATACTGGGCAAGACTTGCTATGAGTAATAAAGTCACCCTAGGTGTTCCATCCCTTTCCATTATTGATTCATCGTGTTTTTTGTGATTACTTTATCAAGAAGTCTCTCTTATTTTCAATTCAAGGATAATCAATTTCGGAAAGAGATACACTACGAGATCAAAGTGTTTATGGGAAATTGTGATTTATTTTTACCTTTACAGTGTATTCCGAAGTACTGACCATTATTGATAGAACACCTTGTGTAATCGTCATTCTCTGGATTCATTTCAGATGCATTATGGATGCACATTAGATGTCCAGAAAATATCATCAGTTGTTGTTATTTGGATATGTTCTGGACATCCATTACTACACGAATGGACGACCAAATGTACATTCATTGGACGTTTTCTGGACTTTTTACGTCCGCAGTGGTGTCCTAGACGTCCATTGAATGTACATTGCACTGATTCTGGACATCCAATGGATATCTAGAACTCCCATATTCAACGGCGATTGTACATCCATTGTACTTAGGAACATGTGTTGTAGATGAAACATTATACGAACAAGTAATTTTTGTATAATTAATTTACATTTAGTTTTGAGTGACTAGGTGAACTTGTGTAATTGTCAACAAAACAAGTGATTGTCGAATCATTAGTAACATTAATCTGTATTTTGTACTTTGGTGGTGGAATATATACGTTTCTATCAAATTGTCAATTCATGTATATATAATATTGTTCCAAACACTCTGTATTCATATCTTCATTTAATTTTGGTCGATCAACAAACCATTCTGATTGATCCTCAATGATATACTAAATCAACTTATAACCTCGTAGGCGAAATCATTCACTGAAGAAAAGAGTATATTGTTGACAACCAAAAACAATGGCGTTTTTTTATTCTGTACAATGAAAAAATATCAAATCTAATCAAATCATTTATTGTCTGATTGTCCTATTGACAAAGTTAAAAACAGAACAGTAAAAAATAAACATCAATAACAATTGAATATACTTGGCACTAGTGGTATCCCAGTTAGAATACGCGTGTATAATTTGGTCTCCGTTTTATCATGTTCACAGTGTAACTCTTGAAAGAGTGCAAAATAAGTTTCTGAGATTTTGTTCGTTTAAAATGGGTGTCCAAGTACTGAACCACGACTATTCAGTATTATTGCGAGAATTAGAACTGAAACTGTTGCAAACAAGAAGAATTCACACAGTCCTTTGTTATGTATTCAAGCTGCTCAATGGACTGATGGCCTGTCCGGAATTACTTGAATCTATCAACTTCCACGTTCCAAATAGAAATCTCAGACGTAATAATTTATTTTATATACCCTTTCATCATACACATTATGGCAAACATACACCCTTAGAAAGATCCCTAAAGTTATTGAATGACAAAGATATCAGTTTATTTGGAGTATCCTATGATACTTTTAAAAAATCATTGAATAGTATAAGTTGGTGATTATTTATGAATGTAGTATTGTAACAGTACCTAATTTTATATCTTATATTTTAATATACTTTTATGTTTTGTTGTTTGCTGCTAAAACATTCTGTATTTATTTTTTCAATTAATTTTTTTTTTTAATTAAGAACTTATATTGATCTTTTCAATAAATTAAAATGTGATAAAAATAAAATAGAAATAAACAAAGTGAATACCGTTACGTATCAGTCGATTTAAAACGCCCAACAAACAAACAAAAAATCTAAAATTTCACGGAATAAAATTCGTCCAGCGAGTAGAATGCTCTGCCGAGTAAAACATTTCTCACAGAAACTTTGAATTTCTTTTTTTTATCCATAATCGTTTTAATTTCGTTAGGTAAGTGATTGAACATTTTTATTCCATTATATACATACAGGGTGTTTCTTAAATACGTGTAGAAACTTTAGGAGCATGTTGCTGACGTCTAAATATGAAAAAAAGTTCCCATAAACACATGTCCGCAAGTTATTCATTTCTAAGATACAGAGTGTCGAAGTTTAATTCTTATTTTTGTTTTTTGTGAATAAATTCCAAAATATTTGTGATATTCGAGTAAAGTTTGGTATCTGGGATGATTTTTCAATGAAACAATCAAATATGCTAATTCTGAAAAAACTGATTTCAAATTGAATTTATTTTGAATTTAAAAATCTTGTCATTCAAAATCACTTGCATCGATTATTTCATATCTCCATAATTCGAAAACAGTTGCTCGCAGTGACCTCTACCAAGAATATATTTTATACACAAACTGAATAATAAATATTCCCAGATACCAAACCTAACCTAAATATCAAAATTATTTTGAAATTAACAAAAAATAAAAATAAGAATTCAACTTTGACACTCTGTATCTCAGATACGAATAACTTGCGGTAATATGTTTATGGGAACTTTTCTTCTTATTTTGATGTCAGCAACACGCTCCTGAATTTTCTACACGTACTTAAGAAACACCCTGTATAATGGAGTTTTTTATTTGTGCAGATCTTGGAATCTTGAAATATTTCTAGAATTTTACGAATGCTCAGTCGCAAGGTGTGCGATTGATTGAATAAAAATGGGATATTGATATTTTTTTATTCAGCTGAATTCCTGAAAAAATCACAAAATTCATGATTTCTCGCCCTTTAGTGCCGAATCTAATCATTCGATCGAGTTGGGCCAATGGAGACTTTCACTCGGAAATGCTCCAGCTACAACATATCTAAATTCCAGCCATTTTCACCGGAAAACTTTTTCCCATTAGATGTGTGCGTGGTCCTTTTGTAAGGAAACATTATTTTGTGCAAAAGTGATTCAAAATAATTTAAAATGAAATTTCAAATTCAACATCCTGGATCTCCGAAACAAAACATTTGCTGACACATGTTCAGTTCAACTTTATATCTTGGAATTAGTCAAAGATTTACCCTTCGAAATTTGAACAAGTACTCAATGAACCCCTGTATTCAAATAGGATAAGATTATTTTGCAAAAACTCCTGTATCACTAGATTATCTTGGTTCACTCATTAGAAGTATGAATGTTGGGGTGCTTGGACGTGTGACAGGGCCCACAATGGCACTGCCAGTCCTGCACTAGTGGGTGGCGTGGACCTTTATTCATTTAATCAAATAATTCTTTGAAGTAAGACCGAAATAGAGAGTATTTTCAATATTATATCTAAAGTTTCTCAATTTCATGAAAACAACATCAAACTACAGAAATCAATTATCAATGCCACACATCAAAGCATCTCATCACCCAGCTCATTAACAAAGCTTCACAATTTTCCGTCGCTATAACTCAACTCGATACCGAATTAATGACCCAGTCACTCAACATCATCTGATCAAAACTACCCATCAATCAGTCGCCTCTTCCGCGTTCGTACGGTACACATTCCGTGTGTGAGATCGTGAGTGGGAGTGCGCCTGAGCATCTGCCACTAAAGACATCTGCCGCTCACCAGTCACCACCTGGTCCGAGCAGTTACCAAATTTGCCGACTTCAGTGCGATACTGTTTGCATCTGCTCTGGTGCAAGGGGTATGGTGGGTGGCAAGAATTGATTAACTTTTCAGTCGATGGGTTGTTACATTTGATTTCAATCAGGTGAGGGAGCCAAATTTATTAAATTTCTGTTAGCCTTTTGGGACGTCATTATACATTCTTGCTGTTTTCGTAGATGCCAAAAAGGCATTTGACACCGTAAGCCATGGAATATTGTTTTCTATACTCGAAAATATTGGTATCAGGGTTAACAGTCTCAAATTATTTAAAAGTTACCACGGAAAACGGCAACAATGTGTTGAAATAAATGAAACGTTCAGCAAGTTTGGAACAATACAGTGTGGAGTACCTCAAGGTACAGTGTTAGGCCCAATCCTCTTCTCAATCTATGTCAAAGATTTATTTTTATTTGACTGTAAAGGAAAAATGATCTGATTTGCGGACGATATCGCCATTTGTATAAAGGGGAAGAATGATACCTTCCGAAAAATGATATACCTTCAATAAAAACAATTTTTGACTACAGCTTATTAACTATCAACTCTTTATCTTTTACTGTACATGAAACAAACATGCCAAATTTTCATAATTTCTCGCCTAAAAATTGTTTACAGATTTCCTCTCCAACTCATATAAAATATCTCCGAATAACGACAGATACGCATATGAGATGGGAGCAACACATGAATTTCATCCTTAAGAAACTTCGCTTTGGTCTTCATAAATTCCGACACCTGAATGAAATCCTTGACCGGAAACAAAAAACAACGATCTATCAAAGTCTAGTAAAAAATCATCTTGCTTATGGATTGCTTGGATGGGGATGCGGAGTAGCTGAATCTCATATTCGCCTCATCAAAATTATTCAAACGCTCTCTCTAAAACTGATGTTGTCAAAAAATTATCTATTATTACAACAATTTTTTTTAACAATATTGATTGTTACTGATGATTTTTTCAAATCAATATTAAGTTTCTAGAAGTTTGAAATCAAAAATCAATTGAATGTTCAAATTGTTGATATATAGATTTTAAATATTTTGATGTACTTGCGTGATTAACTGTATTTATTTCGGAATGTGTGTATGTGTATTCATAGATAAAGATTTCGATCATTTAAAATTATATTATGGATATTATTATATAAAGAAAAGAAAAATTATTAAATATTTGTAGGTGCGCTCCATCTCACTAACAAGTGAAAAAAAACTTCAGTGAGACATTGGTATGTACTATAATATTTTTTTGAAAAATAAACAGTATTCTATTCTATTCCTGACAATTCGAGTAGTCAGCATAGATCACGGAATGAAGATGTGTAGATTACAATAGTGAAAAAATAATTGACACTGTCTTGAGATAGATGGCGTACTAATTTGAAATGAACACATTTTGGAATAATATTTCAACACTCCAACTTTGCTTAAAATATGACTCAAGCGGATATTCTACTTCTAAACTATAAAGAAGTGTACGCAAGGGTTTGGTATTGCCTGACATATTTGAGTAATTTTTCCCTTTGAGTTTAATTTGTCTTTTCAATGTATTATATTTCCTAAAAAAAATCACAGAAGTCCTTTTTTTAGAAAAGAACCCAATAGAATTTCAAAAAAGTGTGGTGCTAGAGGAACGGATCAGATCTTCACCAACATATTTGAGAAAGTTCATCCACTAATAATGAAGAGAAATTCTGCAAATTCATCTTAAACTTCTGAGAATCAGTAGAAATCAAGAAACATCTACGTAAAAATAACAATTAAGTTTCAAATGACCATGCACTTGTATAATTGTCAACAAAAACTTTCATTTTCGACTGACCAGGTGACCTTGTAAAATTATCAACAATATTATTATATGGAATCATTAGTAACAACTCCGTATTTTGTGATTTTTGTACTACAAAATTTCATAAACCTACGAGTGGGAAATAGGTCATTTCATGCTCATTGTACACTATACTTTTTCTACGACCATCTGAATCATTAACAAATCTTTTCAATAATTCTTTTTATCATAAACTCTCCTGCCATAATTTTTACATGGTTTAGATAATTTTTTCTTTCTTCACCCGTTGAATGAAACATCTATTTTTTCTTTTTGTACACGTACCTACCTACGACGTGAAACAAATAACATTCAAAATTTTCAAATTTTGACAACTTGGAAATAAAAAAACATTTTGCAGAAAAAATCGAACACTACTCGTTCATAAAATGAAAAAAAAAATGTGGCTGCGTGGATTTGAACCCTCGCTCCCACCATCCAAATTCCATGTGTCATCTGAATCAACATTCGTCGTTACTAGAGCACATATTAATTTGTTCAAATTAACTGCTATATAGAAAGTATCCGTCAACTATTCAAAAATATAGAATTCAAAAATATAGAATATAGAATCCGATTGTATCAATCTTTTTATTGAAATTATTCTGGTTTTATGTAATGAAAATCATAACTTTATCAGAAGATAGGCATTATCAGGAGCTTCTGATATAAATTTATTAATTTGATTGTTAAATCATCCTCACTATTGCTAATCATTTTTAATTACTCAATTTTTTCATTCGAATTTTGTAATTATCTACTGATGTGAAATGTCAAATTATTAGACAGACGTAAACAAACTTGATTCGATATTATTTATGTTCATAAAATTCGTTAATACCTACCTATAATGACAGTCTAGTAGTTCATGAAAGTCGTAGGAAATGAATATTTCGATACAGCTAGCCCGTGGGAAATGAAAATCGGTGTTACAACGTGGTAGGTTTCCTAATCGAAGACGCAATTGAAATGGTCATTTTTCTTAATGGTCCTAGAAAAAATCTCTTACCTAACAAGTCAAAAGGTAAATATGATGCGGTGTACAAAAGTTTTATGGATTGGCAACTGGCACAAAAAACATCGTCTTTTTCTGAAAATGTTATCCTAGTGTATTATGTTGAACTTGCTAAATAATACAAGTCATCATCAATGTGGGCATATTATTCTATGCTGAAAAGTACATTGAATATTTACCATAGTATCCACCTAGAGACTTACATGAAGTTGCAGGCATTTTTAAGACGCCAGTCTGAGTGCCATCAACCAAAAAAATCTAAAACCTTTACTCCCGACGAAGTCAGTAAAATAAAAGAAGCGCCAGATCATACCTATCTAATGACAAAGACATTGTCGTATATAGTTATGGATAAACTATAGTATTCAATACGCGTATAATGGCAATTACCAGCTCAGATGTTAAAACACTCGCCTCCGGCTCGTGTTGCAATTTCATCTTCGTGCACAGAGAGAAAAGACTGCAGCAGGTTCATGCATAACGTTGTGTAAGACACAGTTGTGTGGATATTTTACACAATTGTTCATTCTTTCATCATACGCGTTTTGTGAAATTCAATAAATATTTGTGCAAGTCATTTTGTATTTCCATTTCCACATTACATAAAAATACACGAAAATAGGCAAATCTACCATAACACAATTTATATGGTAAACATCTACAACGCATTGAACTCATCTTACAACCGTTGTGCACTTTCTATTTGATGTGCACAAATTGTATACTATTTCAACACAATTTTGTGATTTGCCACAACTTGACCAAGGCGTCGTCTCACCCAACTAAATACGCATGCGCGGCACTCCAAATGTCTAGTCCATCATTGTTTGATTGTTTTATGCTGATCGAAGGGCGAAACTGGTTAAGTATTTATTATTTGCTCATGTGTATGTGGTTTTGTGTCGAATGGAAGTGTTCGAATATTTGCAAACTGATACCAATATTTGAAGGAGCAGAAAAACACTTTCTCTCAGTTTATTATCGTGGGTAGGTTGTCAGGAAAATAATATGCGAGCTGCACTCTGAGGAAACTTTTACTCTGTGACAATATGGAGTGATGTAACACCGTGTAAGAATCGTGTAACAATCACACAGATAGAATAAATATGCAATGTAACTAACCTATATTTATAGTAAATAACAGCGACATCGATAAATTAATTGTATCATTACCCACCTAGATTAAATATGCAGGCACCGGTTTCCACAATACCATAAGTATTATTCAATACCATCAAAACCCAAAGCAAAATCAGTTTAGCTGTGAGACCAGAGGAATCAGCGTATTCAAGTTCGTATGGAAAGTCAAACAAAATCTATTTAATAGCGATCTACCGAGGTTCAAATGGCAAATAAAAACCGCCGAGTGGTTTTTATATGCATTCCAGTAAAATGTGAAATGTATCGATATGGATAGATATACCCGGTGAGCCAGAATTGATGATTGATGAGTAAATCTGAAGGAATATACCAAGTCCCATTTAGGTTTTGCTACAAAGGTTAGTTTTGCTATTACAATTTGTTATAACATGAAACCTACAAACTGATTCATTTTCATCATTTCATAACGGTTTGAAAGGTGCATCCTCGTACCTACTTCCTACTTGAATAAATATAGTTTGATACGAAGATTACTTTAAACTTTATTATTATTCAACGTGTTCCAAAATAACAAAATGTATGATGGTTCACTTATTTTCTGTTTGGTATTTTGTGTTTCTGTTATTTTATTTGTAATTAGAGTTTATAGTTCAGTTATTTGTGTTATCAGTTCTTTGTGATGAAATAAACATTATTTGAATGACATTTATTTTAATTTAATTTCAACCTTCTGGAAAATGAAGCTTATAATTTCAGAACAGAATAAGATATGAAGAAGCGAGCAGGTTGAAACTGATGCTTATTCCTATCTTATTCCGTTTGGATGTTATGTTCCTCAAGTGTATCCTTTCTAAAAATTATAAATGGTACCTATAAAAATTGGCCTTGCTTTGTACACAAATATGTACAATATAACTACACAATTCATGTATGCGGAGTACACAAATTTGTGACATTTTTTGCATCCCATTTTCAAAATACCTACACAATTTGTACAAACTAGGTACACAAATTGTTGCCATTCATTACAATTCATGCATAAACAGTACACAAGTTGTTTACATTCGTCGCACAACACACCCATTAATTTTGTATATTTTGTGTATGAAATTAAAACAAAACTATTCAGAATAATACAACAATGAAGTGTATCGTTTATACACAATATCTCTAATACAATAGTATAGAAGAAAAATGAACAAATTGGTGCTGTCAACTTTTTAGAAACAAATTGTGCTAAAATTATTCACAATTGTGTAGAAAACATACATTAATTTATCTCTGTGTGGGTAATAGCCATCATTATACGTTTGTTGAATAATATACTATTACGCACAGTTGATGATTTTACGCACAGGTGATTTTTTACGCACTTGTGCGAAAAAGTATGACTTTACGCACTGTCAGCAGTACGTGAAAGCTTAGTTCACGCACTGTCGTAGAAAAATAGTATATTGTGTATCTAGTGCGTGAAGTATACTTTTTTACGAGAGTGTGGAAGTTTGTGGAACGAGCCGCAGGCGAATTTCACAATCCGCACGAGCGTAAAAAAGTCTTCACGCACGTTGTGCACACTATACTTTTTCTACGACCTTTTACTTAGAGATTGAATTAAAGGAAAATTTTACTAATTTTCTTTTCATCGGGTGCCTCTTTGAGAAATTTCAATACGTGTTCCTTTTCCAAAACGCGTGATTTTTTAGGAATGTATCCCTCGTTTTACCGTTTCAAGAAAGCGCGAACTTTCGGATAATCACCAATTTGCACGTTGTACTTAACACTAAGGGTGCTTTTCAACATTGAGTAGTGACTCCATAAGGTAGAAGATTTAACCTTTGTTGATAATTTAGATAGGTAGGCTAATATTACCCTTTCGGAGAATGATTGGACGTTGTTTGTATTGCGCCATTGCATAAACTTTTCCAAAGTGTTTTCGTAAATTCCCAACGATTTTTGTGACAATAACGATGAACTTGCTTCACTGGCTGCTAACGTTATATTTGGAGGAGTTGATGGGAGTACTTCAATGCTGTCCATCAGGAATTTGCGTGAAATACACAGCTAATCGGTTTAAATCAAAATTTCGTCGTACTATTTATTAATTCAGAGGGTAATTAATTACTATTTACGATCTAACTGATGTAACTCTGAACTTCACTCTGCGGGAACTGTCATATTTGTCAATTTCTCTCGCCACCGCTACCTAGACCAGCGACCGGTGTGTGAATTTGTATTGACTCTTATGGCACCGGTGCGTGAAATAAATCCCATAAGAAAAGCATGGCACTTCACACACCGATTCGTGAAATGAAGCTTTACACATTTTTATCGATGTGTGACGTTAGTAATTCACATACGGGAGTAGAAAAAAGAATTTGTGTTAATTATAATATAATAGCTAACTAGGTACTAGTTGAAAATGTTATAGTATATTCGGTCAGATTTCTTGAAATACAAAACAATTCATATATTATTATAATTCGTGCCGAAGTATAAAATGAATTTATATATTTGATTTGAAATTTTATTATTATTTTTAAAGGTAGAAATGGCCTTACTAGTACTTCTTTTACCTGTAAGATCCTTTCCTTCTCTTCTTTTTCAATAAATGAAGTCAAAAAAGTAAAAGTGATTTCTTTCAATTGGATTCCGTGAAATTGGACGCTGTTGTTGAATATTGAATTCAAATGAATGAAATATTTTAAAGATTCTCAAATAAAATCAGATTTCAATAAAATGTATAAAAATAAAATGAATAAAAATATGTCAACGTATACATGAAATAATTTTTTTCTAAATCGGCTTTTTCATTACTTTTTAATTTATGAACAAGTCACCCTCAAAATTGTTGAATTGCTTCTTGTACGGTGCGACTTTTTATGTTTTCCCCTTCCTTGTTAACTCTTAAACAGTGCCGGTGGTTTGACGCACAAGATTGGATAAAAACCATTCTGAATGATAATATCACCGATAATACTTTTCGAAATAAAAAACATTGATTTAACAATAGGCAACGAGGATGGAGAAATCCATTTAAAAATTTTGATTGCCATTGGATGTAAAGTAACACATATTTGAAAAGAAAAATCAGTTCTCTTTTCAACCACATAATTTTTCTTCGATTTTCGTCGATACGTATTTTTCCAATCACTTTGTCTTTAGATATTTTCAAGTTGATGTGACCCTTATATTATAAAACCTTATAAGATGTTTAATCACCGTTCTTCAAACATTAGAAGAGTCAAGTCACTCTTTCGGTTCAAAAAGGATGTAAAGTGTTTGTTGTTGTTACAGTTCTACGAGGATATATTGAAAAATACTTAGCCAAATATAGAACCAAACAAAATTTCAATGTCAAAATATTTTATTACTCAATATATTCTCCTCTTAATTGGATACATTTATTACAGCAAACCTGCAACGTCTCTAGACCTTTCAAAAAAAATGTTTCTTCTTGCTCTGCAAACCAGACATCCACAGCTTTTATTACCTCCTCATTGGAAGATTTATGACGTTTTAATCTTTTTTTCAGTTGAGGAAGATGATAGTCGGACGGAGCCAAATCTGGTGAATAAGGGGGGTGTTCTAGTAATTCAAACTCTAAATCACGAATTTTTTGCATGGCAACATGAGATTTGTGTGCAGGGGCGTTGTCCTGCAAAAACAAAACACTTTTGGATAGCTTTCCGCGTCTTTTCTCTTTAATTTCTTCTCGTAGAGTGGTCAGTAATGTCGAATAGTAATCTCCAGTTATTGTTCTACCCTTTTCCAAAAAATCAATCATGATTACTCCATGGCAATCCCAAAAAACTGAAGCAAGAACTATTCCAGCAGATTTCTGGACACGAAACTTCTTAGGTCTTGGAGAACCGGAGTGTCGCCATTCCATCGATTGTTGCTTTGTTTCTGGATCGTAGAAATGTACCCAGGTCTCATCCATAGTAACAATTCGGTTAAAGGAGTCTACATCGTTTTCAAATCAAGCACAAATACCCTTGCACGCTTTTGGTCAATTTTCAGACATTTGGGGATGCATTTTGCAGCAATTTTTCTCATCTCCAAATTGACCTGAACTATATGATGAACGCGTTCGTATGAAATATTCAGTGCTTCAGACATCCGTTTTAGCCCAATTCGACGGTCTGTTAAAATCATGTCTTGAACTGCATCGATATTTTCGGGGACTGACACAGATCTTCAATGGAAAATTTACCTCTTTTGAAGCTTGCTGTTAAATTTTTCACGGTCGCATACGAAGGACATTGACCACCAAGGGTATTAGGCATATCTTCGTAAATCTGTTTAACTCTTACCCTTTTAAATACAGGTACTTGATGATGGCTCGATACTCCAATTTTTCGATTTTCACAATTTCGGTGGACATATTTTTTCTTTTAATTTATTGCGTAGCTCTGGTTTACTTTTTTGACGTCAAACTTTACACTGATACTTCTAATAAGTTATTGTTCGTTGCTATGGTAACTGGTCTAGGCTAACTAGATATCAATACATCCTCGTATAATGATGGGTTTTGAATCTTATACTGCCGTGCTAAAGCTAATGGGCGTATTTGACATTTTATCGAAATTCATTATATGGCTTTTTTGGATACTTGAAGACTTATTCTATCTTTTTCCTAAAGCAACATGGCAAAACTGAGCCTCCATATATCTTAAAATAATTAATGGAATATTACCTATTTACAATTTATTTCACTGTACATTCGAATAAGTCTAAATCCTCAATTTTCTCAAAACTATATATTTGCGGCAGCATAGGTAATTGAAATACCTTTCATATTGTTTACTAAAATTAAATTCAGCAATGATCAAAAATCAATTGTTGTGCACTGTTTTCGATCATGATGAAATTTCAATGTGTCAATTCTGAATTTGAAGTTTCTATTCATGCTTGTGTGGCGAAGCTGTGGGCGATGCCGGGCCTGGACACTCACGCAGGCCGCATATGACCTTCGATACACCATGCACCGAGAAGAATCTGGACGATTCGATGAATCTGGACGATTCGATGGAAAATTCTAGAGCATTCGGAGAAGCCAACAGTGAATATAAAAAGAACGACGCAGCAGAAAGACGGTCAGTGGAGCAAAAGTCGAATATAAATAGTAGAGTGATTATATAAATTAGAGTATTGTGAATCATTGTATTTCGTTAAATAAATTATTTTAGTCAGTGAATTAGAGTTTGAATATACTTGTTTGCCATGATGATCATTTTGTTTCAGTGTTGATAAAGGACCCCGCACCATTCTCATGTGTTTCTGGGTCCCGGTGGAATTAGCTGAAACTGTACTATATTATTTTCCTCATTATCCTGATCAAAAGTTCCCATGGGCCCAACTCGATCCTATGACTAATTTTCGGGATACAGTCCCACAAGATATGATTTTGTACCCCATGAGTGTAAGACATAACATTCCTTTGTGTATCTGTGCATCAGAATTAATTTTCTAGTATGAATTGTACCTTCACAATCATTTCTTTTGATGAATACTTGAATACGGACCTTAGGGTGTTGACTAAATTCTGGACAATAACTTCTTCAGTACCTTTTATTTTCGTTAAGCAAACAAAAAATTGATCAACATATTTTAGACTTTGGTTAATGAATGAACAAATATAAAATTGGAGTTTATTTGATACTGTCCGGTGCACAGATTTTGTATCAGCAATGAGTGTTAGTAAGACAGATATACTTATAGTTTTGTAAATACTGCCAGATTGAGACTAGAGGAGAATTTAGAATTCTGTGTTAGGGGAGCCATTTCGGCATTGATAAAACTAAGACAGGAAATATTCATTTCGTACTCCACAAGTAAATAACAAATAAAACTTATAATTCAATATTATTTAGAGGAAGAATTCACCAGTATTTTTCCTATTTCTATTCATTATTTGTTCATTGTGCAAGGACCCAAATAATTATTTAGTTCAATGTTTCGTTTGGTGAACAAAAATTAAAGTAATAGTCAATATATTGAAGTTGTTATTGTCATGAATTCAGTCAACAGTGACAACACCCTGTTGTTCGTGTTCAAGTAATTTGAGTATTCATCGAACGAAATGATTCTGAAGTTACAACTAATAGTGAAAACTCATTACGAGGCACAGATACACAAAAATATGTTTTGTCGTACTTACTCTCATAGGTACAAAATCATATCTTTGACGCCCTGTATCCCGAAAACTAGTCATAGGATTGAGTTGGGCCCATGGAAACTTTTGATCAGGATAATGAAGAGAAAAGAGCTATAAATATAAATAAAATTGCTAGTCAACAGATAAAATACATAAAAAATAAATAGTCAACAGATAAAATATATAAAAGGTAAATAGTCAAAATATATAAAATACAATTACAAACAGTTTAAGGACTGTAAGTCCAGTACTCATATAGGGGTGGTCACAATATCACAATACAGCTGATCGTTATCATACTGCCTGGTGCCCGTCAGATGCTCGACGTAGATGTCGCGCGACCATCTGATGGCATCGCTGCACATGAGCAGGCGCATCAGCTTCGCATATCTCTGCGATACAGAGCACTGTCGCAACACTGGCTCGTTCTCCTGGTCCCATGTGCCCAGGGCCCCCACAACGAAGGCATCAACCGACGTTTCGTACCCTTGTGCCCGCAACTACTCATCCAAGCCGGAGTACTTTTCCCTCTTAAGTTCGCGGGCTCGGGTGAGGGCTTGTGGCTCGTTTTCATACTCCAGTTTCAGCCAATTCCACCGGAACCCAGGATTCCATAAAAATATTTTCATAAATTTGACTGATTCAGACTCCCTGATCAACAGGTTTTGTATTAAAATTGTTGATGACCAAGGAATGTACTTTTACTGCCCCAACAAAATATGAAATTTACTCATAGATGACGAATTTTATGCTCTGACTCACGGCTTCGTACCAACAGAAACAAAGATTACGCATAAAAAATATGATAATATTATCAGCCTTTCATATCTCATTTTTTTGTTATAACTCTTTGAATTTTTACTGAGTTCGTTCTATATTTATTTCATATAAGAAAACAAAATTTTTATTTTATCATAATATATACAGGGTGTTATTTAAGTACGTGGCCAAACTTAAAGGGGTGATTCTTTGAGTGATTCTAAGATGAAGAGTTTTTATAAACATAGGTCCGGTAATGCTTCGTTTTCAAGATACAGGGTGTCAAAATTTTTAAAAGAAATCGTTTTTGTCGTAAATATCTTAATAACCCTTCAACCGATTTTATTGAAATTTGGCAGTGTTATTGAAGGTCCTAAAGGGCGAATTTAACCCTAACTATATCAAAATTATCATGTCCAGTGGCGTCCCGGAAGGCACTGTAACCAATATTTTTGACAGAAAACATATGCGCCACTGATTTTTTTGCAATTTTTGTATTTGTTTCACATTGAGCAACTGAAATTACAACTTTTTTATTTCAAGAATTTTTTTCGTATCTTGCTTTGTTTTTGAGAAAAAACATAAAAATCACTTCATTGCACATCCCTGTGACAACACAATAAAACATTTCAACTACTAAACCATCAAAAACTGGGGTCTTACTAATATTTTTTCATATCAATACTCTATTCTAGTCTTAGAATTTTCTATCAAAGTTAATGCAATGAAAAAAAAAAAATATGTATGCATGAATTGCAGCACTTGCCTTCGGCTCTTGGCTTCGGCTCGTGCTGCAAACTGGGCTCATTGTTGTCCATGGACATGCAATAAAGACATTTTTATTTATGATTAAACAATTAATATTATATGGAAGTCATCTTTTAATTTTTTTCGCTCATATTACCTGTTTTCGATTAAACAAATAATGTTGTTATGTATTACTGCAGTGTTTTGAAACTAAAGTAAGAGGGCCATGGAAGGAACAACAAATGTTCAAACAAATTTAACTTCATAACTGTCACAAATTGAAACGGTCCATACGTAATTATTTGATAGTAATTATTTGAAGTGTTTTCAAGAGTTTTGAGATATAAAATTTGTTACTGATATCTGAAAATGGTTCGGTTTACAAACTCGGAAATGGCCGATATGCATTTTGTCTATGAAATGGCCCAAGGCAATTCCAGAGCGGCTAGACGCATTTATCAAGAAAGATATCCTCATCGAAATGTTCCAAATAGGCAAACATTTGTGAGAATACATGAAAGGCTGTGCGAATCAGGCACCTTTCAAAGGTCGGCTGCTCTTATTGGGAGACCTGCAACGGTAAGAACAGTGGCGCTGGAGGAAGAAGTTTTACATGAAGTTGAGCGTTGCCCCGATACAAGCACACGCAAAATTGCACAACAATTAAACATTTCTCACTTTACTGTATGGAAGATTTTGAAAGAGTACCAACTGTATCCTTACCACATACAGCGTGTTCAAGCGTTATTTCCTGCGGATTTTCCCAAGCGAGTTGTTTATACTACGTGGCTTTTGCAACAACAGGTTGCATCTCCGACATTTTTATCCAGTATATTATTTACCGATGAAGCGTGTTTTTCCCACAATTCAATTATGAACATTCATAACAACCATATCTGGACAGAAAAAAATCCCCATGCGGTTATAGAAAATAATTATCAACAGCAGTTTTCCGTGAATGTCTGGGTTGGTATTGTTGGCGATTATCTCACTGGACCTTATTTTTTACCCACGAGATTAAATGGTCAAGAGTATCGTCATTTTGTGGAATTTGTATTACTTGTACTACTAGAAAATGTCCCACTGGCAGTAAGAGGAGCAATGTGGTTCATGCACGATGGGGCTCAACCTCACTTCAGCATAGTAGCACGTCAATTTCTGGATGAAACTTATGGACAAAACTGGATCGGTTGCGCAAGTCCACAGTCATGGCCGCCCAGGTCACCGGATTTAAATCCCTTGGATTTTTTCCTTTGGGGACATTTAAAGTCCCTCGTTTATAGAACTCCAGTCAACACTGAAGAAGAATTAATCCAACAAATACGGGATTCATGTGGGCAGATAAGACATACGCCAGAAATATTTCAACGTGTTCGGGAATCGATGTTAAGACGAGTTAATGCTTGCATTGAAGTTGAAGGAGGACATTTTGAGCAACTATTGTAAGTTTTGTGTTAGTTATTATTGAATGTATTCTTACAGAAACAAATTGCCTAGGTTCCACTTTTGTTTCAGTGTGGTTGTAATAAAGGGTGTTTCTTGTTTGATGTTGCTTTGGCATTTGCGGCGTTACCACTATGCGCACGCACTGGCCAAATGAAACAAACAATTTTTAAGCATAACAGATTCACCTGTAATCATTAAAAACCCTATAAAAACAATTTTTTATTGTGCTGTGCCTGGGACGTGCAATGAAGTGATTTTTATGTTTTTTCTCAAAAACAAAGCAAGATACGAAAAAAATTCTAGATATAAAAAAGTTGTAATTTCAGTTGCTCAATGTGAAACAAATACAAAAATTGCAAAAAAATCAGTGGCGCACATGTTTTCTGTCAAAAATATTGGTTACAGTGCCTTCCGGGACGCCACTGGACATGATAATTTTGATATAGTTAGGGTTAAATTCGCCCTTTACGACCTTCAATAACACTGCCAAATTTCAATAAAATCGGTTGAAGGGTTATTAAGATATTTACGACAAAAACGATTTCTTTTAAAAAATTTGACACCCTGTATCTTGAAAACGAAGTATTACCGGACCTATGTTTATATGAACTTTTCGTCTTAGAATCACTCAAAGAATCACCCCTTTAAGTTTGGCCACGTACTTAAATAACACCCTGTATACACGAAATTTCATCCTTCGTGCCTCTTAGCGTCATTCACTGGTATGGATCTTGCAATAAAATCACGAACGGTGACCTTGAACAAAATCTTGTTCCTTACAATTTCTAGTACATCCTTTACGAGTTGTGGCAACTTCAATCCTTCTGGAAAATAGCCAGAACAAGCAATTCCGATACTAAGTATTTTCGGTAGTGATTTCTGATTATCTGAATCGAGTTTATCGTTTGTGAGCTTGCACAAATATAATTTCCTTGTTATTATGGTATGCATAATGGCTTTCGGAATGATTATTAATGCTGATAGACAGATTCGAGCGGATCAGATGCTGAGCACGTGCTGAGAGCGATCTGTGATGCCGGCAAATGGATCGGGATTGGGAACGAAATCGCGTTTTCGGATATAATCGTTTCGGAATGGGGTGAGGAATTCATGAGCGTCGGAATTTAAATGAAGTGAAAACAATGGCGTTTCTTGGGAACTTAATGATGTCTTTGTTTGAATAGCTTTCAGTGCTACAAATTATCTGGAGATTGGCCATTTGATGTTGTTATGAGTACACGAAGAATCTGAGATGATTTGTGAGACTTTTTTGTTCGATATCATCCGAATATGCGCTACTGAATCGCATTTTCTTACGCTCTCTTGATGTCCAATATCTATGAATGATCGTTGTTCCAGGTACATTAGTCACCATACAAAGGAGTTTTGTGAAAGAACCCCCCACCAAATACATGGGAAAATTGCTTTCACCCAATTTTGATAATTTTTTGGTATATTGTAGTACGAGTCACTAGTAGTTACACAGGAACGTTCAAATTAGTTCCGATGTCCAGTTTCGGAGATATGATTTTGATGAAAAATCATGAAAATTGCTGTTTTACCAAAACATGGTAAGGTTCACTTATTCAAATGTATTACTTTTTAGATGATTGATTTCAAAATAATAGCATTGCTGGTTTGGAGAAAGTCAAATGATATTTATTTATTTATTTATTTATTTATTTATTTATTTATTTATTTATTTATTTATTTATTTATTTATTTATTTATTTATTTATTTATTTATTTATTTATTTATTTATTTATTTATTTATTTATTTATTTATTTATTTATTTATTTATTTATTTATTTATTTATTTATTTATTTATTTATTTATTTATTTATTTATTTATTTATTTATTTATATATTTATTCATTCATTCATTCATTCATTCATTCATTCATTCATTCATTCATTCATTTATTTATTTATTTATTTATTTATTTATTTATTTATTTATTTATTTATTTATTTATTTATTTATTTATTTATTTATTTATTTATTTATTTATTTATTTATTTATTTATTTATTTATTTATTTATTTATTTATTTATTTATTTATTTATTTATTTATTTATTTATTTATTTATTTATTTATTTATTTATTTATTTATTTATTTATTTATTTATTTATTTATTTATTTATTTATTTATTTATTTATTTATTTATTTATTTATTTATTTATTTATTTATTTATTTATTTATTTATTTATTTATTTATTTATTTATTTATTCATTCATTCATTCATTCATTCATTCATTCATTCATTCATTCATTCATTCATTCATTCATTCATTCATTCATTCATTCATTCATTCATTTATTTATTTATTTATTTATTTATTTATTTATTTATTTATTTATTTATTTATTTATTTATTTATTTATTTATTTATTTATTTATTTATTTATTTATTTATTTATTTATTTATTTATTTATTTATTTATTTATTTATTTATTTATTTATTTATTTATTTATTTATTTATTTATTTATTTATTTATTTATTTATTTATTTATTTATTTATTTATTTATTTATTTATTTATTTATTTATTTATTTATTTATTTATTTATTTATTTATTTATTTATTTATTTATTTATTTATTTATTTATTTATTTATTTATTTATTTATTTATTTATTTATTTATTTATTTATTTATTTATTTATTTATTTATTTATTTATTTATTTATTTATTTATTTATTTATTTATTTATTTATTTATTTATTTATTTATTTATTTATTTATTTATTTATTTATTTATTTATTTATTTATTTATTTATTTATTTATTTATTTATTTATTTATTTATTTATTTATTTATTTATTTATTTATTTATTTATTTATTTATTTATTTATTTATTTATTTATTTATTTATTTATTTATTTATTTATTTATTTATTTATTTATTTATTTATTTATTTATTTATTTATTTATTTATTTATTTATTTATTTATTTATTTATTTATTTATTTATTTATTTATTTATTTATTTATTTATTTATTTATTTATTTATTTATTTATTTATTTATTTATTTATTTATTTATTTATTTATTTATTTATTTATTTATTTATTTATTTATTTATTTATTTATTTATTTATTTATTTATTTATTTATTTATTTATTTATTTATTTATTTATTTATTTATTTATTTATTTATTTATTTATTTATTTATTTATTTATTTATTTATTTATTTATTTATTTATTTATTTATTTATTTATTTATTTATTTATTTATTTATTTATTTATTTATTTATTTATTTATTTATTTATTTATTTATTTATTTATTTATTTATTTATTTATTTATTTATTTATTTATTTATTTATTTATTTATTTATTTATTTATTTATTTATTTATTTATTTATTTATTTATTTATTTATTTATTTATTTATTTATTTATTTATTTATTTATTTATTTATTTATTTATTTATTTATTTATTTATTTATTTATTTATTTATTTATTTATTTATTTATTTATTTATTTATTTATTTATTTATTTATTTATTTATTTATTTATTTATTTATTTATTTATTTATTTATTTATTTATTTATTTATTTATTTATTTATTTATTTATTTATTTATTTATTTATTTATTTATTTATTTATTTATTTATTTATTTATTTATTTATTTATTTATTTATTTATTTATTTATTTATTTATTTATTTATTTATTTATTTATTTATTTATTTATTTATTTATTTATTTATTTATTTATTTATTTATTTATTTATTTATTTATTTATTTATTTATTTATTTATTTATTTATTTATTTATTTATTTATTTATTTATTTATTTATTTATTTATTTATTTATTTATTTATTTATTTATTTATTTATTTATTTATTTATTTATTTATTTATTTATTTATTTATTTATTTATTTATTTATTTATTTATTTATTTATTTATTTATTTATTTATTTATTTATTTATTTATTTATTTATTTATTTATTTATTTATTTATTTATTTATTTATTTATTTATTTATTTATTTATTTATTTATTTATTTATTTATTTATTTATTTATTTATTTATTTATTTATTTATTTATTTATTTATTTATTTATTTATTTATTTATTTATTTATTTATTTATTTATTTATTTATTTATTTATTTATTTATTTATTTATTTATTTATTTATTTATTTATTTATTTTATATCCAAACAGACCTCAGAGGTCGCATTACATGGATAAATAATATTATATTACATATTTTCAAGCACTGTAAATCACACTATATAGTTATTATAGTTACATATCAATGTAAAAATTGAACGATTCGCAGAATCTATCATACACATATGTCTAGAATATGTTGTAGTACAATACGTCTGAAATTATTTATTGAGAGGGTCAAATCTAGGTCGATGAGTACATTGAAATTATTGGCTAGTCGAAACATAGTTACAATTGGAGATTTGGTTGTGGTAGATAGCATAGGGATATTGAACATAGCAGATGTACGGGTTCTACGAGGCGGGACATTGAACCTGATCATGGCTAGTATTTCTGGAGACTTAATTTTATAGTTGATGATTTTGAATAAAAAGAGCAACATGGACATGATATGTCTATTTCCTAACGATAACACTTTGAACTCATTTCTCAAGTATGTTGTTCTTATTGTATTATAGTCAGCTCTTCTATGAAATTTATTAAAGTACAGGTATCTGAGAAATTTGTTTTGAATTTTCTCAATTTTCTGCAGTAAAATTTGACTCTCTCCATACCAAATTATCGATGCATACTCCAATCTAGGTCTGACTAGTATATAGTAGAGGAGTTTTATTGATTCTATGTTATCAAAATCCCTAGTTTGTCTTATTATAAATCCCAGTAAACGATTTGCAGAACGCACAATACCTTGGAATGATAGCGTGTCGCTATATGTGACCCCCACGTCTTTAACCTCATGGCATATCCCAAGAACTTCTCCATTCATTTCATATTCAAATTTAATTGGTTGTTTTGCGCGAGTAATTGACATGGTGCAGCATTTTTTGTTGTTAAAATATAATTTGTTATCACAGCTCAATTTATGAACATGGTCTATATCCATTTGTAATTTCTCACAGTCTCTTACGTTTTTAATCATTTTAAATATTTTTAGGTCATCCGCGAAGAGCAGAAAATCTGAATTTTTCACTTTAGATGGCAAGTCATTAATGAACATAATGAATAAAAGGGGCCCCAAGTTAGAACCCTGGGGTACACCTGAGTTAACTGAAAATTTTCTAGAAGTGTTTCCATTATGCTTCACAATTAATGACCTATCTTTTAAATAATCTTTCATTAACTGGAGGAAGTTATCTGCCAACCCAAAATTGTTCAATTTTGATAAACGAGTATCATGATCTACTTGGTCAAATGCCTTGCGGAAGTCCATAAAAATAGTATCTAATTGTGACCTACTTTCCAGAGTTTCGTATGCATAATTGGTAAAGATGAATAAATTGGTATTGGTTGATTTACTTTAAAGGAAGCCATGTTGTTGAGGCACTATGTAGTTTTCAGTATGGTCATATAATTTAGAATAAATTATTTGCTCAAACAATTTGGATGATGCACACATAATAGATATTCCACGATGATTTTCGATGTCCAATCTATTTCCTGCTTTAGGTATTGTAGTAATTATAGCTATGTCAGTAATTATAGATATGTCAGTCAGTCGTTCGTTAAGATAGAAAAAGACACTTATTATACAGACTGGGTCAAAAATTGCGACAATTTAGCTTATTTTGCCAATCTTTATCATCGGTGCCATTATTGAGACTGAGCATTCTTCATTAGGAAAGTCTCTATTGGGATTCTTTTCTTACGACGAAAATATTTTCTCTGGAAGTTCCTTTTCTACAACACAGTATTTTTTCAAATATTTGTTTTTAACAATAGCCCCACAAAACAGCTTTTTTGAGTCAATAATTCCGCTTTGGATCCAAAACTACTTGAGGAATACTTATAATATATAGTAATTGCTTAATATGATTAGCTTCACCAAGTTAAAATAAAATTTTATACGTGGGGCGTTAACAAATATCAGTGGGTGACTAAGGAGTGCTGCTTGGTATGAATGCTCGTTTTTTTGGTTTCAGGTTGGTAATAAATTTTGTTTTTGAATATTTGAAACACTGAATTGATACACTGACATGTGTCAACACTGTCAAGTTCAATTTATTAAATTTCAATTTATTGAAAAAATATTTGCATAAAAATCGAACTTGTTGCAAATGTTGTGTTCCATTTTGCTGGAATTTGTACGAATATACAAAGAAAAATACATTTCACAAATACCCGAAAACTGAAGAACTTACGAGAAAATGGTTGAATCTTTCTATCGACGAACTAGAATTCTTTTATCGTAAAAGAATTTTTGGAGATCATTTCAAGGAGAGTGAAAGAATGGGAAAACACTGTTTATGTCAAGGTTCTGATGTTTTCTAGACCCCATCATCTGAGAATAATCCCGAAGATGGTGGAAGAATAACTGATGATTTTACATCTTGCAAACTTGGACCCATTATCAAACAGAAGGTTGGGTTGGATAATGAGGATGATGTTGCAGATAAATATGAAACAAATGCAGATCTCACATGTTTCTCATGTGGACTTGTTATTAACCCAGGAATCCCTTTCTTGTCAACATCCTGCTACAGAGTTGTTTTGAATACCAGCACCAATATCTACCGTTTGTTGGAAATAAAAACATTCGTATCTAGAGGGTTGAAAAAAAACATACATTTTAAAATAATGTGTGGAACAGGGGCAATTCTTGACAATAGTAGAAAGTCTTAGCTCAAAAGAAAATATATTTTTAAATTCTAGGAATTCTGGGATTACATTGTTGTGGACTGGGCTTTGGATCCTATACCAGTATTAATAAGATTCTATTTTTGATATTTCAAATCCAATCATGAGCATTATACAGTCGGAGTTCACTGTGGTTTTGGAGTCAATTCTTACCACTACTACATACTTTGGCTAAGGACAGAACAGACTGGTACAAATTTGATAACAATTGCTTAAATAGACTGTTTCTCACCGAATTGGAGCTTCTAGAGACCAGACATCGTTTTTACTGAAAGACAGATATTCATACTTCAACAGACCTCGTTAGGATTTTCATTCAATTAATTCCAACTCTTCAAATGACGTTGTGTTACTGGTTTTTCTAGGTTTTCTACAGCTGTAAAAGCGAATGCGCCACCGGATCAATTCAAGCAGCCCCGGAGCTCCGATACATGTTTTATTCATTATTTCTTTGTTATTGCTCTATTCAATATATCAATGAAAATAATTTTTTTCACTTTAGTCCCAAATTCTGATTTTTTTCAACTCCTGTAGTTGAATAGGAACACAATGTATTTCTAGTTTTTAATATTTTTCTACTTCAAAGATCATGTGATCTATGAATGGAAAAACGTGTTAACTCAGGGCTATGCATAAATGTATCGATATTTCTCTTAAAACCAAAGAAATCTGATTCAACCAATTTGTTATTATACCGGGTGAGTGAAATTCGAGTAAATGCATGAGGATCTCGGAAACGGTATGAGCTACAGAGAGGGTTAAATGGAGGCAAAGTTGCGTATTATGGAGCTCATTGCTACGATGTTGAAAAATCTGAGCTAGCCCGCTCACTTTCAGAGATATACAGGAAAAAACGAAAAATTTGATTTTTGTTTTTCACTTTTATCTGCTTTAATACAATAGATTTCCAGAAACCGTTTGCACTTTGTCATTACAACTTTCAATCAGCTGTAATAATATGTAAACGAAAGTGTTCTACAGGGTGTCGTTTTCTTTGGGCCACCCCTAACGATTAAATTTTAAATACGGACCTGGATTTTTTATCACTTTTTTTGAGCTTCAATGTTCATATTTTATAACGATTATGATTACCACTTGAAATTTTAGTCGTTTCGTCAACAATGAAAATTGGATGTTTTTAGAATTGAGACGTGTTTCGGGTCATCTCTTGTTGAAATAATATTGTATTCAGTGCATGAGTAAGACGTCTCCGTTATTATCTGTTACATGTTAATATTGATTCATTATCAACTTTGTTATGCAATGCTGAAGTGCTTTTTGCATGATATATAATGGATTATTGTATCAATAATACACAAAAAACCATAAGTTAAAAAAACATTTAATCAACAAGAACAATTATTATCACAAACCACATACATTCATTTTTCCATTTATAAAAGATGTTCAAACTAGCGGCCCTCTTGTTCGATACATAAACAAATTCTTCTTTTAATAGATATTATTGATGGAGCGTGTTACTTCCCAGGGGGTCAATTCTCGAGTTTCAACGTATGCAAATTCAATATTGTATCTCTTTCCAACGCGCGGTGTTTGTATCGCTCTATGTTACTTCAACCGTTTGAAAATGATTTCGCATGAACTCGAGAATAGACCCCCTGGTAGTCATTTTGGAAAATTCGTAAATCACAGAATTCCTCAAATTGTCGATGTCGTGATAATCATTTTTATAAACACGATCTTTAAGAGTACCCCAGAGGAAGAAGTCAAGTGGAGTAAGATCCGGCGACCTTGCAGGCCATTGAACCACTCCTTGATTTTATATCCATTTGTTAGGAAAATGTGTATTCAGAAAATCACACACAATTGCTTTGTTATGAGGTGGTGCTCCATCATGGTGAAACCACATATTTTGGACCTGCGCTAATGGAATATTTTCCAAATATCCCATAAAGATGGTTTCCAAAAAGTTGAGGTAACGTTCGCCTTTCAAATTATATTTATAGATAAAAGCGCCTTATAATTGATTGCGATACATGCCTGCCCAAACATTAAAACTGAATCGCACCTGAGGTCGAACCTCCCTGAAGGCTCTGGCATTTTCGTGGCTCCAAATATGAGAATTGTTTCTGTTGAAAATTCCGCAATTTGTGAAGTTGCTTTCATCTGTCTATATAATTCATAGTACTTAATTTTTGCTATATCACAAATTCTATTTGATTTGTAATAAACCATAATCATATCACGTTTCTCAAAACTTGTGAAAGGCATTTTCAGTCGGAAACAGAAACGATAGTTGATGAATTTATGACAGTTGTCAAATAAACAATCGTCATGGCCTACTGTAAGAAATCCTCAAGTCGGTGCAAGTAATCGAGGTATCGATATGGATTTCGAAGACGACCAAGAATGGATCTTTCAATTTTATCTCAAACTAATGAGCGTTGGGTTTTGATCAACTGGAAGCATCATAGCAAGATGAAAAAGAGATTTGTAGATTTTGAGATTGAGATTAAGATTGTAGAAAATGTTGAACATAGGAACATATGCGGATGTAAATATTCCAAACATTTGAGAGTACTTTTTTATTTGAAGAAATAATGCACTCAATACGATAAGTCGATATCATTTGAATAAGAGATGTCTCGATACACATTTTCAAATCATCCAATTTTCACTGATGATGACCAGATACCATCGAAACGACTGAAAATTTCAAGTGGTTTTCACAATCATGATAAAATATGACTATTGAAGCCTAAAAAAAAGTGATACAAAATCCAGGTCCGTATTTAAAGTTTCATAGTTAGGGGTGGCCCAAGGAAAACAACACCCTGTAGAACACTTTTGTTTCAATATTTTCATAGCCCATTGAAAGTTGCAACAATAAAGTGCAGACAGATTCTGGAAATCTGTTGTATTAAAGTAGATATAAGTAAAAACATAAACCGAATTTTTTGTTTTTTCCAGTATATCTCTGAAAGTGAGAAGGTTAGCTCAGAATATTCAACATCCTAGTAATGAGCTCCATAATACGCATCTTTGCCTCCATTTCACCCTCTCTGTAGCTCTTACCGTTTCCGAGATCCCCATGCATCTACTCGAATTTCACTCATCCGGTAATTTAACTTTCAGTTTCGGATAATCAAAATAGCGAACAATCTGTTGAAGTTGACAGATGGCAATTATAATTTACTTGAATTTTTGTTTCCAACATTTGAAAATTAAATATAGTACCAACCTGACAGCGAAAAAAGTATTTCAATTATTCAAGATTCTACACTAATGAAGTAATATCACAGGGGATATAGGATTGAATAAAGCTCTGTAGTAATGAAACCATTTCAAAATACCTTTCGTATAATGTCAGTTATTATACGAAAGGTAAGGTATTTTCTTATACCCATTATGTTACAATAAGTTGATTATATTCATAGGCTCCTCCAAAAAGTGGCAGTGACTTTTTTAATTACAAGGGGGGTTTTGATGGCAATTTGTGATGCGGACTATAAGTTTATTTATATTGACTTAGGCGCACAAGGACGTCAAAGCGATGGAGGAGTATTCAGGAAAACTAGTTTCTACAAAAAACTAAAATTGAATCAGTTAAACCTCCCCCCACCGGAAAAAATACCTGGCATTGATGGCATCATTCTATTTTACTTTGTAGGGGATGAAGCCTTTCCATTAATGGCAAATCTTATGAGGCCTTTTCCTGGAAGGTTTCTTATGGAGAAAAAAACAATCTTTAATTACAGGTGAAGCATATTTTATTTTTTTTTTTTTTTTTAGACTTACCAGCTTTTATTATTTTCTTCAGATTGAGTCGGGCAAGACGTACAATTGAGAACGCTTTTGGAATATTATCAGCAAGATGGCGTATTTTGCGAAAGCCTATTATAGCCAGTTTAGAATCTGCTGAAAAAATTACCTTGGCAACAATTGCCTTACACAATTGGCTTATAACCAAGAATTATGGTCCTACATTTAATGAAATCACCAATGGAGATCCTCATATGCAGTATCATAGTCATTTACCTAGAATATTAGGAAGGAAGTGCAATGTCTATTCTAAAAATGCAGCAGAAGTAAGACTGAAATTGGCCGACTATTTCATTACAAATGGTGAAATACCATTTCAGTGGGAAAGGCATAATAATCACTAAGGAATATAATGATCTCCAAACTCCTTAGTTAATTACCTAGCTTTTTCAATAACCTTAAAGAAATCGTTATTGTGTTTTGAATACTCAGGAACTTTTTCTAAGAGATAGTGATTCAAGAAACATTCCGTGAATATACCTATGAACAGAAATCTAAATAATTTTCTCGTCCACACGACTATATCCTGATTTATCGCTGAGGAAACCGAAAGTATAACTGTGAAATTCACGTCGTTCAAATTTGAAATATCTTCAAGAAACTTGAACTTCTCTCGTGATGAATTAAATCAAAACTTCGTGTTTCATTCTCTTTGCTCACAGAGATGGAAAACTTTCGTAAAATTGAATTTCTCGATACTCCTGATATTCCGCGGAGTTTGATGATGCTACAGCAGTATCAATGTTTGTTTTCAGCAAGTTTTTCTCGAGTTGAGCAGGCGGATACAATTTTGCAATTTTTTGAGGGGATGAGCACCTGGTAGAACTTCCGAACGAATATATATCCAAAAACTTTTGGAATATCTTAAACCTTGCATAAATATTGGTATTACGGAGAAAGTGTTCAATAAAGATAAACTTATATTGAGGAGCTAGGAGCAATAGCCAGGCATAGGCAAATCAGATGAAGAAGCACTGGGAAAAACTTGTCAACAGTAATAATAATAGTGATATAATAGAAGTATGGAACTCGACCAAGTCATCAGGAATTAGAAAAGTTGACAAATATGGATATGGAATATGGAATCATGATGATACTTATCGCTACAGAAATAGACTATGTTGTATATACATCTGCTCAAAATATTTCAACCCGTATCCGCCCAAATTAT
Source organism: Chrysolina oricalcia (assembly GCA_944452925.2). Lineage (NCBI taxonomy): Eukaryota > Metazoa > Arthropoda > Insecta > Coleoptera > Chrysomelidae > Chrysolina > Chrysolina oricalcia. The sequence continues at coordinate 12,062,215 of OX101825.2, read as the reverse complement.
AAGTTTTTATCAAAATTTTCACAAAGCTTACTAGTAGGAATGGTTCTATAATTGATATCTTGCTAAATTAGAATTTCGTTCCAATCACAATTTTTATTTAAAGCTCGTCCTCGCATGAGAACGCTGGGAGTTTAAAATTGAAGATTTTGTCACACTGAAAAAATAACATTGCAATTTAACTGGAACAGAGAAGTATTACCTTCCAACAACTTCACCAAAAATGGAAAAATGACAGTTGTGTTAAAATATAAAATTGAATAAAAATACAAGAAATAATTTGGCGGGTAAAGGTTCCGTCAAACCAAAGCGGGAACGCGGGAGCGGGAGCGGGAACGGAACTTTGGAACCGTGCGAATTGCTAGAAAAACAGTACACGTCGCGAATCATACATTTTTCGTTGCTTGTATGCATTTCGGAATACGAATAATCACACCGGTATGTCCCACTATGGATTTTAGTATCGTATTCATCTCGTTCCCGCTCCCGCTCCCGCGTTCCCGCGTCGGTTTGAGGAAACCTTAAGGATTTGCCATGAATTTTGATACAAAAATCAGTAATAAAATATGTCGATTTGTTGATTCTCAAAAATTTATTACTTACTGGTTTTTTCTGTTAAATCTCAAGATACTTATCTAAATATTATTCGAAAAAATATTTGTCCTACAAAATGTTTGGTATGATCAAAGAGTCCCTCTTCCAACATGTATCGATAACGGAGGTCATCGAAAATGATTACTAACTAGATGGTCATTTTACTATTGCTTGGGAAATATTTATATGATTGAAAAGCCACATCCTACATAATGCGTGGTACTCCAATTGAATACATAGTTGAAATTCGTGAAATTAAAAATCAATTTATTTTCTACACTTTGCTAATAATTATAGTTGAGTCCCACTGGTACGCAGGCGCATAGAATTGTTACATATTTTGGTAATCAATTTGGAGAGTAATAAATATGTTAAATTCAATAGTACCTTGATTTCACCACGTGTCTCTAATTCACTGGATAAAGAGTCAGAGAATTCGAATATATTCGGAAATGATCGACTGTTCTCAGGAATGCGTGAAAATTATATTGTCCATTGCTTTGCAATAAATACACTGAATTTTTAATCATTCAAATTCATGTTCTTATATGACTATGCTACTAAATGTTAATTTAATATAGGATAATTATACAAAGACCTCTTAGGAAGTTGTAGTCCTATGGTTGGTTCCAGACTGACATCAACTTTTCAATTTGAGGAGATATACCCATATGGTTACTTTGGAGAAAATGTCAAAAAAATTATTCTGTCTGTCTGTCCGTTCTTCCTCAAACCTTTATATTTTTGAAACCCTTGGAGATATCGCTTGTAAATGAGAATCATTTTAACAACTCGAAGACGATATTTGTCAGTTTCATTTTTCTAGGGATTGGAAAATGTGGAAAAGTTTACGGGGTTTTTTCCTTTTTTTCGATTTTATCTCCAACGATATAGTTCAAGAATTGATTATTTCATCCAGTACGTATTTTTTGAAGATATACTTCAATATACCCTACATAATTGTAAATTTTTTGAGATTTATCGGAAAATTCTAACAGGGAGATTCCGCCGATTTTCCGAAAAATGTCGATTTAAAAAAATCACATGGGTACGCCGAACCATTCATTTGAACTGAATTTTGGAAAATACGACGGGTAGAGAGAATAGAGGAACAAGTCGTTCTGGACCAATTTTTCACGAAAATTATCGGAAAACCAGGAAAACTTGAAAAATCTGAAAATCGAAATCTGGATTTTGGAAAATACTAAATATCTCAAAAACGGATGATATTTTCACAATTTACCAAGACATCATTCCACCAGATGTGGACTTGAAATATTCTTTAGAAAGTATAGTTATTTCAATTTCAAAGAAGATGTTTTAGCTTAGTTTATTTTTCAAACAGAAAAACGGAAGTGACAATTATTCTTGTCGGACTTCTGATACATACCTGTCTTCTTGTAGGACATTTGATTTGGACTTACCAATTATGTGATATTTTTGTCTCACAGTTAGTAATAAGAGAAATGGTGTTGTGGTATCAACAACTTCTGAGCGTAGTACCAGGATAACGTGCCACGAAATTTGTAGGACAATGTGGCTGTTCAATTATACAGGGTGTCCGGTAAACCTTGTACAATATTGAAACTGGCGATAGACCAGATCATGACTGTTCAGAATATAGGAATTTTACCTTAGTAAAAATCTCACTGTTTTCGAGATAATGAGCATTTTTTTAATTTCTGGAAAATCACTACCTCACCTCTGATTTTTTAATGCCATGCATACAAATTGGGATGAATTCAAATATCTTTGCTGCTGAAGATTACTGATGAGTTATGCTTTCAGACGTACGAAACAGTTTTTTAGAAAACGATACAATTTTTCAAGAAATGAGGGTAAAATAACAAATTAGAGTTACACCAATTTTTTTAACAACAGTTTGACATTAATGTTTGAAAAAACATAACCAAGTGGAACTCGATATTCATTACAAAAGAATTCCCATTTTGTCTAGGCTTTACTAAGGTATAAAACATTATCATTATTTTTGGAATTAGTAGAATTTCGATAATATTAGAGTGTGATGTTATTCTGAGCTAAAATCAACTCTATTAGACTTTGTCAGTAATGTCTTTTATCTTTATCCTATCAAGATGAAATGATTAAATAATTATGAGTAATAACGAATCAACTGCTTAGAAGCATTCAATGAGATGTAATGAAGTAAATACTAATTCAACGTTTTTTTTAATCAACATACACTATAAACCACTAACGATTATTCAACATCGCACTGAATAATATTACAAACATGTTATTTTCCATCCACTCGTACGCAGAGACGACATATTTTCAAGAAGAACCTTTTCAAATGCGTTATAGGTTATAGCTCCCAAATCAGCGATTCTATGAGCGGCATTGTGCAATCGGAAATAGTTCTGCATAAAGCCCTGCTGCAGCAGTAGCACTACCTCCACATTCACCATAAATATTATGCATATGCGCATATTCGCGGGGAGTATAACGTATGTACGGCATGACAAAGAAATAAATACCACTGAATGAAACAAGCGGAATAATTTCAAAAAACTACGATAGAAGTCACAAGTTGTTCAAACAAAAGTTTTTAATTTTCGACAAGGATTCATCTCTTAAAAAAGTTTGCACTTATTTGGTTACACCCTGTATATCTGTCAGTCTCTGTAACTTCGTTGGAATCTGGACGTTGGACAATTGCGACTTTTATCACAAGAATTCGTATTAATCGGTGCCATGTCGGATAATCGACATTTCATTTCGATAATTTTATATACATTACAATACATTATTTAGATGAAAAGTTAACTTTATTGACATACTATTTAATGCTACCAAGCAGTCTATTCTTTATTATTAATAATTATTTCCACATTTTATCTTGATAAAATCTAAATAAAACAATTTTTGGGCGTAAGTATGAAAGTTGATCAAATAAATGAATATTTTGGATCCTTTGGTGTAAATACAATTCAAGAAAAAAATAAAATATCCAAACACCAAAACTACGTCCCAATCTTAAAATCTCAAAAGGTTACTTTTAGCTCCTGAAGATGCTAACTTTGTTGGCGAAACGCGCGTCAAGTGTGATTGTGACGTAGTTTTGGTGTTGGGTAGTTTCCTTTTTTTCTTGAATAAAAGTTGATAGAAGCCTAGATTAAAACCCCGCCTAATTCAATGGAAACCACTTCTTCCAAAAATAATTATAGTTTGTTTTATACCATGGTAGTCTGGACAAAATGAGCATTCTTTTGAAATGAATGTCCACTTCCAATTGGTTATGTTTCGTTCAGATAATAATGTCAAACATTTTTTTAAAAAATTGATGAAACTTAAATCTGTCATTTTACCCTCATTTCTTGAAAAACGTTTTCATTTTCTGAAAAACTGTTATGTACGTCTAGAAGCATCACTCATCAGTAATCTTCAGCAGCAAAGATATTTGGATTCGTCCCAATTTGTATACATGGCACTCAAAAATCCAAGGTTAGGTAGCGATTTTCCAGAAATTCTTAAAATGCCCATTATCTCGAAAACGGTGATATTTTTACTGAGGTGAAATTCCGATATTCTGAACAGTCATGACCTGGTCAATCACCAGATTCAATATTGTACAAGGACACCCTGACACCCTGTATAAATATCAACTAAGCAACAGTACAACAATCAGCTGGTTAGTAATCATTTTTAATGACCCTGTTATCGATACATGTTGGAAGGAGGGGACAAATATTTTTTAGAATAATTTAGATAATTATCTTGAGATTGAACAAAAAAACCCACAGTTATTAATAAATTTTTGAGAATTGTTGAATCAACGTATTTTATCCTTGATACTCCTGTTAGCTACCACAATCGAAAAATTTTGTAAGAGCAAGGGCGTCTCATCAAAATTAAACTACTCACGGAGAAGTAGCTTGATAGTAAGCAATTGTTAAAATATAACAGATCCTGGACTAATACAATTGTGTTGGCTTTTTGTGAGAGGACGATATCACCCTAAGCAAAAAATCGAAGTACGAGCAAAAAATTGAGGAGGTCAATCAAACTCCAAGAAATCCAACGTCTATTGTTATGACAGCGAAAATGAAAAAGTAGTCTCCCGAACTTATATAAGAAAGAATGGAACCGTAATCACTGGAAAGTATTCCTAGGGCTTTAGCGAAAAGAATATGATTCATCAGCCATTGTAGGTGTTCTGCGTCAACAATCGATCACTTGGTTATTGCCGACGGAATTCAGCCTCCGAAATGCCCTTTCTTTATTCTCTTCGAAATAAATGTCGTCGCATTCTTTATGGCGGGATTCCACTGCTTTCATTGTGCCGTCCTTTCAGCAAAATTAATTTTTCATCATTAACCGATGCTGGAAACTCATTTTCACCGACAGGCAACGTCAGTTACGTGTAATTATTCCAGGGGTGCGGGCTTAGGAACTCAAATACAGATGCTGTCGGTTCAATATAATGGGTGACTATTTTTGATCGTACAGTGGATATAATTTAGGGACCAGAGCAAGTTACAGAAAATTGTTCGAATCAGTTCTTGTGATAACTTTCTTCTTCGTACCAACTGATATACAGGAAATCAAGGGTATCTTTGTTGAATCGAAAAAAAAAACTTACTCTGGTTGGGATAACATTTTCCTGAAAATTTTAGAACAACTTCCTGATAATGCACTCACGAATCTGGCAGAAACAATAAATATCTCCGTCTCTCGAGGGGAGTTCCCCTCATTCCTAAAAATGGCCACAGAAATTCCTCTGTACAAAGGCGGAGATCACGATTTACCTGCCAACTTCAGGCCAATATCATTACTACCCAGTTTTTCGAAGATGATTGAGAAACTTGTAAAAAAAGGTTGATATAGTTTTCCTCAAAAAACATATATTTTGAATTCCCACCAGTTCGGGTTTCAATCATCAAAAAGTACACAGGATGCCATTTTCTCTTTTCTGGAAAACCTTTATCTAAATTTAAATGACCAAGACGCTGCGGCTGCAGTATTTTGTGACCTATCAAAGGTGTTTGATTAGTGAATCATGAGATACTCCTCCGAAAGCTGGAACTCTATGGTTTTAGAGGTACTGCACTAACTTGGTTCTGTTCGTATTTGGCTGACCGTCGTCAGACAGTGTTGCTAAATGGGACAGGTTCAAAAGAAGGCATAGTGAGATGTGGTGTACCACAGCGATCGGTACTGGCACCACTACTCTTTTTGATATATGTAAATGATTTGACTGAAGTGAACATTAAAGGAAAATTTACAATGTTTGCAGATGACACGACGATCCTATGTCATAACAAGAATATCACAGAGCTTCATAGTGATTTAAGCGCGGATATAGAGAAAGTGAAAGAGTGGTGGATTGCCAATCTTTTATCTTTCAACATCAGGAAAACAAACATTGTATCATTCAAATGTACTCTAAATGATGTCAGTCTAGCTGATGAAGTTATCCTCAATGTCTCTGACTTTAAATTTTTAGGACTACATATCGATAACAAATTAGCATTTGAAGGTCATATTAGTCAAGTGTGCAAGAAACTAGCTTCTGGCTGTTATGCAGTCAGAATTGTATCAAATGAGCTGTGCATGGCAAATGCCAGACAGGTATATTTTTCACTGATAGAGTCACACCTTCGGTATGGCATTTGCTTTTGGGGTATGTGTTCAAAAAACCGATTCAACATGATCTGCTTGCTACAAAAACGGGCTATGTAAAGCCAAGTACCGGGACTCTTGTCGTCCACTATTTTTAAAACAAACAAAAAATTTTAACTCCAGTTTGTATTTTTATAATGGAAACGGTATGCTTTCTTCATAAAAAATGCAAGAACATATTCGATTGCTCCCCCTCATATAGTTCCCGTCGCCCTAACCAGATTTCTCTTTTGAAACCTTCATCTGACCTTACTCAGAAGTCGCTCAGCTACCAAAGCAGAAAAATGTATAACCACCTGCCATTAAGAATAAGAGAGATTCGGGATCCCAATAGATTTTAAAAAAAAGTGAACAAGCTTTTGGTTGAGAATGCCTACTATACACTGGAAGAATTCTACCTAGACTCATTAAGTTGAAGTGTCAGTATCTGACTTGTCAAATATTGTGAATATTGTGAGTAGTATAGTATGTATATTTTATTCACGAACCTATATTTATTTTATGTTTTATCTTGTTTATCTTTATATTTGTTCATCTCATTATACTATTTTTTATGACCAGACAATGTGATGAATTTGTCTTATATTCTATGTTTATTATATTTTTGACCGTTATTTATGTGTATGTATGTATATTATCTGTAAATATTTATATCTCTGTATATGTGCCTAAATATGTCTATAACTACATTTTGTAAGTCGACTTCACTGTATGATTATATATTTCATGTTTATATGAGCGCATTTAAATTATTACTATTATTATTTATCGCTTTGTCTATGAGATTTAATGTATCTTTGACAATAAAGTACTTTGATTGATTGATTGATTGATTGATTGACATAGTTCCCCCACAAAAAAAATTGAATAAAGTCATCATTCATGAATTATAGATATTTTGGAAAAAATGTGTAGATAGGTTGATTTTCTTTTTCTAATGCTAAGTTCTTGAACTCTACCCAAAATGTAATCAAAGTGCACTTAGCTTTATTTAAAGCCCATTTATATGCTATGTTGGGTATATGCAATAGCAAATTTTTATTTTATCTGGCTCCAATATGATTCTTACAGGGATATTTGGGCGGTTCTTCAAAAAATAAAATCTTTCAAATGCTGAAAGATAAAAATAGTAGTTTATTCAATTTTTTTCAATCCAGAAAAACTTATCTCATCCAATAAGTTCTTATAGACCAGGATCCCACGCATATATTCAAAAATGATTAATAACAGGCTGAATCTTCCTGAGTAGCTTCATTTTGCGGAGACGCCCAACTTTTACCTCTACGAAAATTCACGATAATGGTAACTAATAAACTGAGCAGGCGTCAATCATGTCTATTTGGTGAGTGCAAAATAGTCATTAATAACAGTTAGTTTTTCAGTTGAACCTCGGAATAATTCGATAAAGTACTCGAAAAAACTTTTGTCCTACAAAATGGATGGTAGAACTGAGGAGTCCCCCACTCCCAACATGTACCAATAACATGGTCATAAGAAATTATTAGTAACCAACAAATTTTGATTTAATATTTGTATAATTGAATGGTCATATGGTCCTACAAATTGAATGGTTTGTGTTCCCAGTCCTACGCTCCGAAATTGTCGATTACATCGTATAAAAAATTTATTAGTAACAGTAGGACAATGATAACACATGAAAGGTTAGTGTATTCTTCACCGAAATAATACAGTCCTACAGAAATTATTCAAAATAACGAATTATTTTGAAATTGTGGTTTGGCTAATTTATTATACTTTTATTCGTAAGGTGATGTCACTTTCAATTTATAATTGTTTGTTCAATAAAGAAATTTCATAATTTACGTGAAAAGTTTATGAAAAAAGTGGAAAATTTTGTTTAGCGTTTATAATTTTCATAAATATATTGAAAACAACAATAACGAAGAAAACACATTGACATAATCAACCTGCCCTCCGGGGCGGCTTAAATGATGGCGCATTCGCTTTCACAGATACAGGGAAATCCGGAAAAAACCTGCAACACCACATCGTCTGAAGAGCTGAGATTTATAATTGAAAACTTTCGAAGAAGTCAGACGAATTGTGAAAATCTGCTCTACGGTAAAAAGTCCAGTTCGAAAGAAGATATTATATTTGATAGCAAATTTCGATTTTCATCTCAAATAAACCCCGTTCACCAAATTTTATTCAAAAAGTTATTCAAAATAATTGAATTTAACATTTCAACTTCAATACCCTGTATCTCCTAAAGGAAACATTTGCGGACACATGTTCATATAAACTTTTCTTTTTGTCATCAGCCAAAAATTCACCATTTGAAAAACATAATGGAGCACCCTGTATACCACGGCTTTTGCACGTAGGACTGAGAAAACCTACCAAAGACAATGTGACCATTTAATTATACAAATATAAAGCAAGCAACGGAAGAAAAAACTAATGATTTCTTATGACACGTCATTGATACATGTTGGGAGTGGGGGACTCTTCAGTCCTACCATCCATTTTGTAGGACAAACGTTTTTTCGAGTACTTTATCGAATTATCTCGAAGTTCAACTGAAAAACTAACTGTTATTATTAATAACTTTTTTGCACTCACCAAATCGACATGATTGACGCCTGTGCATTTTATTAGCGATCACTTTCGATAATTTTCGTAGAGGAAAAAGTTGGGAGTCTCATCAAAACGAAGCTACTCACGAAAATTCAGCCTGTTACTCATAATTTTTTTTCACTATAAAATTAACAATTTCGGAGCGTAGGACTGTGAACACCTACCATTTAATTTGTAGGACCATATGACCATTCATTGAAACAAATAATAATCAAGCAACGGTAGAAAAATCCGCTGGTTACCAATAATTTCTCATGACCACGTCATTGGTACATGTTGGGAGTGGAGGACTCTTCAGTCCTACCATCCAGTTTGTAAGAAAAAAGTTTTTTCGAGTACTTTATCAAATTATCTCGAGGTTCAACGGAAATACTAACTGTTATTAATGACTTTTTTGCACTCACCAAATCGACATGATTGACGCCTGCGTGGTTTATTAGCTACCACTATCGAGAATATTCGTAGAGAAAAAATTTGGGCGTCTCGGCAAAATGAAGCTACTCAGGAAGATTCATTTTGAAAATAGGCGTGGGATCCTGGTCTATTATCAATTATTCTAAAAAAATGCAAAGTGGTAACATGGTTTTTTAATTATTTTAATGCCAAGAAATAGCGGTCTGGGGTAGCTGGAGCATTTTTGACCAACAAAATCTAGTAATAACTTTGATACATCTTCTAATGAAAAATTTACCACATTTTCTGCATTGGAGATGTTGGAAGCAATATTGGTGTTTGTTACACTCTGTACATTCAATTTTTTGCAAAACTATTTGGATTCACATTATTATCAGTCATTTTCTGATTTTGTGAACATTGCATCGTATTATTTACTATTTGAGATTTGAAATTGTTCATTTGATTTTCGGTTTGAAAACAAAACAATGGTACCTGAGAATTTCTCGTTGGCAATCCAGGAGGTGGAAAACTGTTGTTTGTTGCCCCATACTAATTGAATTTGGAGCATACTGAGCCCCTTGTACATTCATTGGAGGATTACTACTTTCCACATGTTCCCAGGAAAAAAGATCAGTTACTATCCTTTGGGATGGAACACTTTTGCCCGAAGTTCTTGATATTTTCAAAAAATGAACTAATTGCCTTGGAGGTGCAGAAAATCTAGTATTGTCCATGTGGTGTTGCATATGAATTTGATTGTGATAATTTTTCTTCATTATTTATTATATGAATAGCTCCCTGGCTATTACCCAACGTTTGGCCCACAGAAATATATGGACAACTCCTACCTTGGTTATCTGCACAATTTATGTCACCTCTATTTGGCTGTTCCTTTCCATTATGGAGTAAATCATAATGTAATCTCTTATCAGGTCTTAAAATGTTGGATTTTGCTTTTCCATTTTTCCAACCAGAAAAATCTTCAAAAATCACAGCCCCACGTTGGGCGCCAAGATGCGGAGAAACAGGGGTCTGGGTTAGATTCAGATTCATTTATTTAACTACGTTACATTTTCGAAATGTTTGTAGCACGTCAAGAAAAAACACAAGTGTATAAAAAACAGATGAAAAGGTAACAGATACCAATTATTAAAAATAAAGTCATTACAAATATTACGAAATAATTAAAATGAACTGACAGATAACACGCTAAAAAAAATATTAAAAAATTATTGGTGAGTATGTTCACAAATTTCTATTTTGTAAATGTCTAACATATTCATCGGCAGAGTAGAAGCAATATCTCAAGAGATAACTCTTTAAGGAATTTTTAAAATGACACTTAAAATCATATGGCGAATGATTGTAAAGAACGAAGTCTAACGTATTTCTCTTGTATTTATTCAGGCGGTAGCGATTTGTTCGAATATTATTTGCGGATCTGGTATTGTGATCATGGACGTCAGATTGTTTGATCAACATATTTGCCTTCTTATGAATTTCTAACAGGACACTGTATTGATATAAGGTGGGTAGTGGCATAATTTGAAGTCTCAGAAAAAGAGGTTGACAATGATCCCTTTAATTTGTAATGAGTCTTATAGCTCTTTTCTGAAGTGTGGAATTATTAAGAGCTCCACTGGAATTTTCCCAGAGATTGATCCCATGAAATGAGAGTGGAAAAAGGAGAAATACAGTGACCGCCAAAAAGTATGTACCATATGGGAAAAAATTTTATTATTGGAGTATTGGAAAAAATATTCTGGGGAAAAGTTTGTGCATGTCCGATAACCTAAAAATCGATTTTGACACATGTCACGTGATCACTAGAATGGCGGCAAAATGAAAAAATTGCAATGCAAAGGCAAAAAAAGGGTAAGATGGCAAGATACCAAAAAAAGTTATTTGAAAAAGTCACTTAGAATTCAATTTTATACACATAAACGAAGTTTCAAGAGATAATTCAAAAAATTGAAAATAGCAATTTTTTAAAAATATTTTCCCATCTATTTAAAAATATTATTTTTTTATGAATAGCTTGACTATACTGAAACATTTGCATTTTGATGATAACGACAAAACTTTCTAATTTTCTCCACACCAGAGGGCACTAAATTAAAAAAATTGGTTTTTGCCAGAACCCTCGCTGTTACATTGGTTCTTATCTAACAGTTATATCAGAATTCCAAGACTATTGTGTTGATATGGCAATCTAGAAACACCATGTTTCCTGATTTTAATCAAGTTTCAATAATAATGCTGTATGAGCGTTTTACTTTGCACATAAACTTTAAGAATCTTTAATTTGACGCACTATTTTCAAGTTTATGTGCGAAGTGAAACGCTCATGCACGATTATCATCGGAACTTGATTATAATCTGGAAATTACCACGTTTTTGGAGTGTCATGTCATCACAATGGTCGTGGAATTCGGATATAACTGTTAGATACGAACCGATGTAACAGCAAGGGTTCTGACAAATTCCCATTTTTTCAATTTAGTGCCCTCTGGTGTGGAGAAAATGAGAAAGTTTTGTCATTATCATTAAAATGCAAATATTTCAGTATAGTCAAGCTATTCATAAGAAAAAAAAAATATTTTTAAATAGATGGGAAAATATTTTTAAAAAATTGCTATTTTCAATTTTTTTGAATTATCTCTTAAAACTTCGTTTATGTGTATAAAATTGAATTCTAAGTGACTTTTTCAAATAACTTTTTTGATATCTTGCCATCTTACCCCTTTTTTTGCCTTTGCATTACAATTTTTTTCATTTTGGCGCCATTCTAGCGATCACGTGACATGTGTCAAAATCGATTTTTAGGTTATCGGACATGCACAAACTTTTCCCCAGAACATTTTTTCCAATACTCCAATAATACATTTTTTTCCCTTATGGTACATACTTTTTGGCGGTCACTGTATGTAGTTTTTAGTGTATCATAGCTGGTGATATTCTTCAGTTGACGTAAATGAAAAAGAGTGCTATATAATCTACTATTCAATTGTTTGATGTGATCATTCCAAGAGAGATTGCTGTCCACAGTGACTCCAAGTAATGTTACAATGTTCACATCTGATGTAGTGGTTCTAGCTGCAAAATTAAGTTGTTGAGTTTTGTCAGAATTTAACTTAAGTTTGTTTGCAAAGTAGAAGTTTCTGCTTTACTACTTACCTCTTAAGATATTCTCGCAAGTTCTAATAAGTCCTTATCGGAATAAATGAGACTAGTATCGTCTGCAAACAGAACAGATTTATGCGGGTTCAGAAAACGACTGATATCATTCACATAAATGATGCGCTGGATGATGAGCTGGAGGATTATTAAGGACCATTTGAAGTACCTACAAAAATAACCTCAAACACCAATACACACCTATTTGATAAATAAATGTTATATATTGTAAATAAACACTTTTCTTCGTCCGAATGTCTGTAATATCTCTGGGTGAATTTCTTTCAACAACCAGAATGTTCAACAAGAAAAATAACTACAAAATGGTAGCTTTTGAGTGCTAGCAAAAAACACAGAGCTGCACCCTCAAATGAAAGGCGGTGTGTGTAGTTGAATGCAGAACCTGCAGTGAGCATGTCCATTCAATGACAAAGTGGCTAGCATATACAACCATCAATGCTTAAGGGCTTGGCGAGTTGCTACGATTCCTAAATTGTACTAAAATGATTTGAAACAGGAAATAGTTTTTCAATCATTCTACATATTTCTGAGGAAAACGGTTTGTAGATGAAAAAATGAAACACTGGCTTGTTTTCAAAGTAGGGAAACTTTCAAATAATAGCTAAGAGGTTTCAGCACAGTAATGACTAATTATCGTACTCTATCGTTACACATGCATATGAGCTGTGTTGCCAAAATTTCTACTTTATCATTTTTAGCTTTCACCAACTCATCTGCGTAAAAAAAATTATTCGAAGATTTTCCGGAATGGATTGAAAAATAAAATTTTAGTAAAATAGTTATTTTTTGTAGATCTATAATTTTGCAAAATCTCATGGCCGGGAGCATGAGACCCAGAAAATCATGTCCTCCTTCGTTAAAGTCTGTTTTAGTATCATTAAACTGCAATAGAATCCATGTCAGTTATGTGTTAAAAATCTCCCATTCGATCATGTACAAAAGAACAAATTTTGAGAGCAAAAATACTAGGAACTAAAAGATACACCAGCATTCATGCCACAATCCAAAAAAAAAACTATAGTATAAACTTCCACACATTTATTACAAATTTCTGTCCAATTCAAAAAATTCGGTACAGTCCCTGTTTTCGAGGATAGGCTTAGGCAAACTTTCAAGTGAAGTTGCACCAAATTCTGTAATTTCAAAATATACTGTTTAAAATTAAAAAATGTTGATCCCCAATGGGTTAAATAACACTATTTATAAGAAATGTCATAATAAACATAGATCCCAACGCCCCGTGCCAGAATTGTTCACAATATTGTTGACAATTTTTCTTCGAACTATCGAACTGTTGAAAATAACAAAATGAAGGATTCCCCATTTCTGTCATTTTCACAAATACGATTTGATAAGTATTATCGATCTGTATATTACCTTGCATAGTCCAAACTACAAATAAAATTATGTCGTGTCCTAAAAATAGCACTAACAGATTTCAGTTTCAAAATAAGGAGCCATTTCTTTGCTTGCTCGTTTGATTTTTTCCGACAGGTCTATCACTTATCTTTTGTTTTTTCTTAAGCTGAAATTCTGGATTTGAAACAAAGTGAAGGATGTTTTTTTGTTGACGATTCTCCACTTCAATGTAAGGGGATTCAATTATTATTTGCCCATGTGCCTAGATGAATTTCCATTGTCACTCAACTCATAATTATCAGAAATAATGACCGATAAAAAATCGTTCGTTCTACGGGGTTTTATGTTATGACTTCGTCGTTAAAAATGTTTTCGCACTTATGATGAAAAATAAATGGAAGTTGTAAAAAAAACACTTAATATATTTTCGGTGTCTATTTTTCATTGTCACAAAATTACATACAGTTTCGATTATAAATGATGTTTTTTCCTTCTGAATAATAAAACCAAGGTGATATTTATAAACTGATGACTATAACATGTTTTCAAATATTCCCCCAATTAATAATACATTAGATTGACAGAATATAAATCCATTTGTCAGTAATTGACGATACCTCTTTTTAATCATTAATTATTAAAACAAAATTACTTCAGCTACAACAATAAATCTTAATTAGAAAGCTGGGGACTCCCGATGGGCTTGCCGTCGAGTCCCTTCCAGATATTTTGATTAATTTAGTAAAAAGCCCTCAATCCAAATAATGCCCTCTCCTGCAAACATTGTGTTCTGATTAAGATATATGAAGGATATCTTTGTAAGTTTTATTAATTCAGTTTGAAACATTAATTACTTTTTGAATAACATTCCACTTGTAAAATCATATTTACTGAGGAAATGAAAGGAAACAACAGAATACATTTCTTTTATTCAATTATTGAATAGGCCAATTGCCAATTGCCGTCACCTGATGGAAATTCATAGTATATGACAGGTAAATGATTTACATTCGCCTGAGAAAGATACTGTGTATTGAAACACGTCGCGTAGACAATAAATCTGTGGAAATTTTATCGTGTTTACCTTAGTGTCATAACCTATCTATATTTCTATATCTGTTACTTTGTCACCTCTGTCAACTTCAATTCTCATTCAACATGAAAAAATTCTTATGCAATAAGAAGAATTGAAAAATATAAACACTAATCTTTATCAGTAACTTTCTCCCCTTGGTAATGAAACTCATTTCATTACTTTCTTCCATTCCTGTTTTTTTTTCAACATCTAGGACACACAGCTTCACCACGGATCGACGAAGCACCCTTGATTTTGTCTTTACATCTACCACTCGTATATAACCATCTGATCCTGGAAATACCGTAACAATTTTTCCTTTGGGACAATGATTTCTGGGAAAGTCACTTTGACAGACCGAGGATCTTTCTGGAACCACTTCGTTCTTGTAGTGCGATTAGTATTATCTTATCCATCTTCTCCAGAACCAAAGCTAGATATTGGGTGATCCCCCATTGTTTTCGAGAAACCAGAATCCTTGGAAAAAGAGACCTGAGACAGAAAGAACTGAAGGTTCTGATCAGAAGATGGTTCGGTATCAGGGCCTCATCATCTTCTGCATTGATTTTTATCGCAAAATATGGTGAAAACCTACCTTTTTATGTCCCAAACGGCACTCTATTTTTTTTTTCAAAATATCTATTGTTTCCCCTTACTTTGATTTAATATCGAAAATGTACCATAATTTTCAATCGAAAATTCTCTCTACAAAATTTCTGCTCTTCTTTCTGATGGTATGAAAAAAATATACAAATAATACAAATTTTCTCAGGACATGCAAAAATTAACGAAAAAACTCAAAATCGAAAATTTTTTAAAAATCATTTTGTAAAATTTTTATGAAATTTTTATTGAAATTTACACTGTAATTACTCGAGAAATGTAAGTTTCCATGTTACATTGATAAATTGAAAAATTTCAAAACGGAATACTACTATAGTTAATCATACAACATACAGGAGGGCTATTCTTGAATAATTCGACTTCCAATTTGTATACGAATAAAAGAGGCAAATATACATATTTCATGTGTATTAATGTGAAATAGTAAATCAAATTCGCATACGTACAAACTCGAGAGTCCTGCCGGCAGTACGAAAATGCCTCATTTGAGTAAGCTAGAAATCGCTTAATATTAGGACTATGAAACCTACCTGTAGGACAATTTGCACTTATTTCAAAAGCCAATGAAATGCTCTATAATCGCATTTTTGTACGAGGGCGCTATCTTCATTAGTTCCAAAGTTATGCTTGCTTGAAACTTGTCACTCAGTTACTCTGAAATGATGAAGCCAGGCACGCGTATTTCCACGCAGGCAACGGCTTTTGATACGAAAAATGACCATTCGTGGAGTATATCGCAATTTGGCGAAGACTGGAATACCGCTAGGTGTTTCGGAGTAATAAAAAAGTTATTTAAATCGAAAAATCTGGCAAGTGTCGTGATTTTACTATATCTCTAGCTTTGCAACTGATAAATAATGAATGGGCAGACACTTTATCAGAAAATCCTTCAGTTATGCATGAACAGGAGAATATACCTCCTAGGCAATATTGGTTACCGGGAGTACACACACTTATCGCTCTAAGCAGTGAAGATGTTCGTCAAAGAGTGCAGAGGAAGTGTATTATTTGTAGTCGAATAAGACATTTACAACAAAAGTCCAGTTAAAGGTGCAGTGCTTGTAGCGTACATGCCATATTCAGCATTGTATCCTAGTCTAAAGGACTGAAAATGTATTTTCTATGTATGTATTTTGTATTATGTAATCGCCGATAACACGAGCTGAATTTGTTAAGATTATTTCATGAATAAAATCGAAACCATTTTTATTTATTTACTATTCAATTTAACTAGGAACATTAATCCCGCATTTAGATCTGAAATTATGCAACTAACAAAACATTTACTTGATATTTCAAACATCCCTCTATTTCAGTTACCAATGACAGAGCGCGTCATTCGTAGTGTCGTCCTTGCATGTCTAGTCTACTGCTTCTCGCTCGAGGTTATGTTTTGATAACATTGTGATTTAGTGATTTGATTAATCAACGAGTATGCAAAGTTTGTCGAAAATTGTGAAGTTGATATGAATTAATAGTGAGTGCTTATTTAGTTTTGCTCAAAGTTTGGTGTTGTGTCATTATAGCAGCTTGCTAGTAGCAAGTTTGTGTTTTGATAATAACCATCAATCAGGAATCGAACTACAAAATCGAAAACACATCATATACATATCCAGTAGCCAATCTAGAGCCGAACTACAAAATCGAAAACATGATGTTTTCATTTATCAACACAAAAATTTCAACCAATCATAACACGCTATTTTAGCATAAGTGAAATAATCAGTAAAATTGTATTCAAAAATTTTTCCTGTCTAAAATATAAGTCCAAAATAACTAAATAATACTTCTCTTTTCCGTACATGTTATCTTCAGTGTTATCAATACCTCCAATACAATTTCACAGCATCCAGTGGTCTTTCTGTGTCGTTACTATAGAAAAGGTTTGTTGGCACGCCGCGTGTATGACTGTGTTGCTCGTAGTTGCTTCAATTTCAAGTTATTTTCAAGAGGATGGGTGTTGATTATGATAGTGGTAGTGATACCTCATCAGATATATCAGGGAAAGCAAATGCAATGACCGGCCAAATCCAAGTTAATATATGAGAAAATATATAACTAATTTCGTGAATGGTGATGATATCAATATATTCATTCAAGATGCTGATAACGAAACGAATTCACTTTATAAGGTACAGATATAATCATTATTTTGTAAGATTAGTAGTAATTTCAATATTTTTTATTTGTAGGTTGTCCTAATTTTGGGTATCACTGGTGCTTGTCGCCATGAAGAATTGTAAAATAAAACTAACTATTGATGCCTTTGAAGATGCTGGATCTATATTGATTGTTAAAAAACCTGATACGAAGACCTATTGCGTAAGAACGTTTACTGATTTAAGTTTTGATTTCGCTTAGATATACCGCAAGTATAGAGATTATTTTTGAAACCTTCGAGAGGAGAAAGTATTAACCAACAAGTGGGGATGAATAAAATAGGAGAAATTCCCAGCTTGATTGCAAAATAGCTTGAAAAATACATGTATAAGAGAGAAAGAGAGAGAGAAGCATATATAGAAGATAGTTTGAATATCTGATAAAATTGTGGAATCAATTCTTCAATAAATATCCAACGTTTCTGATCAGCAGCAACTTGGAACATCTTCGGGAATTTATGTTGAAAGTAATTGTTTAAACTTTACTATCAATTATTATTCCAAATAATGAAATTGTTTTACGAATCATCAATTGATTATTGACTCTGTTAAAAATAAATCCTTCAAAAATTAATATTTCATGTTTATTTTGTGAATTATTTTGGCAGTGAAAACAAGTCTTTTTTCACCGTGAAAAAAAAAGACTTTGTGTATTTGGGACATAAAAATGTAAATTTTCAACAAATTTCGTGAATATTTTTAAGGGAGATTGTTCAAAAAAAAGTTAAATAACATTGTTAAAATTGTTATTTTCGTTAACCCCCATGCCCAACCCTCGGAAGTCTTCTAGAAACTTGTGTGAGCTAGGGAAGACGCACCCCTTCTACATTTTTTTGGTCTGAAAAATTATCGAGCGTGGCCAGTTTCTGGGTCTTTTTTTTAGTGTAAACTAAAGTTAGACCCTGTCCTAAATACAGATGCTTTTTTAGATTGCCAATCTGTACTTGGTGTGCTTGTATTTCCTTCACTGTCTCTTACACCAAGCAATAGAGCATAAAATGAGTGAGTTTTTAACAAAAATACTAGTAGGAAACCGACTATGTCATCACATGAAAAACAGTCCGTAGTCATAATATGTTATGTTTTCGACTCGCAACTGTCATTTATTAATTTGTAATGAACATTTAAATAACAAAAAACGTGTTTTCTTAAGTTGATTCACTTATTAAATGAAAACTAATGAAGCAATCTGGTTGCTCCAATGGGAGGAATTGTAGATGATTGAAATACCAACAAAGTGGGATAAGCCCGGTCGGACATTAGTAACGGAGGAAAACCAGATAAAACGGAAAATTTTGCATTTTTTTTTTAATTCATAACTCCGCCATTTTTCAAGAAGTAGAATTGGCCTTTCTCATGAACGTATTGAATCATGTGCACAAAATAGGCACTGTCGGATCGTTAGTTTTGGCACAATTTCTATTTTTTTTGCACTATCTTGCAGCGTGCCTGGATGCTCTAGTGTTAGCCCGATTTTAATTTCTCAAATTTGTTAGATGTTAGTTGTTAGTTGTTTGTGTCATATATGATCTATCTTAGATTTAGATCATGCTGATTATTAACATCCAGTATTCCTGATGTCACACAGATATTAGAGCACAATGAATAAAGTCTAATTTATTTATTTATTTATTTATAAGGCTTTCCAACAGGATTTATACCACATCACCAATAACAGGAAAGCACATGATTACAGATGTATCAAGAGTAGATTACAAGTGAGTACTTAAATCTAAATATAAGAAAAAGAAAATAGTGAGAGAGCAGAGGAGATTCTGAAGTGATTGATTCGACAAATTAGATCAAAATTAGGTTAAAAATTCTTACAGCAGATTTTCTAACATCATACAGGGAGGAGCAGAATATATCTATATGTTGAAAAATATTAATATAATTTTTTTGTAACATGGTAATTGGAGAATGACTAGTGACGTTGTAATGATAAGTTGGAACATAGAAAAGAGTGTCTTTACGTGTAACATATATTGTGACAAAAAAAAAACAGGATTAGGGCATGTCATAATACGAATAAATCAATTAATTCTTGCAAGAGAATTTTCATCAGTAACAAGATGAACTTTTTCAGATTTAGGATGCTTGATATAAATGCGACAGTCTCTGGTCCAGTATGTTGCATTCATTCTTTTACAAAATTCTCTTGCGCTCTTCAATAAGAGTTTGTTTTTGGGAAGTAAGTGCTCATTGATGAAAATCCTTGATTCAATCTGAGATGAAGATTCTAGACCAATATCTTCCAGGTTCATTCCTTTTCTTTTTCGTATTTCTGAGAAAATTTTGTTTTTATATGAGTTGTTAATCAGTTTTACTACGATCGATCTTGGATTTTTATTTTTCGGGTCCATGTGTGCTACCCTGGAGTATGATTCCACAGCAGTGGATGATACTCCAGTACTCTAAAGATGTTAGTAATAACATTCAATAACGACTCTGCAGATTTCTCAGGAATCCCATTGATTTCAAGATTATTCATTCGTGCCTGTTGCTGGAGACGATCAATTTCGCATTTCAAAACGTCAACATCTTTTGTCACGGAGACTATCGACTTTTCCAGTGCCGGAATCGTCTTCATCTTATTTTCGAAAGCCAATTATTTTTCGTTGAAGTCATCTATTTTGTCACCATAGAACTGGAGAGATGTCTGCATGGTGACTTGTTGACCTTGAACAGATTTCATGTCAGATTGCAGACTATCCATTTTTTGGTTCAGCTTTCTCAACATGTTGGAAATATCTCCGCCAGAACCACCTGGGTGAGCCGCCTCTGTACAGTCTTCACATTTGTGAACTAATCCAGGTACCTTCTGAAATTCAGCAGGTAATTGTAAACAGGCAGCATGTATTGCTGTTTTACAATCTATACATCGCACCGTGTCCGTGTCCAACAGCCGTACATTTCGGACAGTTGTCCGGCATCGCAAAAAACGAATAAAAAAGAACGAAATGCAGAAGGTTCTCGCCGGTATCTTGGATAGGTATTTTGATTTCAATGTATTTTCAGTCGTTAGATCACTGATATCGAGTTCACTAACTATCCATTTGATTAACACCACACTGTTGATCGGCTGGTAGCGAAAGAACAAATTTATTGTCAGTATTACTCACTATTATCCCACTAAATGTAGGAGCGCACCTATCACGTGTACGTACTCACTCACTCGAAAAAGTTTTAATTAAAAGTATTCCTTTTTATTATAACTTCTTCGAAATGTTCAAGCCCCTGGAGTTCAGAAAACTACTAAATATTACATATAGTACTACAAAACGTTTATTCACATTTTGCGCTACAATGGTGTGAAATGGGTTAAAAATGCGCAAACATGACTGAAAACGGCCGAGCCCGCATTAGATGCCGAGTGGTAGGAGAGTCCGGGAGATGAGGGGGGTTCTCCTAATGAATGGGGTTTGTGATAATACGCTTCCCCTCATCTCCCGCTCACTCCTTCCACTCGACCGCTTCCACCAGCTTGGCCGTTTTCACTCATGTTTGCCAAGCATTTTTCCCCCAATATGCAGCATTTTAACACAAAATAAGAATATACCTTTTGTGGTACCGTACTTTTACTTTCAAAATCTGTTTTAGGAATTGAAATCGGACTATCACTAAAGCATACAGGCACGCTGCAAGAAAGTGCAAAAGTAGGAGATTTGAGCCGGTTCTGGGCCTCCTCCCACCACTATGACGTCATCAGTGACCTTGACCTTGACATTGACATTGACCTTGACCTTGACCTTGACCTTGACCTTGACCTTGACCTTGACCTTGACCTTGACCTTGACCTTGACCTTGACCTTGACCTTGACCTTGACCTTGACCTTGACCTTGACCTTGACCTTGACCTTGACCTTGACCTTGTTCTTGATACATATTGTTGGGAGAGATGTTCAGGGTTTGTATTTGACCTTGAGATTTTTTTTTAATTTTCATACACGGACAACTACTTTTTCCAAGTACGTATATCTCTACCTGCATGTCTCTGCTACTGTGTATGATCCTTATGTGTAGAGTACACATAGAACTATATACCAAAGTATAGAGACGGTACACGTCCGCACACCATGGAGATCCAGCCAGATATGTAACCTGTGGTTCCTCTCTCGTGATGTTTACCAGGCGATGGTAGTGGGGGAAGAGGTCGCGTGACGTCAGTGCTAACCGCACGACGATCCACTGATGTGTGTCAGATACTCGCTCTCGACACGGTGGGTCCGCTGACGTCACACACCCATACAGTGTGGTGATGTAGCGACTACTATTTACTCTCCGTCCTCTATCGATGCGATGCAAACTCGCGCATGGTGGGGTCTTTGCAACACACACGCGGTGCATAAGTCTGTGGTGGGGGTGGTTCACTATCTATTATGAAAGAAGTGGGTATGGTGATATGAAATCAGAAGTTGTATACCTAGCAGTCGAGTAGTTAGCAAGAGAAGAGAAGTTGTTCCGTTCCTGCACTTCATCTTCATGTGTGACTTTCGTGTGTAGTCACTATAAACTGTCTAGTTTGTAAGAGTACATGGGAAAACCATGTGTCTTTTACCGATATTTCCCTTACTTGTGAAACTATTGAAAATTGATTATCAACAAATGTAGGCTTTATTTTACCACTCTTTTAACGTTTCGAGTGGTGGTGGCGATGGGCTCTACTGTGTGGCAATGACCTTGAGATGTCCTTGAGATTACTTTGTAATTTGGTGGTTGTTTGACCTTGATGTAGATTTTTTGTAGTGTTCTGGGTTTGAGTTTGACCTTGGCGTGACATTGGGATTTGTTCATACACGGTTATGATGACGAGGCATGTTTCGAATACCTCCAAGTGTTGCCACTACTTATGACCTGTGTACTGTAATTGTGATGGAGTACTTGAGTACTTATTACCTTCATGTCTTGCAACTGTGTACGATCATATGTACTCCAGACTTGCTACTGCGTATGACTTTCATGTGTACACACAAGTGAACATGAAAATCTGAAGTAGCAAATTCGAGAATGCACACGTCTGCACACCACGGAGCTCCCGTCAGATATGCAAACTCTGAACTGTTCACGCTCAGCCCTCTCTGTATCGATGCGGTGTTGGTGCGAACTGGACATAAAACCGGTTCTGGATCTCCTTCCACCACCATCAGTGACCTTGAAAAATCGTCTTGGTACATAGGTACCTGTGTGCGGGTCTATGACCTTAGCATACCAATGACAGGGTTTTGAAGTTTTGTGTTTGACCTTGATGTATAGTGTTGGTTCAGGCTCAGGGTTAGTGTGTCGACCTTGTGATGTCATTGTGATGACTTGGAATTTTTTTCATACTCGGTCAAGTACTTTTTCCAAGTACATATATTTTTTTCACCAACATGTCTTGCATATCCTTCATGTTTACTTACTCTGCTATTGTGTATGATTCTTATATGTGAAGTACAAATATAAAATATATACTGAAGTTTAGTTCTGGTACCTCACGTCTGCACAGCACGGAGATCCAGTCAGACATGTGAACTCTGATTCCTCTTCCGTGATGTATGGCTTGCGATGGTGGTGGGGGGAGAGGTCGCGTGACGTCAGCGCTATGCGCACTACGATCCACTGGTGTCAGGCCCTCGCTCTCGACATGGTGGGGTGGGTCCGCTGACGTCACACACCCATATGCTGCGATGCAGCGACCACTATTTACTCTCCGTCCCCGATCAATGCAGTGCAAAATCACGCATGGTGGGGGCTTTAGATCGAACACGCGGTGCATAAGTCGGTGGTGGGGGTGGTTCACTATCTATTATAAAAGAAGTGGGTAGGTGAAATGATATCAGATGTTTTATACCTAGCAGTCGAGCGGTTACTATTGTTTTCATTGGGGTAATTTTTTACATTCTAGTTAAAACTGACTGTTTTAACTAGAACTTGAAGCAATATTTGAGTGAAACATAATTTTGTACCAGGATAAATATTAATTTTCCACTGGTTTTGTATAAAGATGTCGTTTATCGTCATTGAATGATAGGGCTACCTTATTCCTTATTTCAGTGAACTTATCATGCGAGTAGCTTCTAAACGAATTCGTCTTCAATCGTTTAGTTGTTATTTGATCAAATTATTTGCGTTTGCAGTTGATTTACTCCATTACGAGCGTACCGTTGATGTAAATTTCCAAAATATGTGTCAAAATTATGCACAAGTTGAAATCTC
This sequence comes from Chrysolina oricalcia, assembly GCA_944452925.2. Lineage (NCBI taxonomy): Eukaryota > Metazoa > Arthropoda > Insecta > Coleoptera > Chrysomelidae > Chrysolina > Chrysolina oricalcia. The sequence continues at coordinate 12,038,377 of OX101825.2, read as the reverse complement.
AAATTTTACAATGAAAAACGTCTGCATTCGAGAAGAATACAATGAAATTCATTACATGTTTGCTTGGACATATGCCTACAATAAATCACGAAGTAAATTTTGGAAGTATTGATCAAAGTCGCTTCAAGCGGTGTTTTGAAGAAGCTGAGAAGATATTGGCACCTAATCTGATTGAAGAGCATAGGAGAAATATTTATAAATCAAGATTATTCAACTGGAATCTTGATGATGAGAAAAACTGACGATTTATTTCTTATTGTTGCATTTCTACCAGTAAAAGTATGCCTTATTCGATTTTTTCTTCCAAAATCCTGCTACGTGTTGATTATATTATTTTTTGTGGAAAACTTTTCATCACATTTTCTCATTTTGTAGGTGCATTTTACGGGAAATTTCAGACATTTCTTATGTAATGGTTTCCCCAAACCAACGCGGAACGCGGGACGAGAGCAGGAACTGGATGAACGCGAGACTAAATTCGATAGTAGGATATATAAAAATGCATACCAGTGCGATTATTCGTATTCCTAAATGCAGGCAAACAGCGAAATATATTTGGTTTGCTCCGTGCACTGTTTTTCTAGCAATTCGCACAGGTCCCATTTTCCATTCCCGCTCCCGCGTCACGCTTTGGTTTGAGAAAACCTTTACACTTGTTTCTTTGTCACGTACGTTATTTTATATACTACGTATGTCATTTTATGCCCCACGTACGTCATTTTATGCCTAACATCAAATTTTTATGGAATGCGGTTTGGTAGCGGTCGTACGTTTGAGATGTTCAAGGCCGAATTCATAGTGTCCCAAAGAAGTTTTTAACCCTTCCTTTCATCACAATATAGCGGAAATGAAGACTTGCGTGAAAACTTGTGTAAAGTTGGAAATAGAGTTGCTCCGCGGATGTCTCCATTGCCCAATAAAGGAATGTTTGCTACATATTATGAATATACTCATCGTGGCAATAAACGTAAGAATCACACGAAATCAATTGACAGAAATTGAAGAACGTGATCAAATCATGCAAAAGTACCGCGATAATCTGATGTCAACAAAAACTACAAGACCGTTCTCCAATAAGCGTTATAGTTGGTTGAAGGATGCTAATAATTTTTATAGATGAAATGTCCAAATCCTATCAGTTTGTGGTTGGAAATTCGTGAATTATATTCAAATATTTGCTATAAATTTTGATTCGTCGTCAGTGCAACACCGTTTCAGTGAAATGATCTGTCATATTAATTTGATGACATCATTCAGAAGCATCAACATTATGACCGAAGGTCATAAAACATAACCCCAATGTCGTGTGTCAGAACTGGCTCTGATTCACTACTTTTTCAAACGTCCAGCACCGGTTATTATCTACTACTGATTCAAAATAAACTAAACTCGTAGAGTGCACCCAAAGGCGTTGCCTGTGCGGGTGAACGACGACTATTATTATCATTTGCTGTGGTGCTCCGGAGCGACTTAGTGATTTTTGTTGGCATATTCACGTTTCAGCTATAGGTAAACCTGAAAAACCTACAGCACCACCCCGAGTGGTCATTGCGCACTCCAATTAAGCGCCAGACTTCGGGATTGGCATCTAGGTAACTCACATCATCTAACGATTACTATGAAACTCCAAGGAAAATTTGAAAAATTCTCTCGAACGCAGGCAGAAGTTTACAACGGCATACTCTATCCGTTGCAGGACCGACCACCTTAAATATGAATATGAATTGCCGTAAGACGTGTTTATTTTATAGATATAGAGTATGATAGTCGAATAAAACATAAAATAAATTAGGAAAACACAAGAGCAGTTGAATATAATGTCTTTATTGAAGTTCAACTCATGTTTAAAAAAAAAATTGTTGTTTAAAATTGTTTTTTCCGTTAACCAGCTGTCGTCCCCTTACGAACGGTAGCACTCAGAAGTTGAAACTTGTGCGAGCCAAGGATTAACGAGGTCTTACCTTTTTACGTGCGATTCCTAGCACTTTCTCGGGCCATCAGAAAAAGTTCTGCAGTCGCTAGGGTTTGAACCTTTGACTTGCAGCCAGAGTGCTATTGAAACAATGTCGCTTTAACCACTCGGCTACCTGGCCCCGTGTGTCATTTGTGTGTTGGAAAAATATGTTGTATGGCGACTATTAAACCAAGCTAAAGAGGTTTTTTCCTCCACAAAATAAAGGACGCAAGTGGTCTATACTGATTTTTTGAGATGGCTCGTTAATGAAAACCTTGGTTTTCGCCCCAGCAAAATCGCTTTGTGGAATTTTTTAAAAAAGAAATGGTGAAAAAAATAACAACTTTTTTGTTTTTTTGGATTATTCAAGAAATCGTTTTACAGTCGAGATAACTTTTGTAGAGAATTATAAAACCCATAAAACAGTTATTTATACGACCAGATCGGTGCATTTTCCACTGAGAAATTCCAAGAAAACCTCGAAAAAATGCCATAACTCAATTTTTTTATTTTTATAAATCTGTAGCGGGACAAACAATATTTCGGAAACTGATAGATAATAACATGTGGTTCAACTGTGTGGAAGATGTTTTCTGTCCGATGCGTAGTTTTTACACAATCGCGTTATAAACAATTTAAGGGCAAATCTTTCTAAATGCTCCGATTTAAGGGAAATAGTCGTATTCAAATTCTGTATACGGCATCTGAAAGTAGAGGTCAATATCTACAATTTCTATATTTTCACCTGAGAGGTGGGAAATGTGTTGAAAATGTCCCTGAAAGTTACCCTAAATGCTTCAAAGTGCACCCGAAGTCGGCAGAACTCAACTCGAGTTGAGTTCGGGCGACTTCGGGTGACTTCGGACGGAATTTGAAGCGTTTCGATCAACTTTCAGTGACATTTTCAACACATCAAATATTATTCATGGAATCGTTTTACAGTCAATGGAACTTTTGTAGAGATTTATAAAACCTACAAAATGGATTATCATAGTCCGAATCGGTGCATTTTTCACTGAGAAATCAAGGAAAACCTCGAAAAAAAGATCATTCTCCAATTTTTCTTCATTTTTATAAATCTGAAGCGGGACAAACAATATTGCGGAAACTGATAGATAATAATATGTGGTTCAACTGTGCGGAAGATGTTTTCTGTCCGATGAGTAGTTTTTGTACAATCGCGTTATAAAAAATTTGAGGGCAAATCTTTATGAATGCGTGGATTTAAGGAAAATCGTCGTATTGAAATTCTGTATAAGGCATCTGGAAGTAGAGGTCAATATCTACAATTTGTATATTTTAAATTTCCACCTGAGAGGTGGGAAATGTGTTGAAAATGTCACTGGAAGTTACTCTTAATGCTTCAAAGTGCACCCGAAGTCGCCAGAACTCAACTCAAGTTGAGTTTGGACGACTTCAGGTGAGTTCGAACGTACTTTGAAGCGTTTTTATCAACTTTAAGTGACATTTTCAACACATTTCCCACTCTGTACAGTTGAACCACATATTATTATTTATCAGTTTCCGTAATATTGTTTGTCCAGCTCCAGATTTATAAAAATTATGAATTTTAGAAAAAAAGTCTTCTTTTCGAGGATTCTCCGAATTTTCTCAGTGAAAAATGCACCGATCTGGTCGTATAAAAAACAATTTGTGGGTTTTATAATCCTCTACAAAAGTTCTATTGGCTGTAAATCGATTCCTCCAGTACTTTTTTTGAGATATTAGCAAAAAAGTTTTCATTCTTTTCACATTTTCTTGTTCAAAAAATTCCACAAAGCGATTTTGCTGGGACGAAATCCGGGGTTTTCATTTACGAACTATCTTATAAAAAGTAGTATAGGCCGTTTGCGTCTTTTATTTTGTGTGGAAAGAGCCTCTTGTTTTTAGCTAGAGCTTGGCCTATATAACTATACGGGAAAAACGTGAAATATAGTTTTTTATTGTCCAAAGATTGCCCAAAGGATTCTCAGAGAATTTCCAAAGTGTGATAAATGGGTTAGGTTCTATTTCAAAGAATTTCCAAAATGTGATAAATGATTTAGACAATTTTCAGTGAACTTTTATTAGGAAAAGCAATTGCATCACTACAACATCATTTTATCCCCATTTTAGTTTATTTTTTTTTAAATATTTTTGCTTTTTTCTATGAGTTTACCTCAAAGTTTTTTTAGAATAATGCATCATCCAAATGTCTACACGAATGAGACGTGAAAAAGCATATGAAAAATTCTTAACTATTCTACTTCAAATCAACTATTTACAATCTACTTATAAGTGCCTATAAAGGTAGAATTCAAATATTGATTGTATTTTCTGAAAAAAGATAAGTTGAAATCTAAATATATGCATACAATATATATGGATTATCCAGTCTGGTATCTGATTTGCAAGCGAAAAATCTCACAGGCCATGTCTTTGAATATGATAATTTTTCATGAAATGTTTCAAAAATGTACAGGGAGTGTGTGGAAAAAACACTTCAAAAAATTATTCCAGAAATATATTTTATAATAGATAAATAGAAAAAATACAAAATAAAATATTACTTATATCAACAAATCACTCTTTATCGCTCTCAAAAGCCTTATCAAGGTCTTCCTGCCATTGTTTATGTACAATTCTGATTTCTTCGTATTCATTCACGGATTGTTGAAGCTCCAATTCAGCTTGTTGAAGGCATTCAGTGGTAGGAATATGATTCAATTCAATCTCCTTTTGCAAATTCTCGGACTCCTTTTGCAACTCGGAGATTTTCAACTCTAAACAAACTATTTTGTCATGGATTTTATTTTTTTCAATAATTTTTCCACGGATACAAGTATCCATTTCTTCGTAACGATGAACTGATAGTTTGGCATCAATAATCCTTTGTTTGCTTAATTTCTTCTTCACTATATATTCCTGAACGGGTTGGAATGATAATATTGACGTTTTAGACTTCACTTCATATGTCCCAGAAGTCGAGGGCCTCGAAATAATGATTGGTTCGATGAGTTTTTTTTCTTCATTGGTACTTGGCGAATTTTATTGGATAGTTTTTTCACAATTTTCTCCTTTTCTTCATTGATCTTGATTGATGTTGCAGGCATAAGATCGTCATCTATCATAGTAAGATCAATGTAGTTATCTTGATTAGGCTCTGCAGCTGTAGGCGAAGTCATCTTTAGGAACTCGTTCATATTTATGGTGTACAATTCATTTGAGTATTCACAATCATAAGTCTGTTGGTCTTGATTCACTATTGCCACGGAAGATTCCTTGGATTGAACAGTTTCACTACGTAACAGAATATTTTCCAAAATAACGATTGGACCCATTTTTTACAATTCAAATAATATTTAAAGTCAAATTAAACTGATCTAAAGTTAAAGAACTGTGAACTATTCAACACAAGTTAATTCATTTTATAACCATCTCAACCATTATGTAGAAACGCCCACGAAAGAAGTAGGAAGAATCCAACCCCAAAACGATAAAAAATAGAGTATCAACCACTAGATGTATTGCATGTATGAGCTTTATCTAAAATTATTTCACCAATCGAGGGGCTTCTTCGACAGCATTATAATTCGTTTTTCTTAAACATTTGAAATTTATTTTGAAATATCGATAGCATCCCTAAGGAACATTGTACTTTTTAGCGTAGAATATTCTACCCAAAGACAATCAAGTGAATTTTAACGAATTATTTCAGTGATCTGAGTTTCATTTTGAAATTTATTTTGAAATATCGATAGCATCCCTAAGGAACATTGTACTTTTTAGCGTAGAATATTCTACCCAAAGACAATCAAGTGAATTTTAACGAATTATTTCAGTGATCTGAGTTTCATTATTCATTATTTTTGGTGTATTACTCTATCGATTTGGCTGTGAAATCTAAGATGAAGAGTATCGAAAATTTGAAAATAATATATTTTTTAAAACTCTTGAGGAAAAAATGAAACTTGGTGCACTAATCTAAGTTCATCAATATGATACCTAATTAACAAAAATCATATGCATGTGAGTATGGTCCGTGGTGGAGGGCGGGTAAAGCGATTACCTTATAATCCATAGGTCGAAGTTTCGAAGCCCAGCGCGATCACCGGACAGCTGAGCATTACTCGTTAGGGTGCAGCCGATTGATGGAAATAACAATTACAACAATCTACAACGTCAAATAATTCGACGACTGAAAAACCAAAGTTTCACAATATTCACTATGTTTTCTATTCTCC